>CM047426.1:27779669-28368721 GCA_026168455.1 Theocolax elegans
AACGCCCCGCTCCGAGCCATTCCTGGGCCCCACTGTCGGAGTCGATAAATTCTGATCGGTACGAAATTACGGCCAAAAGTATTGAAATGTGAGCTCAAAATTGATTGTAGTTGATGTTGACTACCTTCGATAGTTGAGACGAAGTCAATCCCGTTTGTAATATTGATTTTATATGTAACAATTACTTGTCGGAAACAGTAAAAAAAATTACTTTCTTGCCTCTTTTGATGATATGATTTTTTTTACAAAGTTCGCCACTTTCGTAGACTTGTAACAGATGCACGTGTTATATCTATCTATGCTGTTTATTTCTAATAATTAAAAATAATTGTTGTTAAATAAATAATTGCAGATTTATTATTCACTTCTAAGCAATTTAAGACTTTTTCAAGACTGCCTAATTACGCATAGAAACGTAGTATTACGTATAAAAAATAATATTACATAATAAGTAGATAAATAAATAAATAAGTAAATAAATATATAAATAAATATTATGTATAACAACTGAAATTATGATTAATTAACCATCCAAGCCAATCATAATTTTGCAGGTAATTGTACGAAAGGCTAAATCAAAGCAGTACAGAATTTTGAGAAGCAACGGTCAAACAATTTGCCCAAATGACAGACAAATTTTGAAAAAAATTCTGTCACTGCCATTGTTGCCGGCAATGAAAATTGAAGAAGCAATAACTATTATTTTAGACCTTATCAAAAACACATTTAGCGGGGCAGATCAGTCTTCAAAAATTAAAAAATGGAATAAATTTATTGAGCATTATTTTACTAAAATATGGATAAACAAAATTAAGCCTGAAATATTTAACGTATTTTTGGAAAATGATAGAACCAATAATTATCTTGAGTCCTATCATAGGACACTAAATGCGACCATAAGAGCGAAACCAAGCTGCCCTGTATTTCTGAGTAAGTCGAATCATCTAATTATTATATTACATTAACACAATGCTGGTTTTTATTTTCTCGACCATTCTAATCAATCAAATTCATTTTACGAGATCAAAGTTAAACATAATTTAGTTCAATTCCACATAGATTGCAATCAATAATCATCCTGAATCTTGAAGTGTAATCGAGGTTGACTAGTTTTTAGAATGGTTAAACAAAAAAGTTTATTTTTATTTAAAAAAGCTTATCATTGTTGCAATCCTTGGCAAAGTTATAGGAGAATATAAATTAGACAAAATTTTAGCATAAAAATAAGCAAGACCTATTAAATCATTTTTTGTTTAACATTATATCTAATTTTTATTTCTGCTAATAACTTTGCAAAGAATCAACCTGTTGACTCAATTTAAAAAAGACAAAATTCATTTGATCTAAACTGATATTTAGGATTTATAACGTTTGTAAAAACGATCATTAGACAGAAAAAATTTGTCTTTGAGTTGGTAAATAACAAAACTATTAACAAAGTTTTCTTTGTTGCTTAATTCTAATTGTTTAATTTTATCACAAGAATCAAACGTTCTTGTTTCTATAGTTTAATATCTGTACTTTTAGTTTGGTAAGAAAAGGATTGATTATTACAGGTGGCCTCCTTAACTTAGTTAGTAAGACCTTAGACGATCTTCTCCGTACTAAAAAAAAGTTAAAGCCGACCACTTTAGCAACAGAGAGAACAAGGTTAAGAGACAATACAATCAGAAACGTTTGGATGGACATATTAGCTTATTCACAATGGCCAACGGTAAAATTTCTAAACGAATTGTCGGAATCCGAAGAAAATTCAGTTGATAATTTTGAAGATGGTAAATGTTAATATTTAACAATCCGTATAAAATAATTTGTATATTCATTTGCTTAGCCTGATGTCAATAATGTTTTACTGTTGAAAGTAAAATAATACAAGCAACATAATTTAAGCAAGTTTTTTTCAGATTTATCTTCAACATCCGACAATTACACAGATGATTCCGACGATGAGGATAAAGAAATTGACTTCTTGGACTTTGAATTCACCATAAATGTATATATTTTCTCGGCTGTACAGTACTAGCAAACTTTAATATCTTCATATATTGATATTTAAAAAAGCTTTGAAAATCTCTATCAAAATAGTTTATTAATCAACATGAAGTTAACTCTTCGGTTATATAAACTTTGTTGTCTTAAAGATCAAATCAATTTCTGATAAAGAATTTCGTTAAAAATTTGGTTTCATTGTCCTTTTTTAGAATATTTAATTTCCAGATGGATAAAAAGTTAATTAATTAAAAAAATGTAATAATATTTTTCTGATTTTCTAAAACAGAAGCCACCTACCAATCCGATTTCTTCTCAAGATCCTTAACCGATTCCTATCAGTAATCCTCAACCAATTCCTGAACCTGAAGCAACCACTTCCGAACCAACCATTAAAACGACTCCAAAAGCATCTTTTACAATTAGTAAACTAGAAAAAGTTAGTAAACTAAAAAGTTAATTAATTAAAAAATGTTATAATATTTTTCTGATTTTCTGAAACAGAAGCCACCTGCCAATCCGATTTGTTCTCAAAATCCTCAACCGAGTCCTATCAGTAATCCTCAACCAACTCCTGAACCTGAAGCAACCACTTCCGAACCAACTATTGAAACGACTCCAAAAGCACAACTAGTAAGCTAGAAACAAAACCAGCCGTACTAAAACAAAATAGAAAAATAAAAGTGAATGATAGTTTTAAAACAAAATCAAAACGAAAAAAATGAAAAAAATTGATGTAAACTATGAATATTATTAAAAATAGTAAATTAAAAAAACCTAAATTAATTAATATTTTTATCGGTCTTACAGTCAATTATATGGGCAGTCAGATTGCCCCTACTTATAATCACCCCCGAAGAATCTATAAAAATAATAAGAATACAAAATAAAAAATAAAAACACTAACTAAAAATAAAAACAAATTATTAATATAGCAATCTGACTGCCCCCCTGCACGAAAAATCTACTAACCCCAAATATGCTGTCCGACGTTTCGAGCTCGCTGCTGCTCCTCATCAGGGACTGAAATGAAAAACTATTCCACACGATATTTATACCCTCAAAAAAGCCTCCCCGCTCCAAGGACCCACACCTAAATAAATTCACACCAATAAACTAAGTTAAGTTAAGATAGGATGATTAATCTTATTTAATTTACTTGACTCTAACATTAAATTAACATTCTTATCATTCTTAAATATATGAATATTCTCAAGACTTTCTCTTTTAAATTTATTCATAATATTTTGTTCTAAAACTTCTACATTATTAAAATCAAATGAATGAACAAAATCTAAACAATGCTCTTTCAAACCTGATGTATAAAACATTTTATAATTAATTTTATGATTTATCTTTACGATAGTACCTGAATGTTTTGTTGATGAAATGGTTGATGTTTTTAATTCAATTCATGATACAATTAAATTTACAGTAGAGGTTGAGATTGATAAAGAATTAAATTTTTTAGATATTAAAGTTATTAGAGATCATAAAAATAAAGTTAAATTAAATTAGTATAAAAAGCCTACTTGGTCGGGTAGATTTTTAAATTTCCATTCTCATCACCAGTTCAGTGACAAGATTGGTGCGTTGAAAGGTGTTATTGACCGTGCCGTTGGACTATCACACGGTGATTTTAGAAAAGTAAATTTGGATTTAGTTAAAAAAACTTTTGTCAATAATAATTAACCGATAGATTTGATTAATAGAGTGATTGAAGAAAGAGTGAATCTAATTTATAATAGTAAATTAAAAGTTAGAGTAGATATTAAAAATGATGCATTTGTTGTTATACCGTATGTTAGAGGTTTATCTGAAAGAATAAGAAAATAATTTAAAAATCTAGATATTCAAGTTTTCTTTAGAAATATTAATAATTTAAGTTTTTTGTTTAATAATTGTAAGGATAGAGATAGAAAGGATGATAAATCTGGAGTTGTTTATAAAATAAATTGTATTGATTGTGATAAATGTTACATTGGTCAAACTAGTAGATATTTGAAAAAGAGAATTTATGAACATAAATATAGTTTGAGGAGTGTATCTGTCACATCAGGTTTGAAAGAGCATTGTTTAGATTTTGTTCATTCATTTTATTTTAATAATGTAGAAATTTTAGAACAAAATATTATGAATAAATTTAAAAGAGAAAATCTTGAGAATATTCATATATTTAAGAATGATAAGAATGTTAATTTAATGTTAGAGTCAAGTAAATTAAATATGATTTATCATCCTATCTTAACTTAACTTAGTTTATTGGTGTGAATTTATTTAGGTGTGGGTCCTTGGAGTGGGGAGGCTTTTTTGAGGGTATAAATATTAAGTGGAATAGTTTTTCATTTCAGTCTCTGATGAGGAGCAGCAGCGAGCTCGAAACGTCGGACAGCATATTTGGGGTTAGTAGATTTTTCGTGCAGGGGGGCAGTCAGATTGCTTTATTAATAATTTGTTTTTATTTTTAGTTAGTTTTTATTTTTTATTTTGTATTCTTATTATTTTTATAGATTCTTCGGGGGTGATTATAAGTAGGGGCAATCTGACTGCCCATATAATTGACTGTAAGACCGATAAAAATATTAATTAATTTAGTTATATTACAGTCGACATAAGTAATAATTTATTAAATTAAAAAAACGTGTTTAAATTTTATTTTTAAAAAAATTGAATCGACAGTATTGACTTCAAGATTTTCATTTGTGATGTAGTTTAAAACGGTCTCGTTCGTAGCCTCAAATTAGGTTTCAGTAAATGCAGATATTCGTTTCGATTTACTGTAATCTTCACCTTGATTGTCCTTGATGTGCCACAAGATAAGGTTGAATTTTCTTTGTTTTTTGACACCCTCGCTACGTCGAAAAAGTTTCCATAAACTTACCGATAACAGACTTTCTATTCTCACTTTTGTGTATAATATTTAACTGTAAACTCAATTATTTTCAATAACAATCCATTATAATTTATTAATAACTCATTCATCTCATTTATTTATTTACATACATTAGCCTATTAACATATAATTTTATTATATAAGTATTTTCAAATTCTGCTGCGAAATTTACCCAAAATTATAGCTGCAATTTATGGAAAATTGTTTTATTTTTCGTCGTACTATCTTTTTTGTTATAGTCTATACACTTTAATAACGGTTTGGTGTAATGTACCATAATCATGTGCAATAACGAATATAATTAAAACATTTAAGACTAAGGGAGTACAATTGGTTTTTATTCCCGCAGTTGATTTTCATGCCCAAGCTTTGTGTTTTTTCACGAAGTGCATTATGACTTTTCACGCCGATTAATAGTAGTTTCATTCGACAAGAAATTTATTTTCAGAGAGTAAAGTAAATTTACCGCGCAATAAAGTACTTTACATCCCTAGGGAGTAAAATGATTTTTTAAAAGTCTTTGGGATAGAATCATAAAATACACTTTTTATAGTCAGAGAGAAAAATTAATATAAAATGGGTTACTATGTAAAAAAATTTTACTCTCCTTAGTTTTTGCCCTAGTTTTTGATGCAAGCAATACCTAAGAATTTTTTAAATTTTGAAGTTGGTCGGCTAAATATTCTTTACTTAATCAACGTCGACGTCAACATTGACATTATATTGAAATTTTATAACTAAAATGTGATTTTCTCAGATAAAACATACCTTAACAAGGAAAAAGTATAAAGAGATGTACTGGATATCCTCTGTAGTATTATTTTCACTGAAAGTAATTGCGCTTGTTCATAGAGGATGCTATTGGTTTATATAGTCACCATACTGATCTATCTGAACATTAATTAAAGAAATGTTTAATAGCTTTTTTATATACTATTTCTATGCACTTTCTAATATATGAAAATGTGGATTTCTGTAAATACAAATTAAATTGAATCTTTACGAAAAGACATGTTAATAGATTACCGAAAATCAGAAATATCTATGCAATCTCCGGGGGGGGGGGGGGGGTGATTCTGTAAATACCGTAAAATATAGCATCAATCCTGTCCAAAAAATCCGTATGGATTTGCTGCTGGAATATTCAGTATTTTATTCAGGTTGATATCGAATGGACTGGCAGTTCGATTACGAGTTGAAGGGTGTAATTCTAGCTGAGTTTTGGGTTGTATTTTAAGGTACAATCGTGGCTTATTTTTTAAGCTGGTTTCTGGTTGTGATTTCCTCATGTATTGATTGCAATTTTTGCAGATGTATTCAGGCAGATTTAAGTTAATTCCAGGTTGAGTTTTCGTTAGATTTTTTACAGAATTTTATGCTGTAATTATAGTTGAATTTCCAGTTGAATCCAGATGAAATTAATTAGAAAAAAAAATTAAATTCTTTTAATTGTCGACGATATCCAGTTTATCAAAAGACCTTCCGGTGAACGCATGCATCATCTACTGGAATATCCACTGGCTATCCCAAGAGTTGAATAAAAATACATAATTCCAGGAGACGATCTCCAGGATATTAGCAAGACCTTATAAAGTGGACTGACACATTATTTTCTGGAAAATAAAGATAAAATTGACTCACGTAATCAACGAAGACTATGGCATGGTAATAAAGAGCAAGCCTCCAGATTTAGAGGTCCGAAGTTTGGTTACCGTCGGCGGTGCAAAGTTTTACTTAATTCGTTTTAGTAAATTTTTTCTCAAAGTTTGTACTTATTTATTACGCTTAAAATAATAATTTTTAATTTGAATAATTTATAGACTATTGCCGCTAGTTGGGCGGATGCTTTTGCCGACATTGTAATACTTATTGCCCATAGTTTTGCAATATCTTGGCAATAGTTTCGATTTTGACGCGAGTAACCATTGAAACCTAAATTTGACTATTGTAAAATTTTGACATTTTGTACAAACGAAATAATTATCGTGTATAATTATATTATGTTAAAAGCTAATTTGCGTCAGCAATCGTGTTGGCTGTCATTATTGATACCTCCCAGTAAACATCATGTCGGCACAATGCTGTCATATTATGTGGCATGTCACGCATCTGCCAGGCGTTGCAGTAACTCCTATAAAAACAGACACTTCTTTGACAAAATAATTTAAAACAAAAAATTTTTTAAAATCAATAGTTCTTTTTTCTTCTTAACGACAATATAATTATTGTCATCATATACGGTTTTCCCTACTCTAAAAGCCCTGTAGTCGAATTTTGAATGTAATAAAATTACATAAATGCAAAGTTATTTTATTTTACTAATTTTAATCGACATTTTATACAAATATTAATTTTGGGGTTGCAATTGCGCCAAAATTATTGTGTTTTCATTATTTAATAATCATTATTGTTAATATATTGCTAGTATTTTGCTATGACAATTAGCACTATATTGTCAATGTATTACCAATTGTGTAGATTTTGCCATTGACGCCAGTATTATTGTATTCTAATTCTTTACGACAACAGAAGTGTACATATAAAGGTGCTTAAAATTTACTTAAACGCATAATAAACAATTATAATAATTCTAGGGTATTATTTTAAACTTACAAAGAGACTTTGTGTAACTCAGATCTCACTAGCTCTGAAACACATCATTCATTGGTGAAAATAATTCAACACGTGTCTCAGAATTTGGTCAAATATGGGACGTAGTTTTAAAAAAATAATCGGTAAACAATTATTGTTTTAATACAAATTCATTATTAACAGTTCTAAAACCATAAGTTCTATACAAATTTTAAAGCACATCGTAATATTTTCTATCTATATTAAAGCCCATAAATAAGACACTTTTCTCAAAATTTTATAAACATCTACTGAAATTACATAAACATTTAAAATGAAAAACCAAATGCTTATGCTTAAATATATTCTCACACATTAATTTCAGTTTTAACAGTATAAAAACGCTTATTATTTTCTATTCTACTGTACAACTTATACACAATGACAATATGTAACAGAAAAAGATGATATGTAAACTAGAAATGGTAAGTTTATAGAAAATGAGGAAAAGGTAATCACATTTCTTCTTCTATTCTCTGCCTCCATAACTTCTTCGTACAATTTACTTATTTATTATTCTAGAAATAGTATAAGTGTTTATTGTGGACAGTGGATTTTATTGTCGAAGGAGGCATGCGATGTCCTTGTGAAGAAAGCACTTGTTGAAAAATACATTTCCCCATTGGTGCTTGTATCAATTAGTCGGGTCCGGGAATCGAACCTGGGACCTCCAAGTTACACTAACCGATTGAATCATCGCCTCAATGTATGAATATTGAGCGTTAATCTGAAATTTGGTTTTTCACTTAAATATGTACGTAAAATAATTAAATTGAATAAACTGTTGATAAATCTTTTTAAAAAAGTGTCTTATTTATCTGTTTGAAAGGCGGAATCAAAATATAAAATATTATATGCATTTAACATTTGTATAAACTTAGGGTTTTAAACTAGTTAATAGTGAATTTATGTTAAAACAATGATTCTTGTATACTTGTTCTTTAAAATAATGACCATTTAATATTAGAGAAGTGAAATGTATTATTCATTGGTAAAAATAATATATAAGTAATAATTCATATCTGTTTGTCATCGACAAAAATCATTAGAATTGTTAAATTCATTTACCAGCTTAGTATCATATAATATCAGATGTACGTGAATAAAGTTTAAATTGAAAATTTAATAATTTTGTTGATTCGCTCAATTCTTGGCCTGCATCAATAATTATTGTGTTTTCATTATTTAATAATCATTATTGTTAATATATTGCTAGTATTTTGCTATGACAATTAGCACTATATTGTCAATGTATTACCAATTGTGTAGATTTTGCCATTGACGCCAGTATTATTGTATTCTAATTCTTTACGACAACAGAAGTGTACATATAAAGGTGCTTAAAATTTACTTAAACGCATAATAAACAATTATAATAATTCTAGGGTATTATTTTAAACTTACAAAGAGACGACAAACTTTGTGTAACTCAGATCTCACTAGCTCTGAAACACATCATTCATTGGTGAAAATAATTCAACACGTGTCTCAGAATTTGGTCAAATATGGGACGTAGTTTTAAAAAAATAATCGTAAACAATTATTGTTTTAATACAAATTCATTATTAACAGTTCTAAAACCATAAGTTCTATACAAATTTTAAAAGCACATCGTAATATTTTCTATCTATATTAAAGCCCATAAATAAGACACTTTTCTCAAAATTTTATAAACAATCTACTGAAATTACATAAACATTTAAAATGAAAAACCAAATGCTTATGCTTAAATATATTCTCACACATTAATTTCAGTTTTAACAGTATAAAAACGCTTATTATTTTCTATTCTACTGTACAACTTATACACAATGACAATATGTAACAGAAAAAGATGATATGTAAACTAGAAAATGGTAAGTTTATAGAAAATGAGGAAAAGGTAATCACATTTCTTCTTCTATTCTCTGCCTCCATAACTTCTTCGTACAATTTACTTATTTATTATTCTAGAAATAGTATAAGTGTTTTATTGTGGACAGTGGATTTTATTGTCGAAGGAGGCATGCGATGTCCTTGTGAAGAAAGCACTTGTTGAAAAATACATTTCCCCATTGGTGCTTGTATCAATTAGTCGGGTCCGGGAATCGAACCTGGGACCTCCAAGTTACACTAACCGATTGAATCATCGCCTCAATGTATGAATATTTGAGCGTTAATCTGAAATTTGGTTTTTCACTTAAATATGTACGTAAAATAATTAAATTGAATAAACTGTTGATAAATCTTTTTAAAAAAGTGTCTTATTTATCTGTTTGAAAGGCGGAATCAAAATATAAAATATTATATGCATTTAACATTTGTATAAACTTAGGGTTTTAAACTAGTTAATAGTGAATTTATGTTAAAACAATGATTCTTGTATACTTGTTCTTTAAAATAATGACCATTTAATATTAGAGAAGTGAAATGTATTATTCATTGGTAAAAATAATATATAAGTAATAATTCATATCTGTTTGTCATCGACAAAAAATCATTAGAATTGTTAAATTCATTTACCAGCTTAGTATCATATAATATCAGATGTACGTGAATAAAGTTTAAATTGAAAATTTAATAATTTTGTTGATTCGCTCAATTCTTGGCCTGCATCAACAATTATTTTATAATTTTTATTTTTATATTAATTGAGCTGCATACACTTGTGTATTTAACTTTTCATAGCGATATTTGAGTTGGAGGATACGTAATTTCAGCAGCAATATTTGTATCTTTTTTATTGCAAAAATGAAAATCCTATATAGAATAACTTATAAGTAGGTAATTTCGTATGAAACGAAAGCAAATCTTATGTATGAACCTTATAGAACAAAGGATGGGGTCGGGAATAACCGTTGGCTGCCGTTTGACGGACAAGCACTATTGAAGGAATCGTGAGCAATCCTTTTAATAGTACTTTATTGATCTCCAACCTGTAGAGATGCGCCGGGGTGTTTTGAACAACGCCTTGAGCAACCCCTGATCGGTTCTAGGTATGACCATCGTTCCGGAGGTCGTATCGATTGTGTGCTGTCTCGCGATCGCGGTGTTCAAGAAGTTTATTGGCTTCATTGCTTTGTCAAACATATCGTAATGAGCGCGAGTTGTAAAATGATTTGCATTCTCATTATGCAGATATTGCTGATAAAGTTCGTACGGGTCGATCAGCGTCTTTGGTTTCGGCAGACCACTCAGGTGACACGGTGGTCGTACCAGGACTTGCGGAGTTGGTGGTATCTTGGTTTATCGAGTCACGGGCACAAGGATTTGGGGTGACCGAAGTGATGCAGGAAAATCAATTAGCAAAAGGTGGATTTATTGCATCCAAGGACGGCGCAGTTACAACGTGCGCAAACCGCGGATCGGGACTTGGACCGAGAGAGAGAGCGAGGAACAACCAGCAGGTGGGGCACTTACAGCAATTGTCCCGTGTCGATCGGGTAGGCGTTGATTGAGGTAGTCAGGCCAATCCCGGGTGATGGAGCAGTTTCGCTTGCTGTCCTCCGAGGAAGACGTACGTAGTCGAAAGCGGCGACTGGTGCCTTGTCTTGGTTTCGAAGAGAAAGTTCGTGTTGCTTCTTACCACGGACCGGATAGATAGCACCACCGCACATCAGAAGAACCACGACAAACATCCCGCGCGTGTCAGAGACTCAAACAATCTCATCATATGCGGGTGTTGCGATTATTAGCGTGAGCGCGACCTATATTGCATTTCTCTAATGTTAACCTCTCTCTCTACAAAATCGTTCACGCCAACCTGTGACAGATGATTTTAAATTAGAACGATCCAACTAGAGAAGAGAAAAACTTAGACGAATGATTAGTTATAATATTTAGTTCTAATTATTGGAACGAACATAATTTTAATGTATTTGTAACATATTATTTAACTTTGAGCTATCTAGTGGTGTTCCCGATGAAGTTCGTACGGTGTCGATCAGCGTCTAATTCGTTACGATCAATTGCCATTTCGGGGTTCGCGGGTACGCGTTGATTCGCGTTAGGTTCTAATCGTACGTAACACAAATCAGGAAATCGGAATTAAATACTTGCAATATGTAAAAACGTTTGAACCAACCCAAATTGCTTTTATCTCATTCAACTTCATTTAAATTGTTTTATGCGGTAACTTGGGAGAAGTAATAAAGAAGTTTTCTTCATCCCCCCGCCGAAAGTACGTGTTTCCCGGCCGCATATGGATACGGGAAGCGCGACTTTTGCGGCCGGCGGAGTCTTGCGCGTTCTTGATTGGCTCACAGATTTTCGCGGCCTCGATGCATAGCAACGGCTGTAGCAACGGCCGCAAAGTTCCCAATATAACATGTGCGTTGCTTAACCTCTCACGTAAACATTGCTAAATTATTTCAAATTTATTCATTTATTTACTACAAGCACTTTTGTTTTTCAAATGTAAAATGTATTTTAATATTGCCTTATAAAATATCTTGTATAATTGTTTTGATTAATAAAACGAGAGATAGAAAGAGAGAGCGAGAGTATATATAGAATACTTATGTAGACTGTGTTCATTCTATCTATTTCGTGTCATTTTCAAATTTCACACTATCAATTTAGTATTGATTTAATATCGGTGATGTAAATACATGTGAAAGAAATATGTTTCATTTTTTTATGTTCAAATTTTAACAGTGCAATTGATATTTAACTACAAATGTAAATTTTATTAATGTAAAGTCGACTTCTTCTATGCACGCTGTTTATCGCAACTTTGCATTAAAACCGCTGCTAAATTAGTAATACGATTTTACAATAAATTTATACATGCTTATGTGTATGTTTGATATATTTTTGATGCCCGCCCCCGACCCGCAAAAACCTCGGCTTCGCCTCGGTTTTGCAAATGTCGGGCGGGCATCAAAAATACAGCATGAATCGAATATAACGTCTCACGTGTCGCGTAATGCGAGGTTACCCGAAGCTTGCTCTGAAATTGGCTACGGAAAACGTAGCAGACAAATACTGTAAGATCGGTTAGTATTTTCTGTTCGTCGTAAATGATTATTTAATAATTAATATTAATTATATTATTGTATACTTTCGGACTGGGATGAAGAAAAATAGTATACGACACTCGGCCAGAATTTTGGATGCCCTGGCCTGCGTTTTATGACGACCTCGGCTTCGCCTCGGCCGTCATATCACGCAGGCCAGGAAATCCAACTTTCTGGCCATGTATCGTAATATACTATTAATTCATGACCAGTAACAACAAACTTATAAATGGCGAATTAATGATTTATTTATCAATTTTGAAAATAATTTATTATTTCACCTAATTGCAAGATAAATTATATATATGTTATATAATTTAATGAACAAATTTTTATTACCATTTCTAATAGGTTGTATTAGGTTCACGAAGCTAAACATATGGCGCATAAAAGATATTATATTACACTAATCAAATACTTGTAATTCTACATTTAATATTTCGTCTTATTACTGCAAAAAACTAGAGTTCATTAAAACCGAACGACGTTAGGAGCGAGGTATAACTGCTAGTATAATATTAATCATGGTTTAAACAATAACACAAAAGTTAAGTTAAGATTAGATAATATCACAATAGCAAGTGTAAAAAATAAAATTGACAAAAAATAATGAGAAAACTTATACAAACAATGTTTACTTTCAATTGACCAAATTTATTGAATTATTTATTCTTAGAGAATTATTCAGCTTTATCACTTAGCATGACAATATCAGCGCACTATGAAATTTTACTACAACATTCAGTCAATTGTAGAATAACTTTTTTGGCCAAAAAGGACGTAAATAGAAAGGAACGATTATCATAATTTATTTTCAATTTTGATAATTTTAAGTACATATATAAAAGTGGTTCAATCGTTGAGTGTATTAGAATGTTTCGTAAAAAGGGATACTGGATTGGTGTACAAAAATGCGAAAATAACTGTGCTTCGAAAATATCGTCTAAAATCTTAAAATTTAAAAGTCTAAACTGCCTTTATAAGTTGTTGACGTTTTTGCTTAATCGCGAACATTAATGAAATTTTAATTATTTCTAGAAAATGAAATAATTATCAAAATCACCAAATGTGTATTTTATACTTACTGTATTTTGATTTGAATTTGTTACGTTACATCATTAAATGTAACATAAACGTGTATAATAAAAACGCAACCCGAAGCAATGCCGCTGTGGGCGCTCTCCGACGTCCGCGCGCGACCAAGACTCGACACGAAGCAACTCCGCCGCGGGCGTTCTCCGACGTCCGCGCTCGCCCAACTATACTCGCGATATTCGCCGCCGCGGCCGCTTCCAACGTCCGCGCTCCTTTAGTATAATTAACTCGCGTATCCACGCGCGAGCATTGAAAATGAAAACTTTTGCTACATGTTTCATGTAAAGTGTATGTTTCGGGCGAAGTACGAGGAAAATTTAAAGGGATAATTATAAATTTCTTCTCAATATTGATGATTTTGGCAATGTATAGGTTGCAAATGTAAGAATGTGTAAAATTACTTTTAGTGCAGAATATATGAAAGTTTAGATCATTTAAAGAAATGATTGTCAAAAATGGTTAAAAATCATCAATAAGTCTAAAAAATTATAGTCCGAGTCAAAAGTAACATATGCACAAAGTTTCAACAAAAGAGATTGAATTGAGTTTTACACGAGAATCTAGTAATTCTTAATTCTGAGAATTATCACTTAGACTAATCTGAAAACGTAAATTATATAAATACATAAAATTAGGTTGCGATAATATTATTGCGAAAAAAACAAAAGTTAACAATCTTCCTAAGCTGTTATTATACCGTCAAAAGCTGAATTTTGTTCTATTTGTTTATTTTTTGCACGATCGACATTTAATAACGTCGATTATTACGTAAACGAAACGTTTAACGAAAAGTTTAATAGATTTGCGGAACTATACATATAAATATATGATCTATAATTTTAGTTATCCACCCCACGAAGCAAAACTAGCACTCGCGAAATCTATCGTAACGGTACTTCCAATGCTGAAAAATGAACTCACCTTTGTTTAACTATTCTACGCCTATAAAATATACACTCGTTTGCATTAATATAAATAAAAATGGATGCATTTACTTATTTTCCTTAAATTTGAACAAAATCAACAAATCAACTACAACAAGTCTGAATTGCTGGCTGATGACGAATTAATTGAAAAAGATAGTAACTCCATCCAAAATTTGCAAGCATGCTAATTATTTATTAAAGTTTCTATTAAATATTTTTTATTTTTATTAAATTAATTTTAAAATTCAGAAATTTATTAAAAGAGCTCTTCGAGTCCTATAAAGGATAGAAACGAGTGAAAAGACGGTAAAAATCAGACAAGGAGGCGTGAACTCACGTCCCATTGCGACGTTACGAGACCCGTGCCTTGACCACTAGGCTTACGTTCGTGCTAGTCTGCAACGCTCACAATTGTCTAGTTCCCGTATGGGTCACTATATTCCTTTTTACGTGCTTCCAATCGAGGTAGCATATGTATCAGTATAATTAAAAGAAAATAATATACTAATAATAGGTTATCTAATGTCATATATTAGATAATGTATATTTTACAACTGCACTTAATAAAGTATATGAAGAATTTTTCATAATTCGAAATACTTTTGATAATTTCTAAATATAGCTTAACATTGCCGAAATATTGCATATTTATAACTACATTAAATACTTACAAGTAGTACGTTGTCATAAGTTTCTCAATTTAACATGGGCCACCCCCACCACTTATCAATAATGATCAATTATCGATTGCTTAAATAATACAAGAGATATAAAATGTGTATATCATATTATATACTTATAATCCTTTATTTATAGCTGCTTTTATTTTAGTATCTTGATTATATTCTACAAAACTACTGGTACAAAGTAATAGTACATTACGATACAAGTGCGCAAAATAGGTGATTCCCACACGAGTCGGATTTGCCGCTCGAGCGAAGCGAGGTGTTGGGCTTTTGTGAGAATGAATAAGTCAAATAAATGTTATTCGGGTGACAGTAGTGTTATTCGAACGATAGGTTGTAGCAGATGATTCCTTGTCCTAGGCAATTAGTCTGGAATATCTGGACATCGCCTTCAAGAACAAATTTTATTTTTAATAAATGGTTTAATAATTAATAAATTTTAATAAATTTATTTTTAATCAATAATGATTAATGATTGATGATGAGTTCTTCACAGACGTACTTCTCATCCTGGGAGGCCACACAGAGGTACCTGGACATCATCTCCAGGCACAAAGACGTTTTTCAACTTAATTATTTCAAATAAGTAGCAAAAACCGTGAAATCGAATACCGAAATCGTCCTCATTAAAACTTTCTGCATAAAACAGTGAGAAAAATTGTGCACTTAGTATTTTAGAGATATTCACATAAAAATCAGCACATAATTACTTGCATTAAGATTTACGATTTTGACTCGACACTTGGAAAAATTTGTTATTTGTACTAATGGAAAGATTGATAATAATTGCAAATAAATATGTATAGATTTTCGTGGTAAGTTTTTATGTCATGCAATTTATATGTAGCATATAAAGTTGAAAATTATTGCCGTAAAACGATTGAGACAGGTGTAACTTTTTTCTCTATTAAAGTGTAAAACTTGACAATCAAAAACGTCCACCTAAGTGTAGTTCAACCTTTAGACTTTCAACTGCATTCATCGATAGAATTGGGATGCATATTTAAATTTTGTAATTTATTCAATCTGTAGGAATAAATTAACAATAATAAGAAAATAATATATACAGCAATTGCAATTATTATCAATTCTAACAAAGTATTAAAATTATGCGCTTTAACATAACAAAAACTGTTTTGATGTCAAAATTTTTAAAATTGTTAAGCAATTAAATCAACTTGTTATTTTCAATAGTCAGTAGTTTAAGTTAATCTATCATCCAGCCTTGTTCAAGTCCGATAATGCTTTATGGAATCGAATTTAATAATTAAAAAATATTTTGTTTAAACAGCCATAAGTATGTTTATTTTACAGTCTTGATTGTTATAAAAATGGCAAAGTAGAAATAAACGTACCTAATTATAGAGAATATTTATATAATATTAATATTTTTAATAATGCTTAATGATATTAAGAATAATGGATAGTCTTTATTACTGATAAGTCTTTATTATTGACCACTAGACAATCCGTAGCGACTTGCGAATGAATGATGCATTTACAAAACCCAAAGATAATTTAATTTAATCCAATTAATTGGATGACTGATTACAAAAGAATTATATTTATTGATGACGTTACTTTCTGTAATGTATAAGCTGTCTGAATTAATTAAAACATATTAAATACATCAATACTGTGTGTCATCGCTTGTTCTAAATTCAAGAGTAGCAGGCGCTTATATTGAAATGGGAGGTGGCACGCATCTCGCCTAATAGTTAACCTAGACACGGAGATGTCGCCTCTTTCCACAGAATGTTTTATTGATATATTTCGTCGTCGTTTCGAAAATTTTCTGAACTACCCTCGATATTTTGTAATACACTCCCTTTGTTTGAGCATAAATCGAAGATAGTGCAATATCATAATAGAAATAACTTATCACTGTTTTCCCGTTCTGAGATTATTATTTTTATTATCTACGCACAACAGAAATTTTAATTGATTTTATTAAAATTGAATTTATTGAAGTAAAAATTATCAATGAACGCCATCTAATCAACGCATATCGAATTACAAATTGCCGACATAGTGAGCTGTCCCCTCCATGAATTTCAAAAGCTAAAGAGTGGCTCTGATTGGTGGGCGGAAAAACGTCACATCGGCCTCTCATTGGTAGGCGTTTTGTTCCCTGGGCGAAATGATCCCCATTCAAATTTTTTTATTTTTTTTATTTTAAAATTAATTAATTAAATATAAGAAAATTAACTAATAAAACGCGAAATGCTTAAAATAACAAAAAATATAATTTTACTATATTTTTTATTATTATTATTATTTTTTACTATTATACATGCGAAAAATTAGAAAAACACACATAAATTTACGAAAACTTCTTATTTGCGATTTTATAAAATTAATTAATAATTATTTATAAATAAATAATTATAAATAAAGTATCAGCTGAACGAAAGTTTATGTAAATATAGTAAAATGATACAGTGATTTAATTAAGTAATTTATATTATATAGATATAGTACCAAGAGCGACGCATAGGTGGCGAAAGCGAGAAAATTGAAACTCGAAAGTAAAACTCAACCGAGAGTGTATATAAGAGCAGCCAGCGGAGCAGTCGAGAGACTCGATCGATCTCAATACTTTTGTATGTAAGGCTTATAGCCTTACAAGTCTTTATCAAAAGTTCTTTACTGATGGAGGCACTTTGCGCTCCCCAGTAGTCGAACAAAATAAAGAACCAAAAATTAATCTTTCTTTTCTTTTCTTGTTTATAACACTGAGTCGAAACCAATACACTTATACGAACCGCTCATGGAAGAGCAAGGCGCGTCTTCCATGATTCGGTATCGTCAACGCATACATATATACTAATATACACTTACAGTTTAAGGTGCTACAGAGAGAGCAGTGCGCGTCTCCTTGTTTTCACTGACACTTCTTTTTCAGCACATCATTACAGCATAAAAGTATCTACATATAAATTTTGTATAGGTGCACCAAATGGAGCACGTTACAACCTAACAAAATTAATAATTTTCAAATAGAAGATTTAATCGACGTCTCCGAAGCTCAGTAATTTTAAATTAATAATTTAATCATTTTTGAAAAATAAAAAATATTTTCATGTTATTTTAACAATTCTAAGTCAAAAAGGTCCTTACCAGTAGCTCTCTAAAATGCATTTTGAAAAGCTAAAAAACTTATTTAAAAAAAAAGCTAAAAAAAGTTTTAAAAATTGTCAAATTGCGATTTTTACATAATCATTGCGCCGAGTATTTAAAAGCGATTTCGATCTAACCTGGACTAAATTACTTAATACAAACATTAATCTTACTAATTATAAACATTAGTCTTCGAAATGCATAAAAAATATTAACAATTTTAAGCGCGTAATGAAACTGGAGATATTCTAGCAAATATTACACTCGTCACTTAATAAAAAGCTGCAACTTTATATCTATCTAAAATTAGTAAACAATTGTTTATCACTTACAAACATTAATTTTAGTATACATTTTTTTTGTGTACACATACTTTTATTTCATTTTTAAACAGTATTCGACGTAAAATTGCGGATGAATACTTGTCCAGCTCTGGTATATATGTACTAAAATTAATATTTGTAAAAGTTAAATAATTTATTATATTAATTTTAGAAAGCTATTCGCCACTCGGATATAAAGTAAAAACTACTATTCAAATTCCATATGTAATTCAATGCCGATTTTTTTAAAAATAAATCGAAGATAAAAGTTCTTGCAGTAAATTGTAGCTTTTTTAAAAGCTTTGGATAGCATTTTCAAAAATTTTATGAATATTAATTGTTACGAAAAAAGCGCTGCTAATTCGTATTAGCTCGGTACAATGCTTATTTCTGTGTTTGTATAACAGTACTGTTCCGGACAGATACATTAGAGAAGTAGGAAGTACGCAAATGCACATTCAAGTCTATTATATTTTAATATTTAACGTGCATTTTGTGCGTATTTTCCTACGGTTTAGCCCCACCGCGCGAGTCATATGGTGATTCGTGGCTTCACGCCTCTAGTTAGGAACGATGCGAGTCGTCCTGAGACTATTATAGATCTCGCATTTTCTGGCAATAAGGCCAGAAAGAACTGAAGATCGCTACCTGGACGGTAAAACCGAAAGGTTTGCCGGGACTGTAAGGCGACGGGGCGACGCCGTGGAAATATACGGCACATATGTTTACGCACACTCTTCTATTTTCGTGTATTGTACTATATACGTGTGCATAGGCTACTTCATGTTTCTCAGGTAATGGCAATAAAATGCACGTGATGACCTTATGTGCGTCAAGTCTCGGCGGCGAGGCGTTAGGTAGGTAATGAGCAAGAGAAAATAGCAAGGAACCTCCACTCCTCTCTATCCCTTCGATTTGAGCAGTTCTTTCGAGCCTCAAATAGCATACATTGTTCGTTAAGCCGACTTGTATTGGCGCGCGCGCGAATCGTATTCACAGACGCATATAATTTAGTAAATAGCTTTATCTAGTACAAAGAATAAATATATAAGTTAAAACAAACTATTTTGTGTTAAGTTTATTTATATTTGGAACTCCATAATCACCTTTACTTTATACGAAACAAGTACTTTATGCAACTCGTGTGTGAAATACATTTTGAACATTCGTGTTATCGCTACATGAACACAAACACTTGTTGTCTCGCAATTGTACAAGTAGTACATATTTTTTGCTAATTTTAATAAATTTTCCATTTTTTAAATTTTGTTTCACTACTTGTAATATTTACTCAAATAGAGATATCAACATTGTACAAAACGCAACTAAAAGTTCTTAAAAAATGCTATTTGCACCTATTTTCATTATTTTTTTAACTTCTATTGGTACACAGTACGCTCATAGTGCAACTTATTATGAAAAAATTACTTACAAATAATTGAAAAAATAATAATAATATTTAATTGAATATTGTTATTAATTTGTAATTAACTCTATTTACATGAAATGAAAATGAGGCCTGCGATGGCTCGGTCGGTAGGGCGCCGGGCTCGTAATCTGGAGGCCCCAGGTTCGATTCCCGGCCCCGGCCGATTGATACAAGCACCACTGGCGAATGTATTTTCAACAAGTGCTTTCTTCACCAAGACATCGTATGACCTCCGTCGCTGATTAGCACCGGTTTGGGAGCATAAAAAGAGCGACGTTAAAATAATAAAAAAAAAAAAATAAATAAATGAAAATAATGTTTCGACATAAGCAGTACTTTGAGCATAAATATCTGAAGGTGTTTTATAAAGTACTCACAAGAGATACAAATTTAATGTTAAAAAATTAATAATGAATAAACAAATTATTGAAACTGAAATTCTAATAAATAAATTAAAAGTTTCTGTTGATATGGTACAAAATATTTGCCGTGTCCATTTTGATTTCAGTACTTTCAAATGCAAAAACTTTTTATGGAGTTTAAGTTTTTACATCGATAATTTAATTACAATGTTTGGTTAGAAAATTGATGCCTTTTTGGACTAATAATTACCGACCTGAAATTGTTTATTCAATTATTATCAAAAAATTATTTTTTCTTTAAAAATGAACCCTTCAAGCCCTTTCTTATCTTTTAAGGAGATGTCGGACTCAGAAATGGTAACTTTAATATTTTTTTTATAAACAAAAGAATGAAGTTTTGAAAAAATCCTCTCCATCAGGCCCTCAGGCATGTTTTCAACAATAGACCCAAATTTTTCCACATTATAATTGATATTATACAATGACGATGTTTGGTTTGAAAGTTTATGCCTTTTTTCACTAATAATTACAGACCTAAAATTGTTTATTCAATTATTATTATGCAAATTATTTGTTCTTAAAAAATCGATCCTTCAAACCCTCGCTTATGTTTTAAGCTATCCTTACGAATTTTCTCAAATTTTTAAATGAATATTAAGATAGATATAATTTTTGGGTCGAAAGGTCTTTTTTTCAATAAATTTTCAAGTATTACACTAATAATTATTGATTTTGATTCATACTATCAATTACTTAATCCTTGAAAATCTATGGATTGAAACATATTGATATAATAAAATATTAATTTTTTCATTTTTTATTTTTCAGTGATTTACCGATAAAACATCTTAAATGCTGTTTTTAACGACAAATATATGGCCTACATGATTCTTACATGGGCTCGTTCTTTCGAACACAATATATTTGTAGCAGGTATTACGGAAACATTAAAGAAACTCTTTGAATAGACAAGAAGTTATAAATTGTGACACGACAGAGGCTAAAGTTCCATAAGAAATATATAAATATTCCCCAAATTGAAACCACCAAAATTGCTGCAGAAGTGTGCTTTTAGTTTTTGTAGTATATTGATAATAATAATAATAAGATAGAAAATGTTCATTAAAAACGTGATTTAATACATATTTATAATGCATACATTTGAAGAATAATACAAACTCTAAAAGCGCACACTCGCATAAAATTTTTGTGACTGAAATGGTTAAAACACCTATATATTTCTTATGGAACTTTGGCCTCCGTCGAATAATAATTTTTAACCTCTTGAATTCAAAGTGTTCATTACACGTGTCCATATTGTTTAATAATAGCTGCAGTAAATATTTTATGTTCAAAAAGTGAGCCTATATAAGAGTCATAAAGGCCATGTTTTTGTCGTTGAAAACAGCATTGAGGATGTCTATCAGTAAGTCCTTGAAAAATGAAAAATCAAAAAAATTATATTTTATTCCAATTTCAATATCTTTTAATCAATAAATTTTCATTGTTGATTTTGATTCATACTATCAATTACTTGATTCCTGAAAATCTATGGATTGAAACATATTGATACAATAAAATATTCATTTTTTAATTTTTTATTTTTTAGTGATTTACCGATAGACATCCTGGACGCTGTTTTTAATGACAAATACATGGCCTATATGACTGTTATATGGGCTTGTTCTTTGAACATAAAATATTTCCAACATATGTTATTAAGGGAATGTCGCACCTTCAATTAATACACACACTTACCGACATTGGAATTAACTTGTATGTTATCAGAAAGATAGATTTAGATAGATTTGACGTTACAAAAAAGAATGTACTAGTTGATCTTTCCGAGTAGGTAAATGGGGGCATTTGAGACAATAATCACATACAAGATTCAACTTTATTTATATACATGTAAAATGAAGCAAAGGAGCTTGTCAGCGTTGCAATTACTTTGCTCTTCACTTGCGATTAAACGCTGTTAAGCATTTTTGGGTGGGCACAATTTTAAAAGAAATAAAATAAAAAAATACTAGTATAATTGTATCACTCATGAAAAATCAAATTTCAAACAATAGATTTAATAAATATATATTCCTAGTTATAATTACATGCATGTAATAGAAATTAATCAGATGGATAAGATCAATATTAATTTAAAAAGATCAGTAAACTATATTTTCACCCTGATCATCTAAAAAGTCTATTTTGTTATTACAGCATTTTATGCAGATTTACTATTATAAGTTTTTTTAAATTCTACTTACTTCTTACATTTATATTGAATTTATATTGAAATATATGTCCGTGTTATGTTTGAAACTTTGGTGAAATTTATATAACAAAATTATAAATTTGCGGATAAACATACATATTTATATTGCAAATATTACGTTCACTTTTTATTATTTATATTACAGAGTTTCCTTTTATACACAGATAATACTGAATCAAAGCTGCAAATCATTCAGACGTGTAGAATCATATTATTAAATTTTTTTAAGGCATAAAACAAAGTGCTTATAATACGTAACATTAAAAAAGTACCAAATTTAGTATTTCTCAAAAGTAATGTAAATATAATTCAAATTTTTTCAGATTTTTTAAAAGTTTCTATTATGATTAAAAATAATGTAAAAAATAAAACTAACAAAAAAGATGTATTAAAGATGTATTATTAGTGTAATAAAAAACATGGTAGATTCTCAAAATAGGAGCAAAAAATAATTAAAAATTTTTTTAATAAAATAATCGTACTTATTAAAAACTTTTTATTCTTTTTATGCTTTGAAAAATTTTATATAATTATACCTTTACATTATGCCTTTGTTTTACATAAAATTGTATTTTTTTAAAACTCTGTCGAGAATTTTAGTTTATAGGAGCAAGGTCTTTAATAACATACATAAGAATTATAATTACTAATTAGATTTTTTTAATTTATTATACGTTTCTTTATTAAAAATCAGAATAGTGAAACGTTACTATTGACTAAATAGTATATGTAAGAATTCTGCATTTCAAAAAATCATTTTTTCAACTATCAGGATTTATTTTTTTCTTCGCTTATAAGGTATTAACCTATTTAAAATAAAAATATCAGTCAATTATTTGTAAAAACTGCAAAATTTACTTTTTTGTATATTCTAAAAATTATTATATATACAATACATACATATTTTGTTTTGTGTGAGTTTACCACAAAAAGTCTATTACATGGTAATTATATATTTATGAAAAGAATGTATAATACATATTTTATAAAATATAGAAATCTCCTATACCGAAAATTATGTACAGAGTTTTAGAAAACGACTGTTTTATGTATTTAAGATATCAACGGTGCAAAAAATGAAAGACATATTTACATATATCTGTTCCGTCACTTTTTTAACACCCTGTATATTAAATATGTGCAACATAAATTATTTCAAACAATTTTTATCCATTTTCACCACCATTTAAATAATTTACAACATAATAATTGTGCACATAAGAAGTTTTAACATCACACAGTACCAGTACATGCACATTCAATAACACGTGTACCCTTCACGTAATTTAAAAGGCAAACATCATTCAAAATTTTATTGAGTGAAATAAAATTACCATACAATGTAATACCAGGTATTCTTTGATCACGTCAGTGTGTTGCGCCCTTTTGAGATGATAATCTGAAATTATTGTTACATTAATTTCGATGATAAGTAAACTTTTGTATGTTATTAATCTTTAGAGTTACTTATGAACTCGCTGAAATTGGTTCATAGTTTATTACTCTAAAAATACATTGTGTAATAATACATTTTTTTTATTAATTTATCGTCGCTCTTTTTATGCTCCCAACTTGGTGCTAATCAGCGACGGAGGTCATACGATGTCTTGGTGAAGAAAGCACTTGTTGAAAATACATTCCCCAGTGGTGTTTGTATCAATCGGTCGGGGCCGGCAATCGAACCTGGGACCTCCAGATTACGAGCGCGATGCCCTAGCCGACCGAGCCATCGCAGGCATCGTGTAATAATATATGATGTAACGGTTTTGCTATTTTTCATAACAATAAATAAAATAATAATAATTCAGAACCGTTAAAATAATAGTCTCATTTACGCGATCAGCCGCTCAGTAATAATACGACTATAATAAGCCGTATAGGCGGAGGCGGCGGTAATCTTTACTTAGCGAAACGCGAAAAAAAAGGAGTAAACAACTAAATAAGCAACAATGCAATATTTAATTAATAATTAAAATAAATGTATTCGGGAAAAACAATAATACATGCGCGTCGCAGCGCGCGAAACGCAGGTCAGTATACACGCGAGATAAATAAAGAGAGAAAGAGAGAGAGAGAGACTACAAGACTGGCACTTACAGTGCTTGAGACGCGATCGATGGTTAAACAACCAGGTGAAGTCTGCGTAGTCGCTACTCTTTAGCTTCCTGGGCTGCGTCGTCGCCAAACAAACTATTGCAACTTCACTGGATCACCAGCACAGCACCAGGATCACAAGCACAGGGCGATAAAAATATGGAGAAAACAAATCGCAAGGTTTCTCACGTCAGTGGCAATTAATCACACGGTTGACTTTTAATCTCTCGGCGGTTGAGATTAGTCGCTCCACGGTTGAGTTTAATCTAAGTGCTCTCGCACTTACGAACCGAAAACTCTCTCTCTCTTTCCCTACTTTTACCTTTACGAAGGTCCGCGAAAATCGCCGACAATCGTCGAACGTCGACCTGTAACATCTGTAAATATTAATACACAGGCTAGACAGAGAGAGAGAATGTAACGAGCAATGTAATATAATCAAATATTACATTGATTCGTTACACTCCCCCCTTCCAGACGCTGGGTAGCCGAAGACGTACCAGCTCTGCATTTCTACTCTCTCTCTAGGCCAGAAGACAAAATAAAAAAGATAATTAACATAAATAATATTTATAAATAAATAAAATAAATTTATTTGTAAGCAAAACATCAGACAAAAGAAAATGGTAAGCAGGCCAACATATAAAAGATTTCTCTCTTTATTATAACAACAATTAAGAGCGATACGCCTTACGAAGATGACAAGATCGGAGAAAAGGTACGCGTAGATACATCAATCGCTCAAAGGAACATTTACGGTTTCTGCGACCGAGTGCGCTGTTCGATCGTTTCCACCGGGGATACGGGCTTGTTCTTTGAACCCTTCGGCCTTCCGCGCCTAATTTCCGTCATCGGAGGATTCGCGCATACAACGGTATTCGCGTTTAATCGCTCTTTAGAAGGGGCACGATCTACCGCAGTCATACGATTAACAATTACCCGAGTTTTGCGCGGCCTACCTCGCTTACGCTGTGCGTTCGCGCTCACAGGATCATTATCGTTGGACTCGTCGCTAGCTCTTCGCTCTGCGTTTAATCCCTCGCTGTCCCTCGTCGCATCCTCTCGATTTAATCTACTCTCCACAGATACGTCCGTTTGGTCTTCGTAGAATGGCTTAATATCACTGATGTGGCATTTACCTGCTTCTTTTCCATCATTGTCGATGAGCTCTACCACGTTTGAGCCGAGTAACGCCGAAACGATAAAAGGGCCGATGTACTTTGGAGCTAGCTTAGCAGCTATGCCTTGGGCAGTGGACGAAAGTATACGATTCCGCTTAGAAACTTTTTGTCCCACAGCAAATTGTACATCGCGGCGTTTTGAATTATAATATTCGGCCTGACGGGCTTGTGCGCATGTCGCTCGTTCAGCAGCTTGAGCTTGCAGCTCTGGCAACGTTTGCATACGCTGTTGCCAATTTTGAACAGCTGCTGCGGCTTTGCTATCAGCGACAGCTTAATCTTCCGAGAGACTAGATAATAGCGCTGCATGATGGGACGCAAACCGCCCACATCAATTTCATGCTCAGCTAAGTTAGTACAGCCTAGCTTTGCATTCGGAGCAGTCAAACGCTTTTCCAACAACTCATTGAGTTGTTTGCGTTGCGCTTCGTCAATATCTGCTAAGCCGACGGCAGCTAGCGTACATACATCGCCAATGCCGATAGCAGATACTTCAAGCTGAATTGCTTCGGCCACGTTCTCAATCACTAACTGATTTTCACGGGGCAACAAAACAGCATTAAATGCACGAATAAAGTCGGCACCGAGAATGCAGTCGGCGTCGAGATCGCTCATCACTAGTACGTCCAAGTAATGGCGTTCATTCGCTAAATCAAACGGCAGTTCCAAGCGTCCAAGGATTGGAACACTTTGACCGTTAGCGAGTCGTGCACCTGGTCCAATGTAACGTGTTAACGGTTTTCCTATGGCTGATGCTATTTGCAAGCCTAAGGAATTAATAACCGTGCGAGCCGCCCCTGAATCGTACAAAGCGCGTACGCGGAATCCACCGATTCCAATCTGCAGCCACCAGCGAGTAAACTGCGGAGTTTCCTCCTCCACTGGCGTTTCAGCGCGGGAATCGCAAACACCTTTTTCCGCTGATTGTCTGTCCACTCCGACAGGCAAAAGCGAGGGCACTTTTTCCGTTTGCGCAGGTACTGATTGTGACTTATCACCATCAGAGGTCTCACTAATAATTGGGGCGATAGGGACCTTATCTATTCGCCCCTTTTCTCGTTTCCCGAGCACTCAGGACAATCCGTCTTGATATACCCGGGCCAACCGCAGCGATAGCAGTACACACGCTCTTTGGGACCTGCTTTCTTATCGCGGTTGCGACTACGCGCGGATTGTCCATTAGTAATGGATGATTTATTTTTACCATCATCCTTCCTCTCGGTACTAGTCACGCCAGATGGCTTATCAGAAACATTCTTTGCTCCTTTCGGCACACCTGGTTTACTAAAATTACGCGCGTTTTGGCCTTTCTTATTGGCGGAATTCGCACAAGAATTCGCATATTTGCTAAATCTTTCATCTAGCATCTTCTCTAAGAGTTTGGCCAAATTTTCCATTGTCGGTTCTGCGATACTCGCTACTTTTACCGTAGCATCATCGCTAGCAGCTTTTCCGCCCTTCTTACCTCTGGTATCTGGCTGCTTATAAGCCACAGAAGGCAGAACGCTCTTTTCTGGCGGCGGAGGCGCGGGAAAATTCCGCTCTTCCTCGATAAGCTCTTCCGCCTGACGAGCTAGCTGCACAAGCCTATCGACGCTTGTAACTTTTTCTTTCGGAACTAACTTCCGAACAGACGGCAACATGTTAGCATACAACATGTCTAGCTGAAACTGCGTACTTGGAGGCGCATTCATTCTGCTAAATATAGTTAGCAAGCCGAGAATGCAGTCGGCGTCGAGATCGCTCATCACTAGTACGTCCAAGTAATGGCGTTCATTCGCTAAATCAAACGGCAGTTCCAAGCGTCCAAGGATTGGAACACTTGACCGTTAGCGAGTCGTGCACCTGGTCCAATGTAGTGTTAACGGTTTTCCTATGGCTGATGCTATTTGCAAGCCTAAGGAATTAATAACCGTGCGAGCCGCCCCTGAATCGTACAAAGCGCGTACGCGGAATCCACCGATTCCAATCTGCAGCCACCAGCGAGTAAACTGCGGAGTTTCCTCCTCCACTGGCGTTTCAGCGCGGGAATCGCAAACACCTTTTTCCGCTGATTGTCTGTCCACTCCGACAGGCAAAAGCGAGGGCACTTTTTCCGTTTGCGCAGGTACTGATTGTGACTTATCACCATCAGAGGTCTCACTAATAATTGGGGCGATAGGGACCTTATCTATTCGCCCCTTTTCTCGTTTCCCGAGCACTCAGGACAATCCGTCTTGATATACCCGGGCCAACCGCAGCGATAGCAGTACACACGCTCTTTGGGACCTGCTTTCTTATCGCGGTTGCGACTACGCGCGGATTGTCCATTAGTAATGGATGATTTATTTTTACCATCATCCTTCCTCTCGGTACTAGTCACGCCAGATGGCTTATCAGAAACATTCTTTGCTCCTTTCGGCACACCTGGTTTACTAAAATTACGCGCGTTTTGGCCTTTCTTATTGGCGGAATTCGCACAAGAATTCGCATATTTGCTAAATCTTTCATCTAGCATCTTCTCTAAGAGTTTGGCCAAATTTTCCATTGTCGGTTCTGCGATACTCGCTACTTTTACCGTAGCATCATCGCTAGCAGCTTTTCCGCCCTTCTTACCTCTGGTATCTGACTGCTTATAAGCCACAGAAGGCAGAACGCTCTTTTCTGGCGGAGGAGGCGCGGGAAAATTCCGCTCTTCCTCGATAAGCTCTTCCGCCTGACGAGCTAGCTGCACAAGCCTATCGACGCTTGTAACTTTTTCTTTCGGAACTAACTTCCGAACAGACGGCAACATGTTAGCATACAACATGTCTAGCTGAAACTGCGTACTTGGAGGCGCATTCATTCTGCTAAATATAGTTAGCAAGCAGAAAATGTAATCGCGAGCAGGCTCTTCTCTACCCTGCTTGCGTGCTTGCGCTTCCGCCATTAAGCGCTGCTGAAAGTTCTGTTCGACGCCATAACATCGTCGAGCAGCACTGCAAAAATCAGCCCAGGTATTCCAATCTTTCCGCGATTGGCGATACCAATGTAGCGCTACGCCAGTTAACAACTCCGAGAAAGCATTCAGTAAATCCGCGTCGGAAATATGCGCTAACTTGCGACATTCTTCTACGCGCTGAATAAATTCCTCGATGCTTTCGCGTTTTTCGCCGGAAAACTTAATATTCCACTGGCGAACTGTGCGACCTACGTCATGTGACTGTATAGGCGCTCTAGTCGACATATTCGACAAGATTTGCGTAAGTTGATCGCTTGTAACTACAGGCACATTTTCCCCCCTTCCAGACTCTTGCCAATCCGCAGGAGCTGGCAGAGACGAGAAATTTGACGTAGGAGTCGGAAAATTTAACGCGTTTGCGTTTAAACGCGATCCAAGCGACTTTTCCGTTTGCGTGTGTAATACCGCTTGAGGTGCTTCAGGATGCTTATTCGTTTCAAAATAATTTAAATTAAAAGTATCTTGAAAATTAACACTTTTGCGATTTTTCCGCTGCTTTTCCGCTGCAATTGACGTTTGCGTCGGAAGCTGCGTACTCGTCGCAAAATCCGCTAATTGCTGCCTTAGATAATTCAACTCCTTCTCTTGTTGAAAGGCAAGCGATTGCGTTCTACTCAACTCCAGGGCTAAACCCCTTGGAGCGTTGTAGACTACGCCATTAGCTAATGCACATAAAACGATATCATTATCAATTTTATTATTTTCTTTTGAAGAAAATACCGTTTTTGGTATCGCACCTCTTGATTGTAAATGCGTACTCGCTGCTTGCGTCGTCGAGTACGTAGTTGTAGTAGCGGTGGTTATCATCGCGGTCGAAATGGTAGGAATTGGCCTTACCGGTATGGTTGTGTTAAGCGTTTTTATCGAAGTCAATTCAAAATTTGATTTACAATTATTTTCGGCGGTGTTTTCCGCCGCGTTTTCCGCAAGGTTCCCCGCGATATTTCCCGCGTTAACCTCGCTATGCTGCGATTCCGCATCGGAATCGGCAAGTTGATCGTCATTTGACTTCGAGCTATTGGCAAGCGGAGAGAATCCGCTCTCATCCGCTCGATTGAGATTTTCAAATTGTCTGTGCGCAATCTGTACTTGCGCTTCTTCGCTAAATTTCGCATGTTTCAAAATGGTGCAGAGTCTTTGTTCACGACGAGTCCGCGAAACTAAATCATCGTCACTAGTTGACTGGACGAAATCCGCGGCTGCATAATCGCCGCGTAAACGCCTATATAACCTGTCTACACGTACAAAGGGCGTACCGTCGCGCGTCAATTCTAGCTGATCAAGTACAGAATCGAATTGATCGCTTGTTAGATTCAAAATCCATCCTTGGATCTCAACTCCGTACGTTTGATCGAAATCACACTCGTTCATACACGCCATTTTGAATTATAAAAATTAAATAAAATTTAAATTTTAGGCCTTATTGGCAAAATAAATTCTCACAATTAAAAAAATTTATTAAACAAATTACAAAATAATTGCGAATCGCTATTAAATTATGCGCAAATTCGCTTAACCAAATTAAATTTACTAAGATCAACCACTTTGTAAAAAAAAACAAAATATTACAAATCTGTAATTTGTTAAAAATAAATTTTTCAATTGTTTACAAAAAAAAATAGAATTAAATTGAATTAGCGAATTTAATATACAAGAAATTTGAAGAATTTAAAATAAATTGTTTAAATATAATAATTATTTAAAAAAAGACAAAATTTTAAATTGCGAAGAAACGCTATAAAAATTATTTTAATAATTTATAATAACAACAAAAAAAAATTAAATTGAATTCAAATTAAAAAAAAAATTAATTTACTTTATTTGCGCACACGCTTACATACACCTACATACATGTACCGCGATACGCTACAATACTTATATTTACCGCGTAAATCACACACACACTTACACGCACGCACGCGAAATAGACTAACTCAACCTAAATTGCGATTATACAGTTTACGAGAAATTATTAGAAAAGCAATAATTTTATTTTCTGCGGTGTCGCTAATAATTATTTAAATAAACAAATAAATAATAAAAGAAGCACGAAATAATTAATTAATTCGCGATACGCTAAAATTAAATCGAAAAGGAAAATCGATTTACAATTCGAATAATATAAGATTCAAAAGAATAATTTCGAAATGTATAGAAAGTACAATATTCGAATATTATTCGCTGCGTAAACACCGCGAATCACCGCGAAACGTAAACAATGCGCTCGCTCGCTCTCGAAATGCTCGAAATAAAATCTCTTAATTTAACACGCCTATTGACTGAATTGAAAATTTTTAAATATTAGAAATTTAATTTTGAGACTATTAATTGTCAATAATATGCGTATCGCTAATTACCATGCACGTTGGGCGCCATGTAACGGTTTTGCTATTTTTCATAACAATAAATAAAATAATAATAATTCAGAACCGTTAAAATAATAGTCTCATTTACGCGATCAGCCGCTCAGTAATAATACGACTATAATAAGCCGTATAGGCGGAGGCGGCGGTAATCTTTACTTAGCGAAACGCGAAAAAAAAGGAGTAAACAACTAAATAAGCAACAATGCAATATTTAATTAATAATTAAAATAAATGTATTCGGGAAAAACAATAATACATGCGCGTCGCAGCGCGCGAAACGCAGGTCAGTATACACGCGAGATAAATAAAGAGAGAAAGAGAGAGAGAGAGACTACAAGACTGGCACTTACAGTGCTTGAGACGCGATCGATGGTTAAACAACCAGGTGAAGTCTGCGTAGTCGCTACTCTTTAGCTTCCTGGGCTGCGTCGTCGCCAAACAAACTATTGCAACTTCACTGGATCACCAGCACAGCACCAGGATCACAAGCACAGGGCGATAAAAATATGGAGAAAACAAATCGCAAGGTTTCTCACGTAAATTAAATAAAATTTAAATTTTAGGCCTTATTGGGCAAAATAAATTCTCACAATTAAAAAATTTATTAAACAAATTACAAATAATGCGAATCGCTATTAAATTATGCGCAACTTCGCTTAACCAAATTAAATTACTAAGATCAACCACTTTGTAAAAAAAACAAAATATTACAAATCCTTGTAATTTGTTAAAATAAATTTTTCAATGTTTACAAAAAAAATAGAATTAACTTGAATTAGCGAATTTAATATACAAGAAATTTGAAGAATTTAAAATAAATTGTTTTAAATATAATAATATTTAAAAAAAGACAAAATTTTAAATTGCGAAGAAACGCTATAAAAATATTTTAATAATTTATAATAACAACAAAAAAAATTAAATTGAATTCAAATTAAAAAAAAATTAATTTACTTTATTTGCGCACACGCTTACATACACCTACATACATGTACCGCGATACGCTACAATACTTATATTTACCGCGTAAATCACACACACACTTACACGCACGCACGCGAAATAGACTAACTCAACCTAAATTGCGATTATACAGTTTACGAGAAATTATTAGAAAAGCAATAATTTTATTTTCTGCGGTGTCGCTAATAATTATTTAAATAAACAAATAAATAATAAAAGAAGCACGAAATAATTAATTAATTCGCGATACGCTAAAATTAAATCGAAAAGGAAAATCGATTTACAATTCGAATAATATAAGATTCAAAGAATAATTTCGAAATGTATAGAAAGTACAATATTCGAATATTATTCGCTGCGTAAACACCGCGAATCACCGCGAAACGTAAACAATGCGCTCGCTCGCTCTCGAAATGCTCGAAATAAAATCTCTTAATTTAACACGCCTATTGACTGAATTGAAAATTTTTAAATATTAGAAATTTAATTTTGAGACTATTAATTGTCAATAATATGCGTATCGCTAATTACCATGCACGTTGGGCGCCATGTAACGGTTTTGCTATTTTTCATAACAATAAATAAAATAATAATAATTCAGAACCGTTAAAATAATAGTCTCATTTACGCGATCAGCCGCTCAGTAATAATACGACTATAATAAGCCGTATAGGCGGAGGCGGCGGTAATCTTTACTTAGCGAAACGCGAAAAAAAAGGAGTAAACAACTAAATAAGCAACAATGCAATATTTAATTAATAATTAAATAAATGTATTCGGGAAAAACAATAATACATGCGCGTCGCAGCGCGCGAAACGCAGGTCAGTATACACGCGAGATAAATAAAGAGAGAAAGAGAGAGAGAGAGACTACAAGACTGGCACTTACAGTGCTTGAGACGCGATCGATGGTTAAACAACCAGGTGAAGTCTGCGTAGTCGCTACTCTTTAGCTTCCTGGGCTGCGTCGTCGCCAAACAAACTATTGCAACTTCACTGGATCACCAGCACAGCACCAGGATCACAAGCACAGGGCGATAAAAATATGGAGAAAACAAATCGCAAGGTTTCTCACGTCAGTGGCAATTAATCACACGGTTGACTTTTAATCTCTCGGCGGTTGAGATTAGTCGCTCCACGGTTGAGTTTAATCTAAGTGCTCTCGCACTTACGAACCGAAAACTCTCTCTCTCTTTCCCTACTTTTACCTTTACGAAGGTCCGCGAAAATCGCCGACAATCGTCGAACGTCGACCTGTAACATCTGTAAATATTAATACACAGGCTAGACAGAGAGAGAGAATGTAACGAGCAATGTAATATAATCAAATATTACATTGATTCGTTACAATGATATAGTCTTACAAAATTACTGATAGTTAACATCTTTTTTGATAAATATCGACTTTTTTCTATAAATAGAAAGTGATGAGAAAAAAAATAGTTAAAGCCTTATAAATATTTTTAATTTACGTAACTATAATTTTTGTTATATTTTATAATATAACGGTAGGTAATGTGAAAGAGGAAAATTTCGTGTTCTATGCACGCAAGTAGAGATAGTGCCATGCGCAAATCGGCAGATTGAAGACGTCACCTATGAGCGGGCTGATATTAAACTAGGAGAGTTTCTCACTAGTTCACTAGGAGAAAGGATTCTATTAATTACAATTTTGCGATTAACAATCGTTTAATTTGACTATGAAATAACTATAAATAATTCTATACCATTTTTATACATATTTGAATCATTAATTTAAACTAATGTACCTCTATTTAAGTACATGTAGACTTCAGTTTTGTTCTAAAAATGTAAATATTTATATAATCATTAATGGTAGTCCGTAGAGTATAGTTTAACACATCACCACCCGAAACTACCGATTTCGTCGATAATACTGACTTTTCGATCAGCTAAGTAATATGTAAATAATCATTACATCAATAGATGGCGCTAAACTTCGATTTTGGGTGGTGTAACTCTATTTTCTTTAATTGCCCATAATTATTGTCAAATATATGAACTCAACCTATTTGACGGGAACACTACTTCTGCTCGCAAATTTTCAGGTTATGAATTTGTACTGCTATTTTTTTTTTTATTATTTTAACGTCGCTCTTTTTATGCTCCCAAACCGGTGCTAATCAGCGACGGAGGTCATACGATGTCTTGGTAAAGAAAGCACTTGTTGAAAATACATTCGCCAGTGGTGCTTGTATCAATCGGCCGGGGCCGGGAATCGAACCTGGGACCTCCAGATTACGAGCCCGACGCCCTACCGATCGAGCCATCGCAAGCCTAGATTGTACTGCTATTGTTACGGACCCCCATTTAGTAAAATGTTGATAGAATAATAAAATATTGGTAGTGATGATAATACTTGTTTTTCATCCTCCAAAGTTAATTTTGTAAAAAATTTAGTACATTCCGCGTATACCTTTTGTGGATTTCTACGTACCCCCTACACCTTTATTCAATTTCCATCCTCCCCCCCTTTTTTACCCTCCGTTTTGCATTCGCCAAGATGTTAGTGATTTTATTTCGTCCGGGGAGTCGAGTTTACACAGTTAAACTGCGCTCTCATTGGCTTCTTGCGTCGGTATATATGAATTCGACTGGTGAAGGAGGGGAGCACAATTCGAGCCACCACACTTCCAAAATCGAAACTGTATTAAAATTACCGAAAAAAAATATACTACTAGTTGAAGCACATAAGGAGAAATATAATTAACCTTTTAGCTGCGGGAGTTATCGATATATGGACTACTCAAGAAACATAGAGTATTTCGACGCATCCCAACAATATCATTCTAACTCAGAAGTAAATTCAATACAAATCTAACTCAGCGAAAATTTAATATAAATCTAACTCGAGGCTTGCTTCAAAACAAATCTTATTCAAAAGTCAGTTCAATATAAATCTAACTCGAATGTCCGTGCAAGAGAATTCTAACTCGAGGGTAAATGCAATTCCATTTTATATCAATATCACAATATGATAATCGCTGTTTCAGCATGCAATACGATGCTAATAAAACATTTACAGATAAATTAATACAGAAATATAACGTAAAAACTTAAAAATATTAAATATTATTTCTTAAATTAATATTATTGAGTTCGAAATAATAGTTTGGTTGAAACTTCTATTTTTTATTATTACTTTATACCTATTGTTACTTTTATTATTTAAATATATTTAATCCAGACGATTTTAATAATATATAATTCTATAATAAAAATTAGTAAAATAAATTTTAATTCATTAAAATTTAAATCATTAAACATGATGTGCAACTCTTCATATCATATATATATATATATATATATTTATACATATATAATTTATATATATATATATATATAAATATAATAAAAACACCATTCTACCCAATGAAAAAAACCAATGCCATTTCATTGGCACGTAACTTCCTCAAAAATTAATGTATCGCTCCTTTATGTAATATATCAATCTAATATAAAATTTAATTAATCATAATAAATTTATTCAACGTTTTTTAAATTATTTATGATAATATCATTTAAAACATGATTTAAAAAATGTTAAATATCTGAATCGCATAATTTTAATATTACATTTATACCATATTTTAGAATTTAAGGTGTTTTTATTGTTACTAGAGTAATTAGATTTTTACTAGATAACAATTATTATGCTATTATCCAAAGATTAATGCATTTTCCAACAGCTCTGTATAAAAAAATAAAGCATTTAGATAATGCAAGAACATCAAAACAAGTTTTTCAGAAGTTTTAATAGAGAATATTATTAAAAAGTACACCAAGAAAAAAAATTAAAAAGAAGAACCTTTTAAAATATAATTTTTTTTTCGAAAAACATTTGATAAAATGTTTTCAAATTTTCACAGTATGTAGCCCCCCTTATTTTCTATTATCACGATTTTTTCAACAATTTCACCAATTAATTTTGACTAAAATTTTATTTAATAATATAAATTGAAGTACTTGAATTTTATTTGAAATTGGCTAAAAAATGAAATTGAATCTACAGATCCAAATAGTATATTGCGATACATGGCCAGGGCATCCAAAATTCTGTCCGAGTGTCGTATACTATTTTTCTTCATCCCAGTTCGAAAGTATACATCTAATAATTAATCTAATACAAAATGCCCGGTGCCGCAATATTCGTCTGCAGCTTCTTTCGTGGCCTGCTTCAGAGCCATGTAGATGTAACCTCTCGTACCGCGACGTGACATGCGATATTCGATGTGTGTTATACATTTGATGCCCGGCCGACATTTGCAAAACCTAGGCGAAGCCGAGGTTTTTGCTGGTCGGGGGCGGGCATCAAAAATATAACAAACATATACACTTAAGCATGTATAAATTTATTGTAAAATCGTATTACTTTAGCAGCGGTTTTAATGCAAAGTTGCGATAAACAGCGAGCATAGAAGAAGTCGACTTTACATTAATAAAATTTACATTTGTAGTCAAATGTCAATTGTACTGTTAAAATGTGAACATAAAAAAATGAAACATATTTCTTTCACATGTATTTACATCACCGATATTAAATCAATATTAAATTGATAGTGTGAAATTTAAAAATGACACGAAATAGATAGAATGAACACAGTCAACATAAGTATTCTATATATACTCTCGCTCTCTCTTTCTATCTATCGTTTTATTAAACAAAACAATTAAACAAGATATTTTATAAGGCAACATTAAAATACAATTTACATTTAAAAAACATAAGTGCTTCTAGTAAATCGATTGATAAATTTGAAATAACTTAGCAATGTTTACTTAAGAGCACTGTACATGTTATATTGGGAACGTTGCGGCCGTTGCTACAACCGTTGCTATGCATCGAGGCCGCGAAAATCTATGAGCCAATCAAAGCGCGCGAGTGAGCGCAAAAGTCGCTCTTCCCGTATTCATATGCGGCCGGGAAACACGTACTTTCGGCGGGGGGATGAAGAAAAATAATTTTTCACCACACGTAGACCGAAAGTACCACATTCCCTCCCGGCACCGAAAGAGGAATGTGTTATTTTCGGCCTACTGGTGGTGAAAAATAGTATACATCCCACGGGAGGTAAAATGGTCATCCCATAGCACATGTTTGCCACCCTCGCCTTCGGCTCAGGTGCCAATTTACGTGTGCTATGGACTGACCAATACTTTACCTCCCTAGGTGTGTAATATACTATTTTTCCTGAATTCAGAAATTGAAACTAAAACTACAAGCGCTGGGCAAATTTTTGTCAAAACACGTGATTTGGATTCTAGACATCTCAAAACATACTTCTAACATGTTTTTAGTAAATAAAAAAATATTACTATTACAAAGCTTCCTCTGCGAGAAAGCAAAATAATTACGTTCTTCTACTAAATATAAAAAACTTTAAAAAAATGTTCTTAAACGTCTAACTTAACAACTTCTTAAATAAAAATGTTAATGTTGTTGAGAAGGTATAATTTCTTTATATTTTTCACTTGAAAATTCTTTGTAAATACTTTAGTTATTAAATATTTAAATAAAATTATATTTCAATACTTAGTAACTCAAATAGCCAGTTAGAAATTAAATTTCAATAAGTATATACAACAATATTATTATAATTTGTTTATATTTACATATACGGAAAGACTAATACATTATTTACTTTCATACATAGAGTAACAATAAGCGTTGTAGCTGCGAATAGTTCATCTGCTCATTAATGAAACCTTTTGTGTTGTTGTATTAAATTTTTCTGGAATTTCTTATTTTAATCGACGTGTGTATTTCACCGATACCAGACGTCAGTTGAAGCTTGAAGAGGTAAGTGAAATATCTCTACCTCCAATCCAATTTTTCGTTTTCATTTTTTTTTGTATTAAGAAAATAGACTAATTATATTAATATATTAATATTAAGAAAATACAAGAACATAATTTCTATTAAACTTTTATTTACCTTAAATGGGAGAAAACTATTGTTGATGTTGAAAAGAATTTTTTGACCTCTAAATATTTAAGTATACATGTGATATTTTAATATTTTTTGAAATATTTATATAAAAAATTCTTTAATTGGAAATTGTGACATGAATATTATTATAATTTTGTTATAATATTTTATATTTCTTTTTAATTATGCGTGCTTTAATTTATTACGTATTTTTTATCTCTTTTTTAGATTCTTCAAAAGAGATGAAGGAATGGTTTGACATGGATAAGCAATGTATAATAAAAGATAAAACAGATCATTCTCCAAAACCGATAAATTATACTATTGATACAAACATACATGAAAATCTGCATGATATTGCATCAAATTTTGATTTAGATAGTAATAATTCTGATGCAGATGAAGTTAATATTTACACCCAAGATGAAGTTTATTTGTCAATTGATGAAGAAGATTGTAATTATGATAATGATCAGCGCACAGATTTTATTGAACAGGAACATCCGAGTACCTCGACAAGTATCACGGAAAATAAAACATGTAATATTTTGAATCAAGTAGCGCGAAAAAGGCAATTCAATCAAGAACAGTGGGAAAAAATGTTATGAAAAGAAAATTAAATCTCGGTCTTGAGTATACTTCCGCATTCACAAATAAAAATGTTCCAGCCAGACAAATGAAAGAAACGTGTGGTCCTGGATGTAGATATAAATGCGACGAAAAGATTTCAGAGGAAGCAAGAACAAAATTTTTTGATTCTTACTGGAGTTTACCAGATCATACTCGTAAGTATGAATTCATCGTTCGTCATGTTTCTGAAAAGTGTAACGAGAAAAATTCAGAGGGATCAAAAAGAAAATTTCTTAGAACTTTTACTATTGTTCAAAACAATGTCAGTATTACTGCATGTCAAACAATGTTTCTTAATACGCTTGATATCAGTAAACAAATTGTTACAACAGCCTTAATGAAATTAAGAAATGAAGAAATAAACCTTTCTGATAATCGTGGAAAATCAAAACGGCAGCGCAAAGTAGACGTTGAGAAAACTTCGAGCATTATCGAGCATATAAACAGCTTTCCAAGGGTCGAATCGCATTACATTCGTAACGATTCTAAGCGTGAATATTTAGAAGAGACATTATCTCTCAGTCTTATATACACCTTATACAAACAATGGGCAGAAGAAAATGAAAAAAAAGTAGCAACAAAACACCATTACTATGACATCTTTAAGACAAAATTCAATATTTCTTTTTTCAAACCCAAAAAGGCTCTGTGCGAAGGTTATAAAAACGCCAATGACGATAATAAAGTAGATTTAGAAAAGAAATATAAGGGTCATATTCAAAACAAAGAGGTCAAGATAAATAAAAATTGAAGATACAAATTTAGCTAAAAAGAATAATAAAATTAGTATGATTGTTTTTGATTTTGAAAAAGTTCTCACGACACCAAGAACAGAGGCGAGTTCATTGTATTATAAACGTAAACTCTCTGTTTACAATTTTACTATTTACGATGTAATACGCCATGAAGCATTTTGTTATGTATGGACAAAAAGTGATGCTAGGAAAGGCTCAAACGAAGTGGCAAGCTGTTTACTCCATTACATAGAGAAAGAAGTTGCTATGGGCATGTCAGAATTTTATCTGTGGTCAGATAATTGCTCGGGACAAAACCGTAATCAAAACGTTTTTTCAATGTTTGTATACGGTGCCGCCAAATATCATGTAAATATAAAGCATTCTTTCTTAGAAGTCGGGCATACACAGAATGAAGGCGATTCTGTGCATGCCACGATCGAAAGATATGCAAAAATGAGAAAAATCTAATCATCGGATGAGTGGTGCGAGATAATACAAAATGCAAAACAAACTAATCCGAAGTATGAAGTAGTAAAGGTCACTTATGACATGATTTTTTGTTTTAAAGATCTTTCGCATAAAATGAATTGGTTGAGAACAGTAATTCAGAATAATAAAGAAAAAAAACTGGCTATAGGTATTTGTAAATTAAAACAAGTGTTTGTATCAAGAGATCAATCAAATGAGCTTTATTATCGGTACTCATTTGATGAAGACTTCCAGACTCTAGTAACAAGAAAACCAAAACATCAAATAAATGTAAATAAATACAGTCTAAAAGAGGCTTATGCAGGTGTTCAAGGACTTCCTGCTTTAAAGATCAAAGATCTGTTAACTCTTTGCAAGCAAAATATCATTCCATCGCAATATCATGATTTTTACAAATCTTTTCCTATAAATAAATGTAAGGAAGAGAACGATGAATCATAAACAAAAATTTATTTTTTTACGTTTATTTTGTTTTTATTGATATAAAATATGTCTACTCCTGTATACATGGCTTTGTTGTGCATATATGATGTAAAATACGTATACATATATTTTTATTTATATTATTTATCAAGTATATATTTTTTATTTATATTATTAAACGTAATGTAAAATTAATAAATATATTATATTTTTGTTCTTATTTCATACAAAAATTTTGTATAAATTATTTATTTCTGTCTTTATTGTCTGAATTTTATGATTTGGCTATTCTATATATTAAGGTAGCTCTATTAACAATCGTTTTACTGCACACACTCATAAGAAAAATACGTATAAATCTATGAATTTCAGAGAAATTTTCGGTATTTTTTCTACCTATGTTGCCAAACTATCTTTAAAAGCAAAATAAATATTAAAAATCCTTACAGTAACATAAGCGTGAATGGGAAACATAGGGTTTTACGTGATTATTTAAAAAGTTTTCACCTGAAGATACTGCACAGGCAATTGAACAGCGACGTGATTGAAGTTTATAATTTATGCTTTCAATTGGTATGTCGAAAACTATAGCAAACCAAACGATATCTTGAAATAATTATTGTTAAAAAATAATAACTGGTTGGTTAAATGAAACAAAAAACAAATAATATTAAAAAAAGTAGGAGTTTGAACCAAACTATCATTTCGAACTCAATAATATTAATTTAAGAAATAATATTTAATATTTTTAAGTTTTTACGTTATATTTCTGTATTAATTTATCTGAAAATGTTTTATTAGCATCGTATTGCATGCTGAAACAGCGATTATCATATTGTGATATTGATATAAAATGGAATTGCATTTACCCTCGAGTTAGAATTCTCTTGCACGGACATTCGAGTTAGATTTATATTGAACTGACTTTTGAATAAGATTTGTTTTGAAGCAAGCCTCGAGTTAGATTTATATTAAATTTTCGCTGAGTTAGATTTGTATTGAATTTACTTCTGAGTTAGAATGATATTGTTGGGAGGCGTCGATTTGAAGTTTTTAGATCAAATTTGATGATTTGAATGTATAACAAATAATTTAAAAATTTCTCAAGAATTCTTCACCTTGATATACTAATTTGCAAGGTTAAATTATAATAGTAGAATTGAAGCCTTTAGAGTGTTTTCCGATGCAATTTAATGAATTGAATACAAAAGAAACACTGACCTATCCTTGATTTTGAAAAACTACACTGATCGTCACATTGCATTTCTTGCATAAGTGAATGTTGGTGACGACTTTGAAACGTCATTGACGCGCTAAAGTGAGAAAAAATATTTTGTATTGTTTTTTACGTATTCAGCGCATCAAAATCCCTAAGATAGCCTTTTCAAAACTCGAGTTACAGAAGAAATGCTATTTGACCTTGAAATAGAAATGTTTCAGGTCAGGATTATCAATAGGAATTTTTTTATTATTTTTTATGTATTTAGCTCATCAAAGTACATAAGAAAACCGTCTAAAAACTTGACATATAGTATAGGAATGAAATTTGACCTTCAAATGGTGATTTTCAAGGTCAAGGGTATCTGCGAGAATTTTGTTACTATTTTTTCATATTCAACGCGTGAAATTACATAGGAATATCCTATCATATCTTTATAATAAAAAAAAAATTATTTTATTTTACTTTTCATTGCCTGCGGGGCTGGTCAGTTTATGAATTCGATAAGTCAACGACTCTATCTGAGATATCCATTGATATTATGGGTTGTAACGAATTAATATAATACTTGAATGTATTATATTGTTCGTTACATTCTCTCTCTCTGTCTAGCCGGTGTATTAACATTTACAGCTGTTACAGGTCGACGTTCGATGATTTTCGGCGATTCTCGCGGACCTTCGTAAAGGTAAAAGTAGGGAAAGAGAGAGAGAGTTGTGGGTTCGTAAGTGCGAGAGCACTTAGACTTAATTCAACCGGCGTTAGACCGATATCAACTGTAGAGAGAGAGCCGCGGTGGCTCATGGGCAGAGCTCCCGACTCTCACACCGAGGGTCGTGGGTTCGATCCCAGACGTGTACCTCTGAAAATTTTTTCATGTGCATTTTTCGAACACCGCGACTCAGTGGCTCAGCGTGTCACTATAATGTGACGCCAGTTCAGGTGCGCGTGCGATTCGTGCACTTGTCAGTGCATGAAAGGCACGGGCATCTGAACTATAGGGAACGTTAGGGACGGGAAGATGTAGAGAGGATCGCGGTGGTTCCATCGGAAGGACAGGAAACTGTAATTATTAGACTAATTACAGTGACCGATGATATCTTCCGATGGACACAAGCACCACTGTTTCAACTACATGTGCTTTGTTTACAGACACACCGTTCACCTTCGTCGCTGATTAGCCCTGGCAGCATAAATAGAGCGACGTTAAATAAAAAATAACAAAAAAAAAAAAAAAAAAACTGTAGAGAGACTTATTTCAACCGTCGTGAGAGAATTATTTTGTTTCCTCTTATCTCTCCGTTTTAATTGCCTCGTGCCTCTTGTGATCCTGGTGCTGTGCTGGTGACCCAATGAATTCGTGGTGGTTTGTTCAGCGACGACGCAGCCCAGGAGAGAATCGATCACACGGACTTCGTCCGTTTTCACTCTTGTTGTTTGCCCTTTATTTTCGTTCGCGTTCGCTAAGTAAAGAATACCGCCGCCTCCGCCTATATGTGTTTTATAGACTCGTATTATTACTAAGCGGCTGATCGCGTAATGAGACTATTGTTTAACGGTAGTCAATTGTTATTATTTTATTTATTATTATCATTAAAAATAGCAAAACCGTTACATTTGCAGGGTACATTTTAAATATTCTGAAAGGTCAATTTGTACTAAAATTTCCCCGCAGCCTAAAGGTTAAGGTGTTAATAATGACATGAACTGATTTATCACAGTAAGTAATTTTTTAAACATTTATATTTTAGCATTGTCTGCTTCTTATATAAAAAGGGTAGTAATGTATATTGATGAAGTTGCGATCGGCCCTTAAGTCGATTTCCCCCACTACCTTATAGACAATTGAAGCGCACGGTGTTCGTCGGAGGGCTTACTCTCTGCTCGGCTACCGATCCGTTTAGATCTATATACGGCGCACCCGCGAACTACTTTTACAGTTTATATTTTTGCATATATATATTAATAAATAACTTTAAGTGAAGTGTAAAAGTGAGGCGAGTTTTATTGCTGCCATCTCTTAATTTCCATCAGGTTATCGGCCCACCACCGCTTCCTTTTGCGCGGGGAATTTAGAGAGGAAGTTGTCCTTTTTGTCTTGGTAAGAGACGGACAGAACAAGGATGTCGGAACAAGGAGAGAAGGCGACGAGCAGCATCACCAAGGGTAGGTGAAAATATTTATTAAAAAAGAAGTGAAAATCGATTTGAGAGCGACGCGGTGATTTTTTACTTATAACGATATCGTTGTGCAATGCGATCCTGGACAGACGCGGTATGAAAATTCACCGGCCGGTATTCATTTTATTAATTATCATTTGATTAGTGAACAAATTATTAATCTCCTATTAACGGGATGAGAAAAGTGTGATGAGAGGAAAAATATTTATAGATGCGTTTGTCTTTTCGTAAAAATTCGTGGAACAGGACATTCGAAAGGTCAGAGCGCGGCATTTGCTTATACCGGGTATTTGCATGCGGCGGGAACACGTGAGCGACGTAGCGGGAATAGCCGAGAGCGAGAGAGCGAGAGTGCGAGTGAAAAGGGGAGCGAGAGTGCGAGTGAGAAGGAGAGCGCAAGGCGGGAGCTCGGGAACACTCGAGAAGGAGAGAGAAGGGCGAGTACGGGAGAAGCGCGAGTTCGGGCGCGCGCGATGTGGGAAAGAGAGCGGAGAGGCGTACTTATGTAGTAGGGAAACGAGCGAGACTAGGTGAGCGCGGAGCGGGGCGTTCTTGAGGCAAAGAAGCGCGAAGTAGGGTAGACGAAAGGCTAGGTAGGCAGGATCTTGCGCGCAAAATTCATATCAGCTGTTCTTTCTTTTCTTTCTTTTTCTCGTACCACATGCGATACAATACCGGTCCAACAAATGACTAACTAGGAGAGGCCACGGCCTTCGGATCACGGATCTTGACCAAACTCTGGGATATGTTTTGTAATATAAAAATATGAAGAAATCCAGATTTGTAGACCTTAACGCGCAAATTTACCAAAGTTATGGGCAACTAAAGCAAATTTTGTAGAAAAGTAACTTCCACTTTAATCGCTCATAACTCTGAAGCAAATAGAGATAGACACTCAAACTGAAATTCAGAAGAAAGCTGAGATCAAGTAGATATAACTTGAAAATAAAGCAGCTCAGATCGGTTAATTTGGCTCAAAGTTATGGAGAAAATACGAAATAGTAGAAATTTTGGACCAAAAATCAATAAATATTTATTAGTAAATTTTGGTTAAAACTTCTACTATTTTTTAATTTCTTCATAACTTTCAGCCAAATTGACCGATTTGAGCTTTCTTTTTTTTTAAATTATATCTACTTGAGCTCAGCTGTCTTCTGAATTTTAGTTTGATTTTCTATCTCTATTTGCTTCAGAGTTATGAGCAATTAAAGTGGAAGTTACTTTTCTACAAAATTTGCTTTAGTTGCCCATAACTTTGGTAAATTTGCGCGTTATCGTCTAAAAATCTGGATTTCTTCATATTTTTATATTACAAAACATATCCCAGAGTTTGGTCAAGATCCGTGATCCGAAGGCCGTGGCCTCTCCTAGTAAGTGACTTTAAGATGATATTAAATAAAAGTTAACGTTAACAAAGTGATGCGCTTTTTAAAAAATGAGAATTGACACGTGTAATTACTTGCAGATGAGCTAACTCTGCTACTGTTTTTACGAACACAGTATGAGTTACTAAAATTTGAGAAGAGGTTTCCCGGGCAGAAGGTTGGTCTAGACCTTTTAGAAAACAAAATAATTTTTACAACAGAATCCGGATTCACATGTACCCTAGGTACGTAATAATAATAATTATTAAAGAGTTTTAGAAGTTACATTCATCGGCACAGCTGGTCTGCTGGTGTGCTGCAGGCGTCGTACGTTCTCGCAGTACATTAGTGGGGATATGGTTGATTACACTTTGTATTCAAGTGCTAGTTGGCTACATTCGCTGATGGTTTAACAGCTTTGAGTTCGAGAGGTTGAACCATCAGCTGATTGCGATACATGTTTTCAGATATGGATCACCTATTGGGAGATCAGTTTCGAGTGGTATCTGAGGCAATCAAGGCTAGGCGCGATAAAGGGGAAGTACTGAAAATTCCGGTCAAAAACTAGCTAATTACTTATCCCTCTACTGAATTAGGCAATTTAGGAAAATCTGAAACAACTAAGTGGGATTTGAATGATGCGATAGAGATGGGTATTACAAGCGATGAGTTAAACGATGACGCGTTTGAGGTCGACCTGAGAGACGTGGACGTGAAGGGTGAAGAGATGAGCAGAGATATTGAATGTGTTGAATAAAAATGCGCCGTTAATTATTGCTGATGAAAAATGTAACATAAGCATGCGAATTGAAAACAAAACTAAATTGCCTAATATTTATAGAGATGATTTTTCAGATGAGATGGGAATTGTGATGGACCGAGTCACTCAAGTTATTGAGGAAAAAATGCAACCAGTCGAAAATTTGATGATCCGGGTAGACAGTGCAGTTACGGACATACATATTTTCTTTGACCCAATGATGGGACGTGATATATCGCAACAGAACCATCTGAGAGAGAACATTGATGAGATGCGCAACCTCAACGATGAGATGCGACGAATGTGTTCGGAGATGAAAGGATGCATTCGCGAAGGACGAGAGGTGTTGAGGGAAATGAAAGAGGTAAGGGATGAGTTTTATGATAATAATGAAAATAATCTTGAAGAAATTGCACATAATTCGACGGAAAATTCGGGTTATGACGTTATATCGAAAGCGGATATAATAAAATTAATTAAACTAAAAAATTAATGAAACTAAAACTTTTAACAAATCGAATGACGTGAATGAGTTTAAAGACGCGATTAAATTACTGAATGTGAAAGATTCGAGTACAAAGAGAGATTATAAATTATCGGTACAAATGAAATACGAACTGTTTATTGATTACTTTACTTCGGAATTAATTGCCTTGGATTTACTGTATATTATTGATGAAGACTCTGAAAAACGAGACGCGACGGATAGAGAAATGTTAACGCGAGATCAGTTCAAAGTGAGAGATATTTTAATAAATCATATTGATCAAAATTATCATGCCAAATTAATTGATATTAAAGACCCAAAAGAGATGCTGGAAAAAATTAAGGAAATTAAGAGATATGAATGTAGTTTATCGTCTGTTAACTTAAGGAAACAGTTATATTCTTTGGTGTTCAATCGTAAAGAGAGAGTGTCAGTTTTCGTGGACAAATTTGACGAGATAATAAGAACACATAATAATATTACTCATACTCAGCCGTTTGCTGAATCTGAGATTCGTGATGCATTTTATAATGCAATAGTAAGAGAAGTGCCACAGATTCACGAACATAATTTTGTGAACAAAAACGCGACGGGTAAGGATCTAAACTATAATCAATTAAAAATATTTCTTTTACAGCATGAAGCGATGAGGAAGGGAAGTGGAGGTGCGACAGCGAGCACCAGTGTGGAGCCTAGAGCAGGTCTGGCTACCACACAAATGGAAGGGATGCGCTGTTATGAGTGCCATGCGAACGGGCACATAAGCCGAGATTGTCCCAGGAAAAATTCAGGAGAAAAGCTGTGATACAATTGTAGACAATTTACACGGGACCACAAGGCTGAGAATTGCCCGAATCCTAGCACGAGAGATGCGAGTAACGAGATACGTGGAAGAGGACGCGGTTTTATAAGGTATGCGAGATTTAATAAAGAGAATAGAATTTTGGTTACAAAAGACATTTTGGAAGTGATGGGAGAAATGTTAGAGATGCGAAAAGACAAAAATTTATAACAAATCGGGGAAAATTCAATTCATATAAACCTAAAGGTAGAGGGGCAAGTAATTTGCTAAATTCGTCCAGAAGCAAGGAACCGAAAGCAGGTAAAATTTTAAATACTTTAATTGATGAAACAAATATTACGAATGTGAGATATGAACCTAGTAGTCGGAAACTTTTAGCAAAATTTTTAGTTGACTCGGGAGCAACGGAGCATCTCACCAACTCTAGGCTAATTTTTACAAGATTTGATAATAAAGAAAACCTTATAAGATGCCCAAATAAAAATCCAGAGGCGAGCTTAAAATCGGAGGGAGCGGGATGCGTAGGTATTAAAACGGGAGATAATAGAATTTTAACCTTAAATAATGTAATTTGCGCGGAATCACTGTCGGAAAACTTGCTATCCTTAAGAAAATTTGTAGACAAGGGACTAGGTATTTATTTGGATAACAAGAGAGTAGATATATTTGATCCTATTTCGAATAAAACCTTTCTAACTGGAATATACGAGAAACCATACTGGTTGATTAAAGTCGAAATAGAAAAGCGAAGCGATACTTTAAAATCGAGTTCTGAAAAATTCAATTGCACACCAATTGCCTACCTTCTGACCCGAAGTAAAATTAAACAGACTCCTGATGTAAAATTAAATGAAATCCATGAAGTCGCATCCCAGTCAGAAATTAAGAATGAAACTGGTGTGTTGAAAGTCGGTTTTAACTTTGAAACAACAGTGACGCATAGAAAACTGCATAACCCTAACGAAATAACTGTAAACACTGATGAAAAATTGAGATTTGAAAAGGAAATTAATTGCGACACAGATTTACCTGCCCAATCAAATAAGTCAATGTTATGGCATGTGAGAATGGGTCATGCCTCTTTAAATTATCTGAGAAACCTGCAGAAGAGATTTCCTGATTTTAAGAAATTGAGTGATGTGAAATTTGATAATTCCGTGCTTGAATGCGAAGTGTGTAAAATGACTAAAATGAACAGACTGCCTTTCAATGAGACGAGGATGAGAGCATCTGCTCAACTACAAATAATTCATTCGGACATAATGGGCCCGATAAGTCCGAAATCACACCCAAAGGGATATCGCTTTATTTCTGTATTTGTATATGATTATTCCTGATTAGCTCAGGCATATCCCATGAAATTTAAAAATGATAGAGGATCGTGTCTTGATCACTTTGTTAAAACTTCTAGAAATTTACTTGGACGAGACGCGAAAGTCTGTTACTTAAGATCAGATCAGGGCACAGAATTTACGAGAGACGATACAGTTAAAGTACTGGAAAAACTCGGAACTGAACTGCAGTTGGCATGCCCTGATACTCCTCAGCACAATGGAGTGGCTGAGAGATTCAATCTGACTATTCAGACGAAAGTAAGAGCGCTGATGTTTGATTCCAAATTTCCAGAAAATATGTGGGACTTGGCTTTGGGTGCTGCTGTTTATGCTTACAATAGAACTCCACACAAGTCAAATGAAATGGTTTCTCCTTTGGAAAAATTTAACCCAAATTATACCGTGAATTTAAAACAATTTAGGCGTTTCGGTTGCATGGCTTATGTGAAGATTCAGAGAAAAATAGGTGCTAAGTTTAGACAGATTGCAATCCCAAGTTTTCTTGTTGAGTACAAAGCCACCGGTTATGTCTTGTTCAAACCAGATGAGAATAGATTTTATGAAAGTCGAGATGTGAGATTCAATCAAAAAATTGTTTTTGGTGACAGATTCACAAAGAATCAAATACAAGACTGGGATAATAATTTTGAAAAGGTAAACAACGAGAAGTGGTTCTTAAATTATGAGAAATATGTGTCGAGAGAATCTGAGGAAATAATAAGAAAGGAGGGAGTAGAAAAGAGAAAGAGAGGTCGCCCGAGGAAATTACAAGCGAAAGAAAGCGAAACAGAAAAGGAACAAACATTAAGTGATCCGAAATATCATGCACTGCTAGCAAAAATTAACTGTGACCCACAATCGTATAGAGAGGCGATGAGTTCAAATGACAAAGAAAATTGGTTGTCTGCAATTCAGAGTGAATTGGACTCAATGAACAAAAATGAAGTATGGGAACTGGTAGAACGATCTGAAATTATGAGAGGCGAAATTAAACCGAATATAATAGATTCTAGGTGGGTCTTGAAGAAAAAGGTGGAAAAGGAAGGGACGTGTAAATATAAAGCGAGACTTGTTATAAGAGGCTTCAAGGATAGAAATGAATATGATTTGGTTGAAACATACGCACCTGTTTCGAGATTAACCTTGATAAGATCGGTTCTAGCCATCATTAATAAATATGATTTGGACGTATATCAAATGGACGTGAAAACCGCTTTCTTGAACGGAACTATAAGCGAAGAGATATACATGGAATTGCCAGAAGGCATGAATGTGACGAGCAAAGAGAAGCGAGAGAAGGTCTGTAAATTGAAGAAAGCGCTGTATGGGTGAAAAATCAGTCTGAAACGTTGGAATGAAAGGTTTACGGAAGCTGCTAATAAAATAGGTCTACACACTCATGATAGCGAACCATGTTTATTTACTTGGCGAGAGAGGAATAAATTCTTGTTTTTGGTTTTATATGTTGCTGATATGTTAATTGTTAGCAACGATAAAGTCCGACTAAGCGAGGTGAAAACTAAATTAAAATCAGAATTTGAAATGACTGATCTGGGAGAACCGAAGTGCTTTCTAGGAATTAAGATTTTACGGGATAGAGTGAATAAAACGTTGACATTGTCACAAGAAAGCTATATATTAAAATTGTTACAGAGATTTGGGTTTAGTGAGATGCATTCGCAAAGGACTCCGATGATTACAAACCAGGTAGCAAATCGTAAGAGACGCGATCGCGAAGAGAATGAGACAGGATTGGAATACAAAATTGACGAATTCAAACTGAATGTTCCCTATAGAGAAGCCGTGGGTTCATTATTGTATCTAGCAAATGTGACGCGTCCAGATATCACTTATGCAGTGAATATTGTCAATAGGCATCAAATAAATCTGAATGAGGACGATTGGGAAATGATAAAAAGGATTTTTAGATATTTAAAGGGAAGTGCGTCCTTTGGTCTAAAATATACTGGCAATACTGACGATATTGAAACCTATTCGGATGCAAGTTTTGCCGATTGTAGAAATAGTTTGACAACTAGTGGTTTTGTAATTAAATTATTTGGAAATGCGGTGTCTTGGAAGACGCACAAGCAATCATATGTCACACTATCTACCTGTCAAGCTGAGTATGTGGCAATGAGCGAGGCGTGTCAATATAGAATTTCGTTGTTAAATTCTCTAAAATTGATTCTAATTGATGACTTTAAACCTATGATTTTGTGGTGTGACAATAAGGCGGCTGGTGCAGCCACCCAAATGACAGGTAGCAATAAGTTACGACATATGATTGAAATTAAAGAACATTATGTGAGAGAATGTGTTAAAATGGGTTTTGTTAAAGTGATGTGGGTTAAGTCTAAAGAACAACTTGCTGATATATTTACGAAGCCATTGGCTTTTGATTTACATAATAAACTAACCTTCAAGATAATGAATGGATAAAGAGATGCGTATATATTGTACTTAATATGTGTGATTTGTGTTTCTTTCAGGAAACAGTAACTGATTCCAGGTCCGATCGGGAGGGAGTGATAGAGTTGCGATCGGCCCTTAAGTCGATTTCCCCCACCACCTTATAGACAATTGAAGCGCACGGTGTTCGTCGGAGTGCTTACTCTCTGTTCGGCTACCGATCAGTTCAGATCTATATACGGCGCACCCGCGAACTACTTTTACAGTTTATATTTTTCATATATATATTAATAAATAACTTTAAGTGAAGTGTAAAAGTGAGACGAGTTTTATTGCTGCCATCTCCTAATTTCCATCATATATACATTACGATTAAAAAATATTTATCTCTAAATATTTACCATATTTCGCAAACATTTTTTATTTTTTTCATTTAGCTTTGCCTTTACTTCCGTAATTTTTTTTAAAGGATGATCCTCTTTATCGTCGATTGGAAAATATTTTAGTAGTTCTGTAACTTCTTGATGTGACACTCGAGTTGTTTCAGAATCTGCGTTGTGTTGAACTTTTCCAACTTTGTGCTCCATCAATGATATTTTTTTACTATTAATATTTGTTTTTTCTACCAATTTTTTCAACAACGCTGGAAAAATTAATCAAAATAATTAATATTAATTGACGAAAGGTTAAAAGTTGAACATAAACAATAATTTATCATTCTCACTGACTTATATTATGAAGTCATTGGTAATACAAATATAATTAGAAAGATAAGAGTTAAGCTTTTCAGACGTACATTTTTATAAATAAATTTCAGCCTTATTTTTATGTATTATTAGCTTACATAACTTAAAAGCGTAAAATTGCATTATTTAGACAAATAAATGTTTTTTATAATTGTTCAGAAAAAATTTTATGTTTTTTTAAAAGTTTTTTTAAGCTTTAATATTTTTTGTTTAAGAAACATTCTATCTAAAAGGGTTATACAAATAATAATATGCAATATCGTAAAAAAATATTCATTATACCATTATTAAGAATTAAAATTTATCGATCAGACATATTATTTAAGTCGGATTCTATTTCAGGCCCTCGTGTTTGTTCTTCAATTTCTGATGGGGCAGTTGGCGACGTCTCATCTTCATCGTGATCTGTATTTACAACTGTTTGGAATTTTTGTAATAAAATTTATTTAAGGATATGTCGGTGTTACGTACGTAACATCGACGCGCGGATCGGCGCGTGTGTGAGAACGGTGTAGGATGACCGAAACGCGAAATATCATGACGAATGCAACTACAACAAGAAATCGCGGACGGTGGCCTAGTGGTTAGGTCTCGTGACTGGAAACTCGCGGATCCTCGGTTCGAGTCCCGACGTCCGATCAATTTTTTATTCGGTTCTCTCCTATCACCTTCTCCATACGCAACATTAAATGTTAAATAATATTAAATGTTTTAAATGTTAATAAGTATTAAAGTTAGCGATAAATTTGAAATTAACCAATTATATTACCTTGCAAAGACTCTTGTATTTCCGTAAGGATTGATTGTCGCGAGCTGGTAATTTTATTTATTTATTTAGTCATTTTCATGCATTATACTATGTTAGTTATTTGATTGGAATACTTAAGCTTATATTTATAAGCAGGAGAAAAGAGAAGAGAAGAAAAAAAATATTGGGAAAATAAATGTTTAACAACCCTTTATTATTATTATTAATTAATTTATTTTTTTCAAGCCTTTACTTTGTCTTGTTATCTCCTTTTTCCTCAGAAAATACACTTCTTAACTCGTCCATATATGAGGGTGTATTTAGTGTGATCAATTCTAAGGTGTCCTCGGGGGCCATTGACAAGAAGTTATAGAGGGCTTCCATTCCTCTTTCTTCGTTATTTCCATTTTCCTCCAATATCTGGCCATAATTCTGTGGTTTTGTTAACTTTGGTGTATAATAATCAAATTTGGCCATGTTGCATATTTTCAAGTGCTGCGTCCATTCTGCTTCTCTGATTAATTTTTCGCAAAATCAATGATCTTTTGTTTTATGGCACCTCATTTGTTACATATATCTACGTGTGTTTCAAAATGCTTCTTATTGACCCATGTTTTACATGGGACGTGATATTTTTTTAAATCATGGTGTGGGGTGTCACACGGTCGATTTTTCTTGTAGGACCAACTAGGCTTATAGGCGACGGCCATTTCAATTGCCCTTTTGGCCTCCTCTTCGTTTACATAGGTAACAAACCCGTGATAGGATGGATGCTGATTATCGTACTTGGGTTCTCTCATTTTTACCCAATAAATGACTTCGATTTGGCCATATTCTGCGAAAGTTCTTTTGAACTGTTCTTCTGATGTCCCCCAGGGAATCAAAACATGTAAGCGATGGGAACTTAAATCTTTACTGGGTTCTAATTGGCCACTCTCCTCTGCTTCTGGATTTGGCCCCGCTGCTTCACTTAATCTTGCTTCTTCCAAAGCTTCCTCTTCTTCTTGGTTTTGTCGCCATTGGTCAACAGGATTCATGGTCTGATTTATAAGTGGGCCAAGACTTATTATTGTTTTTGTTAAAGCTGCGATACTATTAAAAATGATTTCTAGCGTAAAATTTGGGCCAACCGTTCGGATTTCATGTGAGATTATCTCGCCTGTCCTTCTAATGAAATTTATTAGCATAGACCCTATATCTTCTCGTTCGTACAATATGGCCAGTCCCCTTGACTCGTTGGTAATAGGGTGAAGGCCAATTAATGAAACTCCTTGCAATGAGTCTCTTTCAAATATGGGTTGTGCCCGGTTGTGTGCGATGATTTGAGCATACATCTCCTCTCTCGTAAGTCTTCTCATTTTTAACAAATCGATTTCTCTGGCCATTTGATTACGTGTTTCTTCTGTTTTGAAATGAGCTACTATTCGGCCATTTCCATCATCCAGGAGTGTATTGGTATATTGTACCAGGTCGGGACAAGTGAAAAACTCCCGAACTGCTTCCGCGCTTAACTCCGTTGAGTTTTGATAATAAATTATCAACGTATGTGGCCCTTCCTTTTTAGTCGAAATTACATTCATTGTTTCCATATTTTCGGCCATTTTCCTGTAAAAAAAAAAAATTAGATTAGTTAAGATATATTTGTGTGCGTTTTTTTTCCCAAGTTTCTGCAAAAGGAAAATAATGGTTATTATTTTAAAATATAAAACACTTTTAATTGTTAATAACCCATAACCTTGCCCCCCTTTGTTAAATTTTTGGACGACACAAGGACAAAACAATATAGCACATTTATAATATTAATGTATTCGCGTACTATACGTGAATTTAATCTGTTTTTGATGTTTTTATTTTCTTGGTTAATCCTTGATTTTTAGTACACCACTTGTGGTTCCCATTGACGAGGAGATATGTTTGCGCCACATAATTCATGTATTGGCCAGTGTTGTTCTATTTCCTTCTGCTGCCAGAATGTTTGTCTTTGCAACCTACATGTTTTTGTATGCATTTCAAATATATCAATGTTTATTTGTCTCAAGCATGCTAAATGCAATTTTTGTGGTAAATTGCCATTTATCATGCATTTTCTGGACAGGATTTTCTTGTCTAAATATTTTGGTTTATATATGGATTCTGCTTCCTTCAATGCCTTTGCTGCTTCTTCTTCGGTAGAGTACTGTATGTATGCATGAGTTGGCGTTCCTTCGGCGTTATATAGTATTTGGTGATAGTCTAATTGGCCAAATTGTACAAAATGTTGGAAAAACCTTTCCTCACGTTCCATGTTGCTGTCTGTAAATGGTAATTGACAGAATAGTCTTCTGTGATCCTTTTCTCTGTTCCCTGTCTTAGCAATTTCTCTTTTGTGTTGTCCTTTATTGTTATTTTTGTAATATATCAATGCTTTATTGAAAGAGGATTTGTCCATATAGTTTATGATGATGATCTTATGTCTGGTTCCTAGGTTATTTAAAACACGTAAGTTTATTATTTGTCCAAATTGTTGGTACTCGGTTATTGTTTTGCCAAGTGCTTGTCCCTGGTCAAATGTCATTCTCAATTCTGGAAATCCTATGTTTGATTCCATTCTGTAACTTAAATTGGTTCTCAAGATTAGACCAATGCATTGGTTGTATAAAATTTTTTTTCAAATTATCAGTAAGGCATTGTTGAGGTGGCAAGTACGAGGATTTGGTTGGGGTCTTTTGGATAAGATTATCAGAAGTTGTGTTGTGTTCTACGTCTTCGTTACGTTGGTCTGTTCTACTTGTAATGTTTTGTATTATATCTTTGTTTCTTTTGTGTACGTTTGTCCTTCTCTTCCTTCTGTTGTTGAGCATTTTCCAAAAGGTTATAATTAGTCCAATTATGATAATTTGTGATGATATGATGCCATATATCATATAGTGGGTATTGTTTAATTCTCTCTTATGCTGTCCAATCTCTTTCATTTTCGAGATTATTTGATGTATGGATTTGTCTCTAGCATACCAAATATCAGGTGCTTCATGAGTCAATTGTAATTTCTTGTATTCGGGGTCCTTAAATATTGGGTAGATTTCTGAAATATTTAAATTTATTTCGGGTTTATATATGTATTGGCGATTGTTTTTGCGGATAACCTCCTGTGTTAATTCATCTGTTTCTGTCCTAGCTGAGCAAGTAGGAGCTAATCTTAAGATTCCTACCCCCTCGATAGCGGTTAGTTGATCTGGTTGATTTGTACAAGTTACGTGTAATATTTCCCTTTTTAGTGTGGAAAATATCCACGTTCCATCGGCTTGTAAATAACTCTACTGAGTATTTGTATTTGTTTTTAATATTATGTTATATTTCCTCAAGTTATCATGTTCTGGGGTCAATAACATTGATAACTCACAATCTTCGTGTGAGGAGGTGTCTTTTAATGATTCTTGTATGGGGTATATGAGTGTATAATGTGTTCGTATACACTCATTAAATAATTGGCTGTGTATTTTTAAATATTGTTTCTGGTTTGCTGCCAGCATAAGATAGTCATGTGAGGGTACTATTTGCGCTGTACCGATAGCGTTGTTGAGTTTGTCATATTGTGGCACGCCTAGTGGATGTAGTCTGTACAATTCGTATTCTGTTCTATCTACTAGGGGTAGGTATAGTACTGTTAATACTCTACCCTGGTTATTGGTAGTATCTATTTTTGCTATTTTAGCAATTTCTTCGGGTCTTAGATGCTCTGTTTGGACTGTCCACTACAATTTGTTGTAAAATTGTGGGTCTTAACAGTCCTGGGTGAACTCGTCCTTCTTTTAATAATTGTAAAATTTTTAAGAACTTCTCACAACTATTTATTAGGTGATACATTTTTGATTCTACCCTTCTACTGTAACTTATTAGGTTCATCATATACTTCATTTTATTTTCTCGTTCTTGAAAATCTTTTATGTGTTGATTCATTATTTCTTCCATTTGGTGTAAGGTTTTGTCGTGTAATTTTGTAATGTTGTATATTTCTTCAAATCCTGTTGTGATTATATATGTCTTTTCTTCGGTTAATTGTACCAGTGTTTTCTGATCCTCGGAAAGCTTATCAATGTTCTTGTTTAGCATGTTTAGGTCATCCTCCGTTATTAGGCCAAATAAACTTTTACTCAAGGATCCTACAATTCCCAATGGTGCTAATCTCTTTACTTTTATGCTTCTTGGTTGTCTAATTTTGGTGTGGTCTTCGAGTCCAATATTTAAAATTGTTTCTCTAATTTCTCGATGTACATTTTCCAGTTTTTGTTGTTTTATTTCTATCAGATCCTTTACTAGTATGTCCTTACATTCATCTGTTCTAAATCTTTGTACACATCGGAGATAAGTAACTATATACGATTTAATGGGTCCATGATCTTGTAAAAATTGGTTCACTTCCAATGAGATTGCTAATTTCCAACTAGTTCTTCTAAGTTTTATTGTATCTATTTTTTCGTAGTATATCCCAGGGTTTGAGAGTACATGGCTTATTACAAAGTTTGTATTTAACCAATCATATAAGAGAATTTTTCAATTAATTTTATGTTAATGCAAAATTGTAGTTATTTCAATTTGAATATCATTTTAATATATATATATATATGTGTGTGTATACATTCAATTCATTTATTAATGAATTTAATTCAATCGGAAGTTGAGGGGCGAGCTTGACTTTGTTTTTGTGTTTGCATACTAGTTATCCGTTAGGTTTTTCTAAAATAACATTTTCGCGGCCTTTAATTTCAAATATTTTGTATTTCGCGTCATAATAAGGGCTGGCTTTATTTTCCCTCTTGTCATTTAACACATTCACGTAGTCGCCTACCTTTAAGTCAATGTGCCTTGTATTTTTATCATATCGTTCTTTTAACCCTTAGCTGGACTCATGGGGTCACAGTGACCCCAGCATTTTTCAATCAGTTTTTCTATAGCTCCAAAATTTAAAAATTAAACTTATAGCTCCATCTGTCGTAAGGGGGGGTGTATTACTTTGCATTAGAGCCGAGAAGGTTACTTTCGGAGCATTAGTATCGCTCCAGCAGTGCTACAAAGAAGACGTCGGGCCTCTGTGACCCCACCCGTCCAGCTGTGTTTTAAAGTGCCGTGTGCTCCAAAAATTTTTTGTGTCTCTATTGATATCATTGAACAGCCAATGTAAGTACTTAATGTTTAGAAAACTATTCGAATTTTTTAAGAAGAATATATATGTATTTATTACGTTATTTTGCAGATGAGTTACAATCTGCGCTCGAGTATCCAGTAACAGATGTTTGATGCGGATAACGATGAGGAAGAAGTTGTGAACGAGTCGGAGGAAGAAAAGAGGTCGAATGATGACGGCGACAGTTCTTATGAAGAAGAAGAAGGTAGTGATACCGAAGAAGAAGCCATGGAAGTAGACGAGGATGAGGTGAACTTAGCGAAGCGTGCATCGTTGGACCAGCGTCGCGGCAGACCTAAAAGCAAGTTGCTGGGGAAGAGTGGATTCGTTTGGACAACGTCTGCTCCGAAACGTCGATCAGGTATGTGTGTGTATACAATATATAATATGTATATGCGTAAATGTACAGTAGCCAAGTAGAAAACTCGTCATGTATTATACCTTCTATTCGTGAATGAAAAAATGGCGCGAAAAGTAGCGTCGCTTCTCCGCTTTTTTTATTTTTTTTTACCTGTTATTTTATATATTTTTTTTATTTTATACATTTTAATGTTATATATATTTTTTATTTATTTTATATAATTTTGAGTTACAAAACATTTTTTATATAATATTCTTTTTTACAGATCGACAATCAGATCAACGAATTCCTCAAAGAGAGCCACAGCTGGCAGGACCAGCTGAAAATGTTGAGACAATTGAAGAGTTTTGGGACTTGATTATTACCGGAGAAATGATCGACATAATTGTCGAGAATACTAATGAAAAAATTGAAAATGTTTGTGCGATTCTCGAAGCAGAGGAGAAAATTAAATATTATCATCATCTTACATCTGTCAGTGAAATTAGAGCCTACATCGGTGTATTATATTACGCTGGATTGTGGAAATCTTCTAAAGTTGATGACAACCGGTTGTGGTCGAAGGATAACGGAGTGACGCTCTACAGATGTGTCTTTTCGAGGCATCGATTCTCCTTCTTATCCTCTTGTTTACGCTTCGATGTAAGAGAAGAACGAGATCCAAATGACAGATTTGCACCTTTTCGCAGGATTTGGGATATTTTTATTCATAATTGTCAAACAAATTTCAGCCCTGGAGAAAAGTGTACTGTAGATGAGCAGCTGCTTAGCTTCCGAGGACGTTGTAAATTTCGCGTTTACATGAAGGACAAGCCCGATAAATATGGACTTGAAATTATTAGATTAAATGATTCAGAAACATCTTATATGGTAATTTCTTTATTTTTTTTTTTTATATAGAAAATGTTTGATTTATTTTTAAAAAATGGTAATAATTTATAAAACTATATTTTTTCAGTATAACGCCATACCATACTTGGGAAAGAATTCGGCTATAGTTGCTCCCAGGGAAGAGTTGGTGCCAGAATTTTATTTTCGAAATGTCACGACTCCTATCCATGGTAGTAACCGAACGGTTACATGTGACAACTGGTACACATCCATTCCGCTACTGCAACGGATGCTAAAAGATCCTTATAACATTACTATAACAGGTACAATAAAAAAGAACAAGCGTGAAATACCAGCTGAACTAAAAAAAGCTGCCAAAGATCCACCGAGCACTACGTTCTGCCACACTCTAGATTTGACTTTGCTTTCTTACACCCCGAAAAAGACGAAAAGTAACAAAGTTGTGCTTGTCGTATCATCCTATATGCATACTAGCGCAATCACAGATAACAAACCAGACATTGTCAGACATTACAACAAAACTAAAGGAGGCACCGACAATTACGACAAACTATGTCACTCGTATTCGGTCACTCGTCGCACAAACAGATGGCCGATGCGTTATTTTTTTGGTATTATTGACCAAGCAGCAGTCCAGACACGCGTTCTAAAAATGCTTCAATTACGAAATGAAAACAGCAGAGAGAAGATTTCCGCCATGGACGTGCTTGATAAACTGTACTTTTACCTTATAAAACCAATGTTACAAGAGCGGTACGCAAGTTTGGCTATACCGAGAGATGTCAAAGCCGGAATTGCTTGTATCTTGAAGAGTGATCTACCAATGTACAGAGATCTAGAGAAAGTAAAGTTGGATCACAGGCAAAGATGTTGCGTTTGTCCAAGGAATAAAGATAAAAAAACGTTTGATGGATGTTCAAAGTGCGCCAAACCCATCTGCCCTGATCACAGTTTACTCTTCTGCCCAACTTGTGTGAACGGAGACTCATAAGGATGCATCTTACTATTTTTTTTTATAATTTTGAATTTAATTTGTCATTTTTCAACATTTTTTTATTAATAATAACTATATTTTTCTCTAAATATAAATTTTTCTTTAAAAAAAAACGTGTACTTTTTTTCGTCAACAACTGGCAACTTCGTTTTTCAAAATAAATACCTTTTTTTAAGCGAACATAAAAAATCAATTGAGGCATGTTTAGAGAGGCATCTTGACTATATTAGACTAAATTTTTAGCTCTTAATACCCAAAATTAAAAAATTATGATTTTTTTTTTCAAAAAAAGTCAATTTTTCAGTTTTTTTTCAGTTATATCAGTTTTTTTACTAGTTAAAAAAAAAATTCTTAGTACTACTTGGTTTATCTTGTAAAAGACATAATAAGTAATAACCAAACCAAATTTCAAGTCAAAATATTCAGTAGTTTAGTTACAGTAGAAGATTTTGTGTTGGGGTCACGGTGACCCCAAAGGCCAGCTATGTTATCACAGGGCATGTGTTCAGCTAAGGGTTAACTTATGTTTGGCTTCAATTTGATTTTGTCCCGCTAAAATTTTCATTTCATTTAACCTAGCTATTAAATCTTTTAGATATACATTGTAAGTCCTTAATTTTTCCTCATTTGGTATGTATAATGGAAAACGCGCTCTACGACCGAAAACAAGCTCGAAAGGCGTAAACTTTGTGGACTTGTGTTCACTCGTATTGTATGTGAATGTCGCAAAGGGGGCTAACCTGTCCCAGTCATCAAATTTGTCAGAATATTGTCTAATAAAATCTACAAGCGGGGAATGGCTACGTTCAAGTGACCCATTAGTTTGTGGCCTGTAGCCGGACGTGGTTAGATGATTTATTTTAAAAATACGTAACATCTCTTCTACTATGTCTGATAAAAAACTTTTAGGTCTGTCTGATAAGATAGCACGGGGAGCACCATATTGGCAAATAAGGTGTTTCACCAACGCATCTGCAATTGTGGTGGCCCTTAGGTCCTTAATAGGTACTGCAATTAAGTATTTTGTTAGGTTACATTGCATGATTAATAAGTGGTTATTTCCGTTTGGTGTTGTTCTCTATTTGCCTACCGTGTCTATGCTTACTTTATCGAAAGCTTTGATAGGTGTGTCTGTGATTATCATGGGTTCTTTTGTTTTTAATCTATCAATTTTTTTCTCTTGACAGCTTTGACATGTCCTTATATAGTCCAATACATCGTTACGCATTCTCGGCCAATAGTATCTTTCTCTTATTTTCTGGTATGTCTGCTTGATTCCTTTATGTCGTCCTATTAGGCTGCCATGTAGTGCACTAATGATGTTCTTCCTTAGCTCTGGCGTGGGTAATTCTACCTTACCGTCACATACTGTAACTTTGATGGATGTCCTTGTAAATGTTTTTGTTAGTAATTCGGTTAATAAGCCGGGTTCAAGAGAGTCGGCAAAATCCCCTCTTCGAATTGATGTTAAATTTTTGTTCAACAATGTAATTTTTAGATTATTTAAACATTTTTTTATAGCTGTAGGTTGTAATACATCGTAATATTTGTTCTTAACAATGACTGTGAGTACGTTGTGGTTTTTATAAGGAGTTATGAGCACTTGTCCAACCTTAGGGCGTTTTTGTTTTAGAGCTTTTGGATCGATTGCTCCGATTTCTTGTAATAGTCTCATTGTAGAGGTAGTCACTTCACAGTCCTGAGAGCAAAAATGTACTACATTATCTCTCTTATAAGTAAGACACTGGCTAGTTGTCGTTATGTTGTTATCCAAAATTCGCATTTGTTAGTGGACTGGTTCCGAGTCACTTGAAGTGGTCTGTCGTGTAGTGTATATGGCTATGTTGTCTACGTTCGGTCTTATTGACATAGGAAATGGACAGATTAATGGTACATTTTCATCAATTGGTGGTTGACTAAAGTTTATTTGTATTGACGAATCGTCTTCCGGGTCCTCTGAAAGATCACTTAGTTTTTGAAATTTTGTTTTTCTGACAATGTTCTTCGCTGAACTAACCATTGGTGTACTGTTTGCCTTAGGCATACCTGCTCTTACGCTTGGAGTAACAGATATGGCCCTAGGAGCGCTTATAGGTACAAGTGAATTATCTCTTTCATCGTCAGCTTCATCACTGGACGATTTATCAGCTTGTTGAGAGATTTGTGTCGTAGGTCTAACCTTTTGTGAATCTAAGGTGGGTTTTGAGCAATGTATATTTTCCGCTGCTTGTTTTCGCAGTGTTTTCTGTTCTGCATCTTTTTCTCTTATTTTTTGCGCTATCTTTCTTGTTTTCTCTTCTAAAGAAGCTATTATCTCTTCCATCTTGCTACTCCATCTAAATTCGTCTCCAACTAGGTTTTCTTCCATGTCATCCAATTGGTCTCGTAGTTCTGGGTCAGCCATTTCCCCTTCAGATAGATGTGTAAGTTCCAATTCCACTGTTCATTTTCTTCTATATCTGAAGTTATTTCTTCTCTTGTACTGCTATTGAAGTCGAAGTCTGTTGCATTTAGTCTTTTCCTCATCGATTAGTTAAATCTGTCAATTGATTTTTGTATTGAATTCTTTAATGTAGGTTCGTATGATCTTTGAGAAGTCTCAAATACATTGTCTTCTAATGCTGAACTATTTGGGCTTTCTTCTTCACTCTCGCTGGGGGGTGCCGGTGTCACTTCTATTGCGACATCGCCTCTAGGCACGATTGAGTCCGTATGTAGCTCCTAACAGCGTTAGTCGTATATCAATTTCTTAAATTTGCTCTTGTATAGTATATATATATATATACACAGCTATATTGTTAATTATAAATCAAACCAATTATAAAGAAAATAAGGTAGATATTTATAAATAAATAGAAGTATACGAATTATCTGTATCAGAAATCCGAAATCAGAATTTACCAGAATCTCAGATCCCTAATTTCACGTTATATAAAATTTGAATCCTATTTGGAAAATAATAAATATATATATATATATACATACAAATATATAACCCAGATAATTTAATTGAAAACAGTAATCATTTAAAAAGGAAAAAGAACAACAAATAAGAAAGGTAAGAAAATAAATTATCCTTTTAATTAATATAAATAAACACTAAAATAAGAATAGAGAGGGATAGAGTATTTTCTGTGATAAGTAAAATTTAAATAGATTATTTTTTAAAGTTTGAACCCTGTATAGGGTTGAGAGTAACAATAAAAAAAATATTTGTTAAAACTATAATATATTTAAAAATAACTTAACAGTCGGACTCAAAAATGCTCATTTTTAATAATTTTTTTAAAACAAAAGAATGAATTTTCTAAAAAATCCTGTATATCAGGCCCTCAGGAATGTTTTCAATAATAAACCCAAATTTTTCAGATTTTTAAATCGACATTTTTATTACGATGCGTGGGTTGAAAATGTATGCCTTTTTACTAATAATGACCGACCCAAAATTCTTTATTCAATTATTGTAAAAGAATTATTTTTCTTTAAAAAATAAATTCTAGGCCTTTCCTTATGTTTTAAAACTACGCTTATGAATTTTTTCAGGTACTTAATTACATATTTTATTTATAATTGTGGGTTTAAAGGTGTAGATGCCAGCAATTTGGTTTCGACATCCTCTTAATGAAAATGGAGAAATGTTCTTACTAAGCACTACTCGTGTTTGTAACGAATTAAATGTTTCAGGCCGAACAGAGTCATTCTTAACTTTTTTAACAGACTTTTTATTTATTTGACTAGATTTTGAAGTTAATTCCATCTTATCTGATTTAGAAACGTTCAAAGTATCAGAGTTTGAGCTATCAGAATCATCACTATTTTCACTAATATGTATTTTATCAAGTTCATTATTTTTTTTATTTTTTTTTTGAAGGTGGTTCATCATCACTTTCTGGCAGTTTTTTATGCCGCAAACCCCTCGATTCTTTTATATTTTCCTCGTCACTAGGATCCGTGATAATATCCAAACTTGGTAATTTAGATTCATTTTTAGCATCCGTATAATTGTCTAGAAGGAAAAACGTATTTTTATCATTTTATTTGTAATAATTAATTATTGTACATTTTCATTAAAAAAAATAAAGATTTACTAGTATTTATATCAAATGTATCAGTATTAGATTATGAAAAAGATTATTTCGAAGTTTAAAATAGAAATTTTCAAACAGGTTTCTTATTTAATACGTTCCACTTTGCTTAGTAGCTATGATTGATATTTCAGTATTATTATGATTTACATTTCAGTATTATTTTGGCTGTGAATTGTCATTATTTTGTTATCTCTTATGCAATTTTATTATGTGTGATATTTTATTTTTCTGTAATTTCGTTTTATTCATTTACATATCTTAGTGTTCAAATTTCCTGTTAATTATTTATTATTTAAGAATGAAATAAGAAAAAAGCTGATGTTTGGTTTTAATTTAGTCTCTGGTTTATATTATGAAACAAACTAAAAATTATGCTATTTAAAATGTACAAGTTAATTAAATCTAAATCTAAATACAAATATTAACTTACATTTTATTCTATTATATTTTATAGCATCGAAAATATGTGTGATAGTTGAATTACAAATATTGAGATTTATACAAATAAATAAACGTAAATATTTTGAAGATTGTTTATAAAAAATACCTAATATTTAAGAAATTACATACTACATGTTTTAATTACTTTTGTAATATTATATTTTTTCCAATCTTTTAATACTTCTTTCATTTTTATAACCGCGTCATTTACATCTAATATTTTCGATAAAGGTGGCCAGTATATACATGTTTTATTATCTGCCAGCCACTTACTTGGCACTACTCTGATTTTTTTTGTCTTCGTCTAAGATAATGGCAAAATTTTTCATTTTTTAAAATAAATATCAACCAACCTGAATTCTGAAAACAAATACAATTATAGTTTATGCAATTATTAGTTATTAATAAGATATATATTTCTTACACCAATTTACATAGTTTACACTCATTTTTCTATATAAGGAAGCTTTGCAATATAAACTATATATTTTAAAACATGATATACTGTATACTTTGAATTTTTACAAGTTACACGTCATTCTTTGAAATATCATAAATAATAATCGCAGGCCTCATATGCTAATTATTTTATTAAAAAATGTTTTTACACTTAATATTATTCTGTATAATTTAATTAAGAAATTACATTTCCATCACAAAAGATTTACTGTATTCTCTTTTTGTTTAGAAAACCTGTTTATAATAATTTGCAAAGGGATTATTTTATATTCGTCCCAAATAATTTGCTGGTTGAATTATGATGCTATAGCGTTAGGCATCATCAGCATATATCATGTACTTACTAAATACGAGAACATTAGGGAGGTCATTAATAAAAATCGAAAAGAGTAAGGGGCCCAGGACACTGCCCTGCGGTACACCCGAATTTACCTCAAGCCAATCGGAACAGACTCCCAACTCGTCCACTACGGCCTGTGAACGACCAACTAAGTAGTTGTAAAACCACCTCAACACAGTGTGCGAACAACCCACATCACGCAATTTAAGTAATAGAGGACCATGCGGTACTGAATCAAAAGCCTTGGAGAAATCGAACAGGACCAATATAGTGATTAATCGTGAGTCAAGAGCCCTTCTGATGTCATCAAGGACACCCAAGAGTGCAGTTTGCGTGCTATGACCTCTGCGAAACCCGCTTGTCTATCTATCAGTAAATGATTAGACTCTAGATAAAATGAAAACTGCGAATAAACCAGGCGTTCTAGTAACTTAGAGACTTCGCAGAGTTTAGCAATAGGCCTAGTGTCCGAGCATGATTCGATCCTGTTCGACTTCGCCAATGGAAGAAGCAGCGACCTCTTCCAACAGTCAGGAAAATAGCCGATCGACAACATATCGTTAAAAAGCGATGTGAGTTGCGGGGTCAGTTGCGGCTCAAGGAGCTTGAGCATCGCCACAGAGAGTCCATCCGTCCCCACCGCCCTTGACTTCGCATTAAAAAGAGCACGCTAAACTGCCAAGGGACTAACTACGTTAAAATCAAAATAGGATGGACTAGAATGGTCGGAAGCAGGGGAAAGGATTGAGTTTAAAAAGGAGGGTGAGAGCGGAGGAACCCGATTGGATATGGAGGCATAGTGATTATTCAATTCTTGGGTTGAGAAATAATCCAGCGGAGATGAGTTAGGCTTGGAACAGAGACCTAGGTTTTTTAATTCTCTCCATTTCGCTTTCGGGTTTACAGCGCTCTTTAATTTATTAGATAAAAAGTTATACTTATTGTAATCGAGAAGATTAGAGACCTTGTTCCTAAGAGCCTTGTATTTCTCATAAAACTCCATGTGGTCAGAAATTTTGAAGCTTTTGAACGCCAAGTTCCTGGCCTTAATAAGCCTTCTAACCTCCGCTGTCACCCATGGCTTAGATTTATTGCCGACCGTTATCAGCTTAGCCGGCGCGATAGTATCAAAAGCAGAAAGAGCGGATACCATGAGGTGAGAAACGGAAGTCAGGAGGTGGGCGGAAAGATCAACGCAAGAAGAAGAATGAATATGCGTAGGCGAATGAAGATCGAGATGAGAATGTGGTAAGTTATGTGGCACCGAGCCTAATGAATGAGAGCTATGAGGAGTGATTAATAAGTTAGGTGAAGACATGAGAGATGGCTGAGTGGGTAATAAATTAGGTGATGACATGCAGAGTGATTGAGTGCGATGATGTGTATAGAATAAATTGGATGGTGACAGGTTGAGTGATGTTGCATAATGAGAGGAGGTAAGTGGAAGCGGTGCATGAGGTGAAAGATTAGAAGGAGAGCAAGATAATGGGGAAGAAAACAGGTTTGACTCTAGGTACAAATTTACGTTCAAATTTAAATTCAGATTCTGGCCAGACGACTCTGAATGAAATGAGGAAAATGATTCAGTAGAGTGATGAGATGAGAGAGCTGAACTTGAGCTAAAAATAGCTTCGAATGTATCGGGTAACTCCTGGAGGTTGATTCCCTCCAAATCACGTGACCAGTACTTTTTTATTTTGGGCGAGTCTTTATTAATTTGTAAATGTAACGTAATGTAGTCGTGTCCCGCAGCAAAAGGGGTTAATGACTTAGAATACAAATAAACAGGAGATGGGTCACTGATAAGGAAGAGATCAAGCCAAGTGTGTGAAAAGCCCAATGATGAGACGGCATGATGCGTTGGATCCGAATTGACGAGAGATAAATTGAGAGCAGTTATATTAGCTCTCATCATGTCTGCCGCAGCACTTGGGGACTTCATATCAATATTGAAATCCCCAGTTATAACAGCGAGCCTATGGGAAGGAAGGATATCAGATAATAAATCAAAGAAAGCAATGGGGTAAGAAGCTGTTGGCCGCCTGTAAACAACACACAGGATCATCGAAATTGATTTACCAACGATGTGTAGTATCATGAACTCAGGAGAGTTCGAGAACAGTTTATCAGAGTGGGCCAACATCTTAACTTTATACTCGTCTTTAACATAAGCAGCAACACCCCCTCCTTCCCCTCTTTCCCTCACCCGGTCAAGTCTGTAGATAGTGTATCCAGGCAATTTTACTATGTCAGAGCAGTCCGATTCCGTTAGAAAGGTCTCAGTGAGCGCTATCACATCGTAAGCTTGAGGATGTATTAATGATTCGATAGATGCAAAATGAGTCTTGAGACGATTGATGTTAATATGAATGATAGAGAAAGAACGAGAGTATGGACGTACATGAGGTGGAGTCGACTGACCAGCTGTCCTTCACAAGGGAGAAACAGTGGCACTAGGTGCTGAAGGATTTGGCGGTAAGGTGAGAAGCTCAGCCTCAGTATTAATGCGAAGTAGAGCACCCCTCTTTTCTTTGCGCATGAATACCATACAATTTTTAACAATCGGGCGCAAGTATCCAATTTCCTTAGCTCTGCGCAGAGACTTCATCCATAAGGCGTGAACCGTCTTCGGCCACAGCGGCCTGATATATAGTAAGGAATCTCCTCCCACGCCAAAAATGCTAGAGGCCGTTGCACCCTTAAGTAAATACGCTTTGTCAACTATAAGGTCTCTGACAGCCGGTGATGAGACCTTACAAACTAGGCCTTTAGACGCATTAGGAGAAGGAGTGATGGTTGACAACTGGCTCGAAAATGATGGAGTAATAGAAGCACTTGAATTTACCGCACGCGGTAGCCACGGACGAATTTCGACTATATGTGAAACGACTAGGGGAAGCTTAATATATAATAAGACCGTTTCAATTAACTTGAGGTCGTTCAGAGAGGAAGCGGTAGGCAGACCAGTAAACAAGACGTCACATGTATTATTGTCGCGAGCAACGATATCATCCGAAAGTGACGACGCCGAGGGAGCGTCACGTTCATGAAGTCGGTTAGTGTCTGCCTCCAGACGGTCGACTCGAGCACCCAACTCGTTAAAGCGCGAATCTGTATTTGTTTCGAGTGATTCGACGCGTCCGCGGAGCGTGTTCAATTCGGCGCTAAGGGAGTTCAGCTTCGCGCCTCCCTGCTTGGCAACCTGCGTCAAAGATGGTGATGGGGGCGAGGCTAAGCGCTTCGCGCCTGACGTGGTGGGGAGAATCACGAGAGACTCCGCGGCTGTCGCACTCGCCGTCGCGACCACGGATAGCGACCCAGTAGGTGCTGCCCCTACTCGGTGCGAAGAGCTACTAGCACACGAAACCGCAGATGTGCGCGCTATGTCACAGCAGCGCCGCAGATCGGAGTTTGGCACGACCGACACGCAATGTGAGTGCGTGATGTTATTGCACTCCGGACATACCTCGGAATAGTCCTTGCGTGTAATACGCACTTTACAGACGTAGCAGCTACGCGCCGAAGCCATATCGGTAACTAATCAGATGACGAGTCGATGAAAGTATGGCAGACGAAAAACAGGCTGGCCAGGCTTGCGACGTCACAGCAGGCACGACGGCGGGGTGAGAGGCAGGTGAGAGACAGGTGAGAGAAAGGAAGCAGAGGCCGCCGCAGTTCCAATCAATTCCGAGAGAGGCGCCCACGGTTCCACAGTCTGCGAAATATTTTTGCCGCCCAGTTTCCACTCCAGATGATAAATAACCTCGAATTGGACGAGTTTTTCGCAATGAAAATTAAGGTGGAAAGACTAACTGCTGCGGTGAACCTTATTCAAAAGTGCAAGGTGCAGCCAGTCCGCCCACGAGTAATCAGTGCTGAAAAGCTCGGGAACAAGAGTGAGACAAAGAACAAGCAAATCGATACGGAGCAAAAGTGAAGAGTGGTTGTCGACTCACCTTGCGCGCGCAGACCGCATGATTCCCCAAAATTCACATTTTTAGGATTTTGTACCAAAATATCGTTGGTCAAGATAACCATGCTTACATGTAAGGTTAAAAAGTAGAATAAACAGTAGGTTTCTAGAACATTCTTCAAAATAAAATGACCCAAATAAAGTAAAAAGAGTAAATTTCGAATCGATCGAAATTCTGTAGCTTTCCATAGTTTCCAATATTTTAAAGACCTACATCGTCTGTTGAAATCATCTGACAAAATATATTTTACATTTTCGAGTCTACTTGAAATGGTTTGTTACGTCTAAGGGTAACTAAGTATTTCATCCCGCTGCTTAGCCAACAAATTAATGTTAGAGCTAGGAACAGGTCAAATTTAGTAAGAAATAAAAGGGTACTATTATATAAAAGATTAATAAAGAAATTTACAGAATTATTTTAAGGGGATGTCGGAGCTATAGCCTCCATCAAAAGCCGCTCGATCTCTCGGTTTCGAATGGCGCTGTAGTCAGGTGTCGATTTCTACGATAAACGTACTTAAAACATAAATTATAAATTTTACAGCTACATAGAGCTGTTGAAAGATACTTTCCCCCCTAGCTATGACTAAACTTAAGGTAATTATAATATTACTCTTGGAATCAAATGTTTATTTTTTTAAAGAAATGTGAAATACGTCTCATATTCAATGAATCTATATCTGCCGTAATGCAACGTATTTCACATTTCTTTAAAAAAATAAACATTTACTGCCAAGAGTAATATTACAATTACCTTAATTTTAGTTATAGCTAGGGGGGAAAGTATCTTTCAACAGCTCTATGTAGCTGTAAAATTTATAATTTATGTTTTAAGTACGTTTATCGTAGAAATCGACACCTGACTACAGCGACATTCGAAACCGAGAGATCGAGCGGCTTTTGATGGAGGCTATAGCTCCGACATCCCCTTAAGGTATTCGGTTAGTTAAAATAAATTTTTCTATATCAACCTGTACCAAAGGTCCTCGGTTGATCTTGGTTAGTTATTAGTTTTCATAATTAGTGATTCTTATTTGTACCTTTCGGTCCTCGCTTAACAACTACTCTCATGAACAATAATCCATAATATTTTTATATAAAATTGTATTAATTAATTAGCTACTTATCATAAAAGTAGTTATATCTGTACCTTTTGGTCCTCGATAATGATTAAGGGGATGTCGGAGCCATATCCTACGTTGATAGCCGCTCGATCTCGAGGCTTCGAATGGCGCTGTAGTCAGGTGTCAATTTCTACGATAAACGTACTTCAAACATAAATTATAAATTTTACAGCTACATAGAGCTGTTTAAAGATACTTTCCCCCCTAGCTATAACTAAAATTAAGGTAATTGTAATATTACTCTTGGCAGCAAATGTTTATTTTTTTTTTTATTCTTGATTTTGTGCCCTCTTTTTCCTGGCACTTCCTACCGTTTATCCCCCTGGGGACTTTAACGGTGTACACCTACCACCTATGTGTGGGTGCTTTTATCCCTCTCTTAAAAACCCCACCATCTCGCATTCGCCCGGGGTTATGCCCGTGGATGAGGAAAACCTGTGAAGCAGGGAAAACCTCACCCGAGATGGCCGGTGTATTCGAAACATTCTTTTTGGGTGTCAAAGTCACATTGCGTATGCCTTGGCACCGAAACCGAATGTTTCACACCTCCCGCTCACGTTGTGAAGTGTGAAAAAACACCTAACCCGCCACGAAAGCCAAGCGACCGAGAGCGTTACCCATCCACTTGGGTACCGCGCTCGATACTGCTTAACTTCCGTGACCGGCCGAGGTGGGTCTCCGCCACTCCGCCATCGCGTCGGTTTCAGCAAATGTTTATTTTTTTAAAGAAATGTGAAATACGTTGCGTGTAGCATTACGGCAGATACAGACTCAATGAATACCAGACGTATTTCACATTTCTTTAAAAAAATAAACATTTGCTGCCAAGAGTAATATTACAATTACCTTAATTTTAGTTATAGCTAGGGGGGAAAGTATCTTTCAACAGCTCTATGTAGCTGCAAAATTTATAATTTATGTTTTAAGTACGTTTATCGTAGAAATCGACACCTGACTACAGCGCCATTCGAAGCCTCGAGATCGAGCGGCTATCAACGTAGGCTATGGCTCCGACATCCCCTTAAGCTATACCTTTCGGTCCTCGCTTAACAACTACTCTTATGAATAATAATCAATAATATTTTTATACCAAATTGAATTAATTAATTAGCTACTTATCATAAAAGTAGTTATATCTGTACCTTTCGGTCCTCGCTTAACAACTACTTTTATGTGCAATGAATACTTTAACAATAATGTGTATTAGGTTCAATTTAGTTTTATATATATTTGTTCGCGTAATTCCTTAATGTTTTGTATGTGTACTAACTTTTTTAAAAATAAAAAACAACTTCTTTTAAGGTGTAGGATGAATTTATTTTGGAATTGGGTGTTTATATAGATGTTTGGGAGAAACAGTGAGTTGAGAGTGTTTTCAAGAGTGTGTTTGAGTATGATTATGATGCTGCGTGCTTTTGGTCCTCCGTTTTTATACTCTTGGACCTCCGGAAATTCGGGGGATAAGGGTGGGGGTTTGCTCTCAAACTTCTTTTCCCAAAACATCTGATTCTTACACATTTTTCATGTTTTTTTATAAAATTAAATTATTTAATATGATGTTTAAATTTAACTTAAGTATTACACTATTATTTACTATAAAATAGTATATAAATATCCTAGTATTTAATAAGATTTTTAAAGTAATATATATATATATATATACATTTTTAATCGTTAATCAAATCGTTATTTTAAATGAATAAAGAAATACATACACATACTATTAATATGTATTTCTAATATTATTTTTATATAAAAATGATATAAATATATAATATAATATCATATAATATAATATAACGCAATATAGAATACAGTATAGAATATAATATAATTACACATGCTAGTATGTATATATATATATATATATATATATATATGGGCTATTTCACGTCAAGTGGTACGATGAAAATTTTAAATCGCTCCAAAATTTGAGAACAGGCTGGAAATATCTTCAAGAAGATAGAAAAAAAGTTTTAGGTGTTCAAAATAATCTTTAGAACTTATCTACCTGGGTTACAATTCTTAATTTTAAAATCTCGAAGAGATAGAACGACCGTAAATATTAAATATCAAAAAAGGCGACCACCCCACGATCGATTTTGATCTAACACCGCTCAAAAGATCACATTTTTCGAGAGCTTTCGAATGGTTGTGGTTAGATTATTGGTCAAGACCGCTGGTGTAAGTTATGCCTCATAAACCTTATCAAATCACTAATTTTCATGTATTTTAGGGCATAGCTTACACCAGCGGTCTTGACCAATAATCTAACCACAACCATTCGAAAGCTCTCGAAAAATGTGATCTTTTGAGCGGTGTTAGATCAAAATCCATCGTGGGGTGGACGCCTTTTTTGATATTTAATATTTACGGTCGTTCTATCTCTTCGAGATTTTAAAATTAAGAATTGTAACCCAGGTAGATAAGTTCTAAAGATTATTTTGAACAAAAGTTGTTTGTAATGTTTTTTCAAAAAAATTAATAGATTTTGAGATAAATGGCTTTGAAAATAGAAAATTTTCTAAAAAATTGAAAAATTTCCATTTTTCATGGTGGAATAACTCTTAGGCAAATTATTTTTAACACCTAAAACTTTTTTTCTATCTTCTTGAAGATATTTCCAGCCTGTTCTCAAATTTTGGAGCGGTTTAAAATTTTCATCGTACCACTTGACGTGAAATAGCCCATATATATATATATGTATATATATATATATATATATATATATATATATATATATCTATACTTATATAAACGCCTTTTCATAAGATATTAACTTGGTTATTAAACTTAAATTTAGTAATATTAATCTAAGAAAGAAATATTAATCTAACTTAATTATTATAAACAATGTTTGATTAAAATACAAATATACATATATAAACATACATATATAACCATATTTGTTTATAATATATAATCAATTTTATCTAATTATGTATAATTTTAAATTTCGGGGTTTATGGCGCCCATCACAGAGAGGGAAGATACGTAGTTTAGTACGAGGAAGAGAGACCTTCGGGTTATGACGCCAGGGCTCCATAACCCGCCCACCCCCAACCAGTGGTGGGAAGCAGACAGAAGATCCAAATTTAACATGTCGGGCGTCATAAACACCTATTGGGAAGTTTATATATGTATATTTATATATAACATTAATAATTGTATAATTAAATATTTTATATTCTAAACATTAAAGCAAAATCACTATTAAATAAAAACTTGATGCAAAATAACTACATGCTTATATATTATTTACAATGCGTAATACATAAGCATATATTTAATAGAATACAAACATTTGTATTTATTAAAACAATGTAAAATATTAGCTATGTAGATACAAGAAAAATATAGAAAATCTTAGAATATAAAATTTATAATTGTTAAATAATTAAAAAGAAAAAGATTACTATAATTATTTATATATTTATATAATTTCAAAATTAAGATATGTATCAAAATATTATTTTAAATCATTGTAAATAATTATTTATTATTATTTATATATAGAAACAAACTTATATTAATATTTAGTAAATAAAACGAGTGAAAAGTTTTGTATTAAGGAAAAAGGAAAAATTTGAACGAAAGGAGTTAAATTTCCTTTTTTATGACTACAGACGCGTTGATCAACCATTTACCCAGGCATCTGTTTTCTTTCAATTGATTTTATGGGTTAAAGATGTATACGTCGCTTTACTTGGATTTTTCCCACAAAACTGTTCACTCGTATACTATTTTTCATATCGAGTTTACATTTAAGAACTCCAATATATATATATTTATAAATTGAAGATTAGATATGTATAGTTACTAGATGTAACACCCGCCGCCTTAAACGGTTGCTAAGTATAAAAAAAATACATAGCAATCGAAATAATATCATGCCTTATTTTCTTTAACATTCATCGCTCACTCAAATAATCAAGTATACTTATAATTGAAAGAAACTCTTTTCATTATTATCTGCTGAATCCTTATGTACTATAACTCGAGTACTTGGTGTAGGATTAGATTTCTGTGCTTCTTCTTTTGCTTGAGGTAAAAGTTCAATGTCAGTTGGTTTGTTGATATTATCTTCTGGTTTTCTGCCTGCATGGATTAAACAGTAAGCGAGAGAACTCCAAACTGCTCCTAACAAATGTATAAACCAACCATAGACTTGGTGTAACAAACAACCGTTGATGAACATGTTAATTACCATTTTTAATACATGAAGAATTATCAGTATAGCTATTATGCCTGCACTAGCTGTACCAAATGTAATAAATTTTCCCCAAATTCGTCCCCAAGTTGATTCTACAATCTTTTCCATAGCTTCATCATTAAGTAATTTACTAATAGTTCCCTCTTGATCTGAAATCGGGTGTCCTTGCATTTCTCTTGCTACATCATTTAATAATGCAGATTTTTCGACTGGAAACATAATATGATCTCTTAATTGATTAAGATCATTTTCAGTGTAAATACCACTTGTGGCTAACGATGAAGGATTAATATATTTCCAAGTAGATTTTGTCAATGGTTTGATGGTAATGGGACTGTGGGCTTCGGTGACTGCTGGTAAAATCTTATACCATTCGCTACCAATCTGATAATAAGATGGTAGTAGCTTATTACAAGATACTCTGGTTCCTTTTATCTTGAGAACATGAGTTCGAGGTGTCAAAAATCTTGTTGACTTTTTAAATGAAACTTGTAATTCTGCATAACAAATAGTATCTTCCTTTATTTTTACCTCAACAGGAACACACTTAATCACGTGAACAACTTCTCCTGCAGTAACTGCCATATATCGTGGTCCCTTCATTAAATTATAGGCAAATTGATCAGGGGTTTGAGTAGTGATAGCTAAAGAAGTTTTAAGGGTTTGACGTTCTAAATCACATTTTTGCATTAAAACATCGCGATAGAGTTGTTTAATCTGAGTTCTTAAATGTTTCTCAACATAAACAAATTTAGAATTAACATAAGTGAAAATATCTAAATTATTAACAATTTTAGTTGTACGACTAGCAAATGATTCACCTTTAACAGTTTCAAATATTACTAATTTAGGATGTTCGGTACGCATAATAGTATAACCGCATACATTTTCTTCTTTACTAACTGACAAAGCAAAAGTAATATCTTGAGTAGATATGGAATATACGGTAGGTTCTTTTTCCGGTGAAAGATCAACAATCTTACTAGCATAACCTTCATAAAGGATACTAAATCTTGAAAACTTACAAGAATCAATTGGAATAGGATTCCAAAAAGAATGACCGTCTTCCATATCTATGCAAGAACCTTCTGATAAGCGACAAGCTGTACCAGATTGTAAATATATTTTATTATTATCATTATCGACGCGGGCTACATGTGTCTTGAGTGTAATCTTCACAATACCTTGAACAACAACTGATGGCCATGATCCATAAGGATCTGCATAAGATGCTCCACTACAGGCTCCATCTTTATCGACAGTTCCAGCGAAAACCATAGGATAACTTGATGTCCTATTTATTCGTAGTCCGGTGATAATGTCATTGTAACCAACCTTAATAATACCAGTTGAATGCGCTTCTTGGCATCTTTCACGGCTTATATCTAAGATAAATTCAGCTTGACTATTGACAACTTCAGAATTATAGGACTGCCATCCACAATAATATGCAGTTCTGCGAATTTCAACCTTGTATTGAATAACAGGATTGTCTAAAAATTCGTTTATTTGAAGTAACTGAAAATGTTTTCTTGTCACATTCAAATTTTCACTCGGAATATCACAAGGTCCTATATCTAGTAAAGATAATGTAGTAATATTCAACGATCTAGCTCCACAATCAAATCCTATTAATGCGTTGACCAGCGGTAACAGAAATAAACATACTATAGAAGATTTAATCTGAAACCAGAAGGAAATAGTTTTTTGTTTCATTCTGAATCTGAACGATTTTTTCTTTTCTTAGTTTTTAATTTTGTTTCACGGTTAATGAATCAAATTCTTAATCTGTTAGCATGTACTACTTTTTGTTTTTTGTAAAATTGAATTTTAATATTATTTTTATCAATTATTTTTAAAATTTTATGTAGTCCAGTATAATGATCTCCAAACTTATTAGGTTTTGGTCCTTTTAGTAAGAATACAAAATCTCCTACTTTAAAATGTCTTTCATTTATTTTTCGGTCATAATTTCTTTAGATTTGTGTTTACTTTGAAATAAATTATCATAAGTTAATTTACGTATCCCATTTAATCTCGTTACTAATTCCTTGATATATCCTTGATAAGTAGGTAGTAAATCTGCTTCTCTTAAAGGTTCATTTGATGGTAATCTTGCCAAAAATCCGAATACAACTTCAAATGGTGTATGTCTTGTACTTTCATGTACACAGGTATTATAATTTAATATTGCTATTTCGACCCATTGATCCCAATTATTATCCTTTTCGGTGTATTGTTTTAAAAATTCGCCCAGAGCATGGTGTGAACGTTCAAGTGCCCCATTAGATTGTGGGTGGAACGAGGTCGTTTTAATTTGTTTAATCTTGAATCGGTTCGCAACCCTCTGCATTAACGAACTTAAAAAGTTACGCCCTTGGTCTGTTAAAATGACCTGAGGAGCTCCGAAAATACACAAAAATCTTTTAATAAATGCGTCAGCTATAGTTGAAGCTAATGCATTGGGTAAAGGTATTTTGACAATTGATTTTGAATAGTTAGTATATATTCATTATTTAAAGTAGTTTTACATAATGGTCCAACAATATCTAAGGCCACCTTCGCAAATACAGTTCCAGGTGTATCCGTTATTACCACAGGTTGCTTTGTTTTTAATCTAACTAATTTCTTGACTTGACATTCTAAACATTGCTGTATTCGCCTTTGTGTATCTCCTTTAAGATTTTCTCAATAATAATATGCCTTATTCTATTAAATGTTTTAGATACTCCTCGATGTCCACCAATAGGAGATGTATGAAATTCACAAAATATATTATCTCTTTTATCTTGAGGAACATATTGCAAAGTCTCCTTGCAAACAATTATTTTTATATTACATTCTTGAAATGTAGATTTGATCATATCTGTAATATCACTCCATGGTAAATTCTCAATATATTTATTTTTAGCAATACTAAATTCATATAGATTATTAAGCGCTTTATATATATTTGCTATAATAATTGACTGAGATTCAAGTTCATCTCCCCGTATACTCAATCCAAAATAATATTTGTTATTTGATTTTTTATATTCGGAAAAACTTCCAGTACTAACATTTTGTTTTTCAGGTATTATATTTCTTTTTATCAGATTTTCTGCTCCAATGTCACATGGTTTACCATTGGATGTTATATTCGACATCATTATTAATTGAATTAATTTCATGTTGAAAATTTATAACATCATTATTTTCATTATTTATAATACTTGCTTCAATATCTCCATCACTTAACTCACTTTCTTCATAATTTATTATTTTCTTATTACATCTTTTCAAAATTGATCTAGATTCATTATCTTGATTATTATTTTTGTTAATTATATCTTCTTCTTTTAATAATTCTTCATTTTCTTTTATTTGATCACAAATTTTTGATTCTTCAGTTTCTAATTTCTTCTTAAAAATTTTGTCTTTAATATTTTTATTCTTTTTGTTTAGTTTCTTTGGTTTTTTATTTATTATTTGACTTTTTTCTGTTTCATCAATTCGTTTTTCTTCATCTTCTAGTTTCTTTTGCCTCCTAGTCATAAAATTTACATCAATTTTTTCTATTGGATTCCTAGATAGTGCGTCAGCATTTACATTTAGCTTCCCAGGTTTATATAAAATATTATAATCATATTCAGAAAGTTTAAATCTCCATTTCTGAACTCTAGTATTCAGTTCTGCAGATTGAAACTCTTAATACTATTGATGTATAAGCAATTGGTTTATCTTTGTCAATTTTTCCTTGAGATAAAATACCTCCTACTGCATAACCAGATGCATCAGTAGTTATCAAAAATGGTTTACTCATATCTGGAAATTGCAATAAAGGTGCTGTACATAATGCATTTTTTAATGTTTGAAAAGATTGTTCAATTTCTTCATTCCAAACAAAATTTTCTTCCTTTTGCAAAAGCTTAGTCATTGGTTTAGCTGTTTTCGCAAAGTCTTTAATAAATCTCCTATAATAACCTGCTAGTCCTAAAAATTGCTTAATATTTTTCCTATACTTTGGCCTTGGATATTCTTTAACAGCTTCAATTTTCTTTGGATCTGGGTTTAAACCTTTTTCACTTAAAATATGTCCTAAGTAGGTAACTTCTCTTTTTAATAATTCACATTTTTCTGGCTCTAATTTCCAATTGGCTTTTCTAAGTCTGTCCATAACTAAATTAAATAATCTTTCATGTTCTTCTAAAGATTTTGCATATATAACAATATCGTCCATATACACAAAAACTCCTTTTCCAATCAAACCTGCTAATGTAATTGACATAGCTTTTTGGTATTGAATTCCTGCACAACGAAGTCCAAATGGCATCCTGATGAACTCGTAATGTCCATTAGGAGTAGAGAATGCGGCCTTGTGAGCATCTTTTTCACCTAGCATAATTTGATGAAATCCAGCTACGCAATCAATAACACTATAAAATTTTCCATGTCCGATCTGATTAAATATATCTGTTATATTTGGTAATGAAAAATTTTGAGGAATCGTTTTTTCATTTAATGGACGAAAATCTAATACTACTCGCCATTTTGGTTTTCCATCTGAACCTGCTTTCTTAGGTACTACCCATAAACTAGTATTATATCCTGAACTAGATGGTCTTATAATGCCTTTTTTTAATAAATCCTGCACTTGTCTTTCTACCTCTTCTTTTAAGGCATGTGGTAAACGATATTGTTGTGTATTAACTGGTAGATCATCTGTTGTTGGTATTTTATGTGTAGTTATATTAGTAGCTGTTAATTCGTCTCCCTCTAAATGAAATCTATCTGCATTTCTTTCAATTAATTTAAGAGCTTGTACTGTTTCTTCACCCTTTAAATGATCTAATTTAATTTTTTCTTTTAACAAACAAACACGATTTGTAATTTTACATATTTTAACATTATCGTCTATATTTTCCTGAGATTTAATAAAATATACCTTTATAGTAATTTGTAAATTATCATTATCTACATTTAATAATTCAAATGTCTCTATATCCAGTATTTGTTTAGTATATAGATTAGATAAATTTGTAAATTGAGTCGCATAATCGGATAGAACTATATTATTATTTTTAATTAAGTTTTCTTTAATTAAATTATCTTGTAAATTTATAATCTTTATATTATATTTATTAATCAGAAAATTATTTAAATTAAAATCTATTATTGCCATTGATTTTTCGAAAAATTCCGCACCAATTATTCCGTCACTATTAATACAAAAATTATCAGGTATTACTTGAAACTTTATTTTTTCATCATATATAGTAAATTCTACTAACCCAAGAGTTTCCTCTAGTTGACCACTAATTCCCATTAAATATACCGATTCATTTGCATTTATTACACAATCTTCTGGTATTAAGCTTTTCTTAATTAAATTACCTTCTGCACCGGTGTCTAATAAAAATTGAGTAACTTCTCTTGAATTAGGTTTATAAATATTTATATATGAAAAACAATTTGTATTCGCCAATTGAAGATTTACTACTCTACCAGTTTTAACACGAAAATTTGGGTTATTATTCTGATTACAACTTACTTCTTGATTATTAATTATTAAATTTTTATTTTTAAAATCAATTATTGATTTACTATCATAAAAAATTTTTGAGCCTAATATCCCACTGTAAGGTATTATTTTCTACTACATGAAACTTAGTTATATGATTAAATATATTTAAATTTACAGTACCTAATGTTTCAATAGCTATATTAGAAATTCCTGTTAAAATAACGTTTTCATTTATATTTATACTAAATATTACTTGGTAAAAATCCTATTCTAATTACAGTCTCTTGAGAGCCAGTATCTAACATAAAATCAATGATTTTATTTGTTTTAACATCCTTAATTGATATATACGGAATAAGTTTACTTGCAGTTTCTAATTCAACGGTAAAAGTTCGGTAAATAGGTCCTGCGTTTCTATGCAATTGGTTGAGCGCGTTACATTTGGTGTAGTCTTCCTTGTTGCGCTCGTTTGATGGAGACTCGTCGCGTTTCCCGATTGATTTTTTTCGTTATATTGTTTTTTCCTACAAACTGAAATATCATGACCTACGTTTTTACAATAATCACATGTTTTAATTTCTCCATTCCTTCTATCTCTACACGTTGCTGCAGTATGACCAATTCTTTGGCAAATTTGACAAGATAGTTTGGCTCTAGTTTCAAATTGATTTTTGTTAAGAAAACAATTATTTGTAGAATGACCAGATTTTCCACGTACTTGACAATTTAACATAGTTACTCTACATTGGACAGCTGTATGACCAGGCTTACTACATCTTTGACAAGAAAAATTAATATTATTTTGTCTTTTGAAAACCTTTTTACATTTATCTGCTAAATGTCCCGGTAAATAACACAATTGGCATTTAATATTGCAATTGTTAGTTGTATGTCCGAATCGATTACACAATTGACATTTAATATTATTTTGATTTTTAAATGAATAACATTTATCTGCTGTATGTCCATTACCTCTACAAAGTTGACAAATTAATAAAGATTTAGATTTAAAATTGCAACTATTACTGTCATGACCTTCCCTTTTACATATTGTGTAAGTATATACTTGTTTCTTTACACCTTTTGTATTTGAATATATATCTGCTTTATTTTTAATTTATTGTCTTAGTGAACGTTGAGCTTCTAATGTTTTTTCAGCCTTAATTGCATTTTTAACAATATTAGTCATATCGTCTGCATTTTCTAATTTATTTTCAATTTCCGGTTTTAACCCTCGTATAAAACTTTCAATAATATTACTTTCAACTAATTTTTTAAAATCATTATCGACTATATTATTATTATTTAATTTATGTACTTCATTTAATCGTCTACCAATATCTCGAATTTTATTCGCGAAAGATATTACCGATTCATCATTTCGTTGAAATTCATGTCCTAAATCTCCCTGCAATTGTTGAACGGATTTTGTAGGAAAGTATATATTTTTAATAAATTCTTTTAATGAATCAATAGTTTTAAAAGATTGTCCATGAATTGCTCTACGTGCTTCACCGATTATTTTTGATCTTAATAATTTAGTTAAATTTAATTCATTTTCTGGACCAATCATTTCTTTCGCTTCATCGCAACCTTCAAAGAATAAACTGATAGATGAACTACTTCCATCGAATTAAGGCACTACCTTTAAAGCATCTTTTAATGGTACTGCTTGAATGATGTTATTGGTTTTTGGTTCAGTATCTTTAGTTATTTTGATATTACTTGTAGTATAATTAGTTTTTTTTATTTAAATCTTTTTGATTTTTAAATGTCAATTCCTTTTCTAATCTTTCTTCTACAATTCGTTTTTGTATTTTTAATTCCCTATTTTTACGTTCTAATTCATTAATTAATAAAATTTCTTTTTCCTTATCTATTCTTTTTAGTATTTTAGAATCTTTATTTGATTCTTCGATATCAGAAAAAATATTTTGATTATTTTCTGAAAAGAAATGTTCTCCAGACACAAAATCACTATCTAAATTAGTTAATAAATTATTTGACCTATCAAAATTAATTTTTTTAGCTAATTCTTTTTCTTTTTTAGTTTTACTTCTAGATTTTCTTTGGCTATTACTCATTAATCTAACCTTAAATTCTTCATTAAATGATCTATATTTTTAATAGCTACTTCCTGTTCTAAAATTGTATTCCTATATTCTACTAATACATTTTTTATTTCTGAATTTGATTTAGAAAGAGCTCCTATCCATTGAAGAAAAACGCTAACTTTCTTTCAATTCTCTCAATTTTACAACGTAGAATCATACAATTAACTGCTAATATTTGACCATTTTCATCCAAGGAGTCTAAATGTTCATTAATTTCTGCATATTGGTTTTCTGAAAAACCTCTTACAATTCTTCTTAAGGACATTTATTTAATTTATTACTATATTATATTTAAACTTTTGAATTGTTCAGATAAATTGTTAACACAAATATTTTTATTCTTTATTGTTCTATATATTGCATAAATAATTTCCTTTATTTCATCATCAAATTTACTCAAATTTTTAATTTTAACCGTAGAAATATTAAATTGTTTTTCAATTTTCTCAAATTTTTTTAAAAGCACGTAATAATATTGATATAATTTATTATAATACTCATTTAACTCAAAAACATAATCATTAATATCAGCTAACTGATCTTCTGTCTCTTCAAAAATAATTTTTATAAAATCAGGAGTCATAAATCTAAATATTAAAAATTGACCATTAATATATGGTTTTCTTACTATTTGTAGTTGAGAAAAAAAAATTTTCTTTTATTCTCAAGATTATATTAGAAATGAATATATTATTTCTTATTATTATTCAAAGAAAAATTTTAACCTAGATAATTTTAATACAAAATGAGAAAAATAGCTAAAACTGTATTTTCGTACAGTAAGCAAGGTTACGCTCTTACATAAAAAGACATTTTGTCTCTTAAAATTTTTATTTTTTAATCTAAAATATTTTTTACCTTTGGAAATACTTAGATAAAGCTCATTAAAGATAACATATTACAAAATTTATACAATATAACATTATTTTACCATATTTGTACTAAAAACTTGAATTGTAAAAATTTTCAAGGTTTGCGATGACAAGTTTATATATATTGTAACGTGGTATTTCGTCCTAATACCAGTTACAATATTTATTTATTTAATTCAGGGGGACGTGGGTTAATAAATTAATCCGTCGGGACACGGTAGCGGAGATAGGACGATCTCCTACGTACCGACACACGTGGCGGGAAAATCGGGAATCGGAATGATTGCGGGCTAATTTATAATTAAAATGATAACGCGACCGTTATATTAAAACAAATAAATAAGTATTTATTCTGAATATACACGGAGGCGCCCGACAATAATTAACGGGGCGTTCTCCCGGTCGCGTGGTATATACGCGGCAAGCAGGGGCTGCCCCCGTGCTCGCCCCGCGCAATACCTATTCGTTTTCGGTAGCACCGGTGTGCTACCGAACAAACATACGTACACACGCACACCACACACCTAATGTATACCGACTGACGTCGGGTACTTACCGGGCTGGCATGTCCATAGGCCCTGGTGTACGTCGGCGCCCCGACGTCTGCTGGCCGGTGGAGTCGGCCCGGTTTCCCGTCGTCCTCGACGGTGGTCTGCAGGTGCGGCCTGATGCCGCGGCGATTCGCCTACCTCGGGGAACACTCAACCCGAGGTAGTTGGTCCTTCGCATTGCACTCACACGAACTCACAAGCACTCGCGTACGGCTTCCCGGAGCACGGACGAACCGGTCCGGTACTTCCCGTGGCGCGCGAAACTAAACCCAAAATGGATCGAACTAGCCTCTTCGGGTGGCGGACGGGAAGTCGGTTGCACGGGCGTTTGAAGAGTTAATCCTTTTTAGATGGGAGACTCCGGATTATTTCTTGACCGATAACGGATGGGAGTTCGTAAATAAGCATTTGCTCGATATGCTCCGCGAATACGGGATAAAGCACGTAACCACTCCACCGTACTACCCACAAGCGAACCCAGTCGAACGATCGAATAGGTCTTTAAAAACGATGATAGCTATGTTCGTGGAGTCCGATCATCAAACTTGGGATGTACATTTACACGAGTTTCGTAATGCAGTGAATACAGCGGTCCAATCCTCAACGAAAGTATCTTCTGCATTTTTGAATTATCGCCGGCTGCCGCAACCTTGTAAAAGTCTTCGTCGTGACGTCGAGACTATCGATCGGAATTTGATACAATTTCCCGAACTATGGGCGGATCGAATACGCCGTCTTGATGCTTTGCGCAACCTTGTTTCAAAGAATATCGAAAAGCTAATAGGCAACAGGCGAAACGTTACAATAAGGGACGTAAAACGGCTCAGTTCCAAGTCGGGGATTTAGTATTGCGAAGGAACTACGCTCTGTCGAAGGGATCGAGTAATTTCGCGCGTAAGTTAGCGAAAAGGTTTAAAGAGCCGTACGAAATAGAGAAGGTTATTGGGACGGACGTATATATACTTAAACGTAAAGATAAACGTGAAAACCCAAAAGTGCATGTGTCCCAGATTCGTAGATATGTTCCTCCTCGCAAGTAAGTGTTATGGTGTTGTAATTCCCGTGTTGTGGTGGACGAATGGTTATTTATGCATAAAAGTGATCTTATACATAAATTATAGAGAGAGTTATCCCGTTTCAACGAAAATGGGCGTTGGCCACCGCACTCGGAGGAGCGGTACCACCGATGCCAGGAGAGGTTATACCACCCGAGCGAAGGTGGGTGCTTCCTGCTACTCCGTACGAGTTGCCGCCTATCCCCCATCTGAACGAGGGATCGACCGCGGCTCGCGTATGTCCACGTCTGATGGGAGACGGCAAAGAGGCTGCGGAATCATCCACTACACCGGAGGTTACTCCAGACGTGGTTGAGATCATTGAACGTCGAGACGGGCCCGTCATCGAGGTTATCACTTCCTCAATGGAAGATTTATTTGACGGGGTGGCATTGCAGTGGAGGGCTTCAGTGCACCAGCAACGTTGAGAACTGAGCCGGACGGCCTGCCGGATCCACCTCAACTGGCCAAACCCCAGTTCCCGTTTGAGTTAGCCGAGCAGGCTATCATGCAAGCTGGGGATGCTAAAGATGAGAATTGGGACGAATCCGTGTCCGGATCCTACCTTGACCATCTGCTGGTTCCGCAGCTGCCGGTGAGACGTTCCCGACGAAGACGCCAAAGGAACCGTTCTTCAAGTCGACGACACCTGACGATGTACGACTACTTCGGCACTTTAGTCACTCGACCCGACTCAAGAGACGCTTCGCCGTTGCCAGGACCGGCTAATCTCGTGCGATCTTGACGCTCTGAGTCATTGGAGGTGCTGCCTACTGTCTTATCCACGGTGGTCGTTCCAACCGGCTCAACTTTGCGACGCGCAGATCGGTCGGAGGAGTCTCCTCGAACTACTGGAGTGCAGTTTGACAGGTTAGTACCAAATCCGACGGATCCGGAAATTGACCCTCCACCTCGTGCGTGTATAAACTGCTGGCGTTTCGGGCACATACGTCGGAATTGTGATAAACCCAGTGACAACATGTATTGCTATAATTGCGGTCGACTGGGAGTAACGTTAAGAACCTGCCCTAGGTGTGCTTCAGTACATCGTGCGCCTGATGAAAGGAGACCAGCGGGGGTGGAGGGTGATTCGTCGGTGGCGGCGTCGAGAGGTGAAATTCTCGCTGCGAGTTCTGACGCAGAGCCATCTGCCAACAGCGACTCTCTTGATTCGGCTGACTCCGAGATATTGGCGGCTCCACTACCGCTTCCAATGCAATCAGCCGGTGAGGTCAGCAAGCCAGCCAAGAAGAAGAAGACCAGAAGAGGCAAACGGAACCGGCAAAGGGGGCAGATAAAGACGATGGCACCCAACACCACCACGTCCCTGGCGTTGGAAGCGTCTCGGGTTCTGCGAGCGGCGGTCGATTTGCCGGCGATCCAAGCTTTACAAGAGCTTGCCGATTCGTTGGTCGATCTTCCGGTTGTCGAGCGGGATGCGATCCTGGAGACGGCTTTGCTTGAGCCGGGTCAGTAGCTGCAGCGTCAGCTTAGTCGGGGGGGGGGGGGGACTTCCTGGGTAGTGCGGACAAGGGGAGACATTGGCCACCTTGTGACTGATCATTCGAGACAAGAGACTGCTTCATAATGGTGAGTTCATTTATTATTGATTTTATATCATTTCAATACTTGCATCGGTATTAGACATGCCTATTTTTTTTGTTATATTACTATTTATATAAATGTGTGGATGAAACCAGCAATGACTCTGGAGAGTATTCCTGGTTTGGTAAGGGGTATTGTAACGTTGCACCGGCATGTCCCTATTAAATATGCACTTTACGTTTATAACAAATATAATGATTACCTCGACCACGGTATAAGAAAGAGAGGTGGATCGACTGCCTTACCCCCACCATTACTGCTGTGACGCTTATTGAAGCCCATCGCTTTGTCTCCGCGCGACGGCGCTACAAGAAAAATGTACTATTTAATCACACATACAGGCAGTCACATATATTGCGTCGTAGTGTGTGTGTTGCACATGAACACTATACAGTACATCGTAGTGTGTGTGAATGAGCAATAGTTTCTGTATAGTATACGTACTAGCTTTAGCGCGCAGCAGAATTTCGTTGATTTTATATTTGATTAAATTATAATATAGATGTTTCTTACAAATATTATTATTTTAAAAACTAAATAAATAAAATTAAAATTTGTTATTTATTGTTTAAGGATATGTGATAAACAAATTGAAGGGACCTACTTCTAGAAACCCAAACAATTTAAAAACTTATGAGATTAAAAATCTGAAAAAATTCACAGATAATATTGAAAGAAAACGGAATACCGTTGCAGACCGATTTTTACAAAATAATTAATTTTATATTTATTATTAATTATCACTTTTCGTCAGTAATGATTAGGTGTTAGATTGATCTTTGCGGCAGCTCATAAATCTCGTTCACTTAGTGACAAAAAATTTTTAAAGCATTGCAGAGACATTTTTTGAAACATTCAACCCATTCTTAATTAAAAAATAAATGAAGATTCCAATTTTTTACTTTAATATCTCGAGAAACTACGGCAGAGTCGACTTTTTAACAAACTAAAATATTAAAAAAAATGTAATGATAATCTCTATTGCAAGGTTCTACATCACCTTAAATCGACAGAGTATACTTATCTATCATTTTTGACAGTTGTCATATTCAAATTATAAAATGACAAATTCATCAAAGCAAATCGTCGATAATAGGCGGGACGCACATACAGTACCGTTCAATAACTTTTGCCACCCTTTCAATAAAATTACCAAGACTTCAAAGTTTTATATCTCGACTACTAATAATCGTAAGAAATCAAGCGGGTGGTCATTTTAAAGATTTTGGTAAGATCTTTAAAACTGCGTGTGTTACGTAGCTTAATTTTCGTTTTTTAATAAACTGTGACAAATAATATAAAAAATAAAATTCAGTATTTTTTTAACTTATTAGTTCGAATTATTTTTAAAGGGAGTAATTATACTTAAAATCCGACTGTACCATTTGAAAGCTAATTTCAAAATCTACAAACTCCATGCCCTAGAAAATTTTCTATGTAAACTTTTATGGATTATATATCAATTTATGAAAAATAGATACTTTTAAATAAAGCGTTGTATCTTGGACAATTTCGACCTTACAAAGAAACCATAAATAGAAAAGTTGTTGCTTGTTTTAGTCAAGAAACCGCATACAAAATTATAAAACAATTTAAAAAAATTTGTTATATATAATTATATAATATATATTTATATACATATACCTTAGTAATTAATTTTTGTATACTTTTAACATAGTTATAAAAAATTTTTTATAATTGTTTTATAATTTTGTACTTGGTTTCTTGACTAAAAAACCAACAACTTTTCTATTTAAAGTTTCTTTGTAAAGTCGAAAATGTCCAAGCTTCAATGCTTTATTTAAAAGTGTCTGTTTTTACATAAATTTATATATTACCCATAAAAAGTGGACACAAAAAATTTACTAGGACGTGTATTTTGTAGATTTTGAAACTAGGTTTCAAATGGTACAGTCAGATTTTAAGTACAATTACTCCCTTTAAAAATAATTCGAACTAAAGTCAGTTAAAAAACGAAAATTAAGCTACGTAACACACGCAGTTTTAAAAATCTTACAAAAATCTTTAAAATGTGCACCCACAGGGTTTTTTACGACTACTAGAAATCGAGATATAAAACTTAGAAGTTTTGGTAATTTTATTGAAAGGGTATGGCAAAAGTTATTGAGAGGTACTGTACATAACACTGGTTGAATCTACAAATATTGTTTACCTTTACTTAAATCAAGCGAGGATAAAGAGAACCGTTGATCGTTCTGTCAGTTAAGCTATTGCCTACTAAGGTGTGTAGACAAAATATCTTTATTCTATCTATATGTATTTTACATCATTTTTATTGTATTAAAGATTATTTTAATATGCAAAATGGGAAGGCGGTGCAGTGTCCGTGGTTGCAAATCTAAAAAGAATCTTTTTAGCGCTCCAAAAATAAGTGTTGTTAGAAACAAATGGTCTGATCGTTTAGGTTGCAAGATTACAGAAACGGGATATGTGTGCGAACAGCATTTTCATCCTGATGATGTTGTTTGTGAAAAAAAAATTGTTGACAGTGCTGGAAACGAGGTAACTATCGTCAAAGTTTTGCTTATTTATTTAAAATATAATAATTACTTTTTAAAACACATGCAATCTCATCCGGCCCGAGAATGTAGGGTATTTTAATGCGGCCTCGATGCATAGCAACGGCTGTAGCAACGGCCGCAAAGTTCCCAATATAACATGTGCGTTGCTTAACCTCTCAAGTAAACATTGCTAAATTATTTCAAATTTATTCATTTATTTACTACAAGCACTTTTGTTTTTCAAATGTAAAATGTATTTTAATATTGCCTTATAAAATATCTTGTATAATTGTTTTGATTAATAAAACGAGAGATAGAAAGAGAGAGCGAGAGTATATATAGAATACTTATGTAGACTGTGTTCATTCTATCTATTTCGTGTCATTTTCAAATTTCACACCATCAATTTAGTATTGATTTAATATCGGTGATGTAAATACATGTGAAAGAAATATGTTTGATTTTTTTATGTTCAAATTTTAACAGTGCAATTGATATTTAACTACAAATGTAAATTTTATTAATGTAAAGTGGACTTCTTCTATGCACGCTGTTTATCGCAACTTTGCATTAAAACCGCTGCTAAAGTAATACGATTTTACAATAAATTTATACATGCTTATGTGTATGTTTGTTATATTTTTAATGCCCGCCCCCGACCAGTAAAAAACGCCCGAGCCCCGCTCGGCTTCGCCTCGGTTTTGCAAATGTCGGGCGGGCATCAAAAATACAGCATGAATCGAATATAACGTCTCACGTGTCGCGTAATGCGAGGTTACCCGAAGCTTGCTCTGAAATTGGCTACGGAAAACGTAGCAGACAAATACTGTAAGATCGGGTGGTATTTTATGTTCGTCGTAAATAATTACTTAATAATTAATATTAATTATATTAGTGTATACTTTCGGACTGGGATGATGAAAAATAGTGTACGACACTCGGCCAGAATTTTGGATGCCCTGGCCTGCGTTTTATGACGATCTCGGCTTCGCCTCGGCCGTCATATCACGCAGGCCAGGAAATCCAACTTTCTGGCCATGTATCGTAATATACTATTAATAATCTACCTTAAAAAAATAATTAAAAACGCAAGTAGTTAATCAGTGATATAAAAACATCTTCTATTATAATCGGAACAATAATGACCAGTTATTTATTAAGCCACATTTTATTTATCGCTTAAAAATCTAAATTTTTGCATCTCTAGAAAGCTTTCTAATTAATGTTTACTTTATAAATTTAAGAAAATCTTCATTAATAATGCTGGCCCAATAAATAATCCTTTAATTACTAAATATTGAGTAATATTTTTATAAAAAATAAAATTCAATAATCCCAAGTCATTTATTTCAAATTAAGCTCTTTTCAAGATAGTTAGTGCTTAGTACATTTAAATCCGAAAAGCACTTAAAGCCGCCTTTATCATGCAAAACAAATATTGATAATTATATTATATGTTCTTTTGTAAGAGTTAGAAGAAAAAAATTACATATTTACGGGGACGATTGCTCAAAGAGCGAATAAGAATGAATAAAAATTTTAAAATATTTAAATTATCACGATTTCCGGACTTACTAAAAATATGATTAGAAGTAAAAAACAATAAATAGCTGTAAACAAAGTTTGCACACGTTAAAAATTTGTATTTATGTTTAACATTACTTTATAACAAGTTTTTTTCTTTTGTTTATCTATTATAAACTATGAAAAAATACACTTCAGAATTTGGTAAATAAAATATTTTTTCAGATCAGTGTGAAATTACTCAAACGTACTTTGAAAGAAGGAGCTCTTCCTTTTGAACACGGCTGTTTAGAACCATCAACAAAAATCATGAAATTAAATCAATTTTTAGATGCACACTCTAATCCATCAACATCAGCAGCAGTTTCAATAGAATCAGCAACTGCTTTTGACAATGAGATTGTCAATGAATCTACAGTGGACAATCTACTTCAAGTAATACATAATAATGTTGTATATTTTACAATTTTATATATTTTTTCTAAATAAATATTTACGTACTTTTGGTACGCGTGATAAAAACATTTATTATTATTTCTAGGATACAGTCTCATCAGATTTAAACAAATCTGACGAAGAAATGCCTGAAGCTGTAGATAGTTTATATGATACTCTTATCAAAAATAAAGACGATATTAAATATCCCAATGGTCAATGGGGATCAAATTATTGCATCCAAAAAAATGTTATTATTTTTTCATTCATTGATGCGATTTCAAGTCCATCTGGAAGTGGCAATGTAATTCATATACCGAAAAAACAAGTAAGCTTATAGTATATTAGCCCTAGTGGAAATGAATTTTCGACAAAAGTGTTCCCCAATGTGCCAAAAGTGGGCCAAGTTGTGCCGAAACTGGGCTGATGTTTGCCAAAACTGTAATATTTGGAACATTTTCCCAGTTTTAGTAAACTTTAGCCCACTTTTGGCAAATTCAGAAACACTTATTGACGATTAAGGAATAAATTTTTCAAACAGTGAAAAAAGTTATTTTTACCTGCAATTTCTAAAAGTGCGGCCCACTTTTTGCAAACATCTGCCTTTTCTTTGAACACTCAGATTCTCATTTTTACAACATTTTCCCAGTTTTGGCAAAGTTTGGCCCATTCTTGGCAAATTTAGAACCACTTCGTAGCGATAAAGAAACAAATTTTTCAAACAATGAAAACAAATTTTTTACCTGCAATTTGTAAAAGTGCGGCTCTCTTTTGGCACACTTCTGCCTTCTTTTTAAGCACCCAAATTCTTTTTTATTTTACAACATTTACCCAATTCTGGCAAAGTTTGGCCCACTTTTGGCCAATTAAAAAAAATTTCGTAACAATGTACAATTAAGCTTTCTTTCAATATAAAATTTATCGGGCTTTACGAACCAATATGCTTTATTAAGCGAGGCCTTTACTCTTCGTCCACTATGGTTGGTGGACGTCCAAGAGTAAGCCTTTAAAATTTAAAAATTGGCGTTTCGACCACAGCACTCTAGCTTTGGTCTCCTCAGTAAGGAGCTAGAGGCCTTCCTTAGACGCCCATCGCAGATGGAAAGCGACGATAAATGAAAGAAATGCGGCTATATATATGCCTTGTTATCGACTGTTTCTCTAGCAGGTAGAGAGAACAGTCGTATCCTCCTGGTGGTAAGAACTCCCACCAACCAAGAGCGCGACGTGTTTTCACCCGAAGTCGCGAGTTTTAAGAAAAACGAAAATTTTAACGTTCGCTACAGGTTATTTCAATATAAAATTTATCGGGCTTTGCGAACCAATATGCTTTATTAAGCGAGGCCTTTAAGCTTTCAATCAGTGAAAAAAATTTTTTACCTACCATTTTTTCACCTGCAGTGTTTTGGGAATACTATATTTCATATCATCAAAAAGTGAAATATTTTAACATAATTGATAATGTACACATAAATGAGTCATGCAACAAATAGTGAAGATTTTTTATCTAATCTCTATTTATTTTAACATTAATTATTAATTGTTATTTTCTTTTGTAACAAATATAATTGTATAGTTTAAAACTAAAACATTTTTAGTGATCCATCAAAAATAAATGTTGATTTTTGTAACAACTTTGATTATACGTTCTTAAACATGTGTAATACATAAAATGGTATTATTACCAATATTTGTAAAATTAAATGTAATGATGAATATCGAGTAATTATCTTCTTTAAATCGTTGTTTATAATAAGAGACTCAGATGAATATGACATTCCTATGTCGCATATAAACCGTATAGATATTAAAAAAAGAATGAACTTAAATTGTGCAGTTTGCTGACTTGTATAATATTTTTTTATATCGTAGGCGTAAATGCTATTTTTAAAAACCCAGCAGTGCGTAAAATCGAATTTTACGCATACTATATAAAAATAATTAATCCTTGTATTTAAACATTGAAATAAAAAAATTAATATTTGTAAATTTCTTATTTTATTTATATTCTTTAAATTTAGATAAATAATTTTAATAATAACTATAGGAGGTATAAATCTTTAAGTCAATAATTGGCCATTATTACAACAATTAATTATGCAATGAATGATATTTTATTCTACTGCATATAATTATTGAATTTATTTTATGTTCATAGTAATTCAAGATTACAAATGCGGTTTTGTAATAGAAATATAAATGTACAATTACTTCAAATGAATCCAAAAACAGTAGAAGAATTTGAAGTTGTTGTGCAAGAAATTAATGCACTTCAAACTTGTACTCGAGGGCCATCGATTAAATATTTAGAAACGTTAATTTAAGTTCGGCTTACAGAGATTGTGTGTCATGGAGACATAATAAATGTCCAATAATTTTAGTTTCTGAACAAGTGTGCCATCATTGTTCTAGATTGTATAAAACGTTGTCGCAGAGTCAAAACCGACAGAAACAAGAAAGCCAGCGTATTAAAAAATGCGTTTCAATGTCTACCAAAAATACTTTTAAAAACTTATTGCATGAAAAACGAGTTATTAAACAACAGCTAAATAGAAAAGAACGATAGTTAAGTGAGCTTACGCAACAGCTCAATAAAATCCATCAACAAGTTTTGTTCAAAAAAATACTTTTGATGAACAATTACAAAAATTATCGTCTAATTTAACAGAAAATCAGGTAAGAAAAATAAAATATAATAAAAATGTATGTTTTAATCTTTTATAATTATATGCAATAAATTCTGCAATACTTGAAATGATGAATGATTGATGAAAATATTTATCCTCGAAAGTAGAACTTCAATTAACATTAGATGAGTTTTTTTATAGATTACATTAATTAATGAATGTTTAGCTGCTGGTAAAGTAAGTACATTCGAAGTTCAGCAACATTTAACATGTTAAGAAATAATGGTATTTTACCTTTACCGGCAAAATCGACAATATCAAGATATCTGCGCTCTTCCAACACTGGCTGTGGCTTTGATGATAAATTTTTTAAACTGTTCAAAAAGAAACTGGAAACTTTACCGAGTATCGCTAGAAATGGAATTTTGTCATTTGATGAAATATCCGTTAGAACGAGCATTGAAGTTAATGCAAAAACATTAACATTTGATGGTTTAATTAATCATGGAAATAATGAGAGTGGCACACCTACAAATATTAATGAACAAGCTGATCATGCATTAGGTATACTTAAATTATTCAAGTAACTAACAAATTTCTGTATGTAACTACCATAAAAATTAATATTAAATATTGTATGTTTTTTAGAACCCTAGTGTTCATGTTTTCTTCATTGTACATGAAGTTTCATCAACCGATTGGTACATTTAGTTCAAAAGGTACGACACGTACTAATGTTTTATCTGCACTTGTCTTACAAGCTATCATCGAAATTGAGAAGGCTGGTGGCAGAGTGCATGGAATTGTATGTGACGGCGCTGCAACTAATAGGAGCATGTGGAACACATTTGGAATTTCTGGAAAATTGGACAATTGCCGTTATCGCTTTGAAAATCCTTGCAATGAAGAAAGATTTATTTATGTTTTTTCAGATGCTCGGGACGATGTCATTTCGCCTAATTGTCATTACGCCTAATTTTATTTTTAGGCGAAATGACAGTGCCATTTCGCCAAAATCGAAAAAATTATAAAAAATCTTAGGCTATGTGACAATGTCATTTTGCCTAAATAAAAAATTAAAAAATTAATTTTTAGGCGAAATGTCAGTACCATTTCGCCTAATTAAAAAAATTCAGAAAAATGTTTTAGGCGATATGACAATGTCATTTCGCCTAAATGAAATTTTTTAAAACTTCTTTTTAGGTGTTTTGGCAATGTCATTTCGCCTATTTCAAAAATTTGAAATAAAAGTTTTAGGCAATATGTCATTTTGCCTAAATAAAAATAAAAATTTTTTTTTATTTTGACAATGTCATTTTGCATGTATAAATAAATTTAAATAAAGCTTTGGAGTAGTCCATCAGGCATTTTGACGATGTTTCGCCTAAATAAAAAATCAAAAAAATTCTAGACAAATTATTAACACGTTACTAAAAAAAGGAGCTAAGCATATTTTTCTTCGTATTTATAATATTATTTTTTGAATAAGCCCCTTTTTAAAGATATTTTGCACACTTTGTATTAAAAATATCTTAGATATATATATTTGAAAAGAAATAATGTTTATCATATTTATTGTATTAAAATATAAACCTAGCAAGTATGTATGGTTAAGCTATGCCACTTTTTACTAAAAGTCATTTAATAGAAAAGATTTTGGTTTCTAGGACGAGAACTGTTTTAGATGGCAGAATCATTCAACATTGTTAGGATATGAATTTTGCAGGTTAAATGGTATTTTGTCTCACATTTTGGAGTATGCAGTTAACTACATTTTATGTTTTTGTATTGAAAGCAATGCAGGGTTCCGTTTGCGTAATGGTACAAAATAATGGCATTCGATGATACTTTTAATCAGTATGGCATTATACTAGAATTGGCAGAACAAGATTCTATGTACATTTGTAATAGATTTGTGCAGATAAAATTCCAAGTTTAATATTTGGAATAAAATATAACATAACAATACTCTACAGACAACAATTTAATTAACACTTGACTAAACAGATATAATATAAATATTTAGATTATATAATATAATATAATATAATATAATATAAATGATTTAGAAGCAAATTTATTTTTATAAGATTACAAAATTGATGTAAATAACAGTGCGGGTATTTTTTCGACAATTACTACTGAAGAATCTTATAATTTAACAAGTTTGATTTTTACAATCAAAAGCAGAAATATTTGGGTTTTACCTGCACGCCTCTAATTTGTAACTATTAAAAATATCTCAAATTGATAATAATATCATAATTGCAAAGTTTTAGAATTTGTTTCCCTATGAATAACAATCTGTAGAAATACTTGTTAGTAAAGTTTAGATTAAATAAAAGTGATTAAAAGAATGAGCTATTATATATATATAACTGTCAACCAATGTTTCAAAATCTAAGACATGTACTTTTTTTAAAATTACCTTGTCAACATAAAAAAAAATTATTGAATGCTTGTCTTAGGATAATTTAGTAAAACGTACTTCGAATTTATAGTCAAATTTAAAATATTAAGCATATGCTAATTATCTTTAAAACTTCACTCCTTTACAAACGTTGTTAAAAATTATTGTTGGATCTTACACTATAGCTTAATTTTATTACGGATGAGGAATCTATCTTACCAAATTTCCATTTTATAATTTAAAATTGACTAAAGAGCAGTATATATCAATCGAAATTAATAGTTTGTTTTTCTGTAAGAAACGATAAGCTTATTTACTTGTACTAAAACGCGTACTAATGAAGCGTCATATGGCAGAAAGCACCTTAATTGTCTACTTGTATTCTTAATTGTTATTTGTAAAGAATACTTAAATTGATTAAACTGAATTTCTTTCTTACATTAATTCATAAATATTCAGCAACATTTTAAAAAAATTGTTCATTACGTAACCAGTGCGCATAGCACGAGATAAACTCACCTTCAGCTCTTGCTTGCTCACCTATACGACTCGTATTGACTTACGCTCGGTCTAAAAAAGACCACTATGTGTTCTGAATACATAATATACTATTTTTTAAGAATTCTTGAATTAACATATTTTTATAAAGATTTTAATTGCAATGTATATATTATATCTGATGTTTTTTTATGAAATAGCGCAATATGATATTATATTTGCGCATATGTAATTACGCATTTATATTATTTTTGTCTCAAGTAGTTCAATATGACACTATTAAGATTAAGAAAAATTGAGAATACTTTTGTGGTGGTAAGGTGAAATAAAAAACAATCTGTCGTTATGTAAAGACTACCATAACCTATTTTGTTTATATCATAAATATTGATAATAATTGTGTAACAGTATCAAGACACGGTTAAAAACTAGGAAATAAATAGTATATTACGATACATGGCCAGAAAGTTGGATTTCCTGGCGTGATATGACGGCCGAGGCGAAGCCGAGGTCGTCATAAAACGCAGGCCAGGGCATCCAAAATTCTGGCCGAGTGTCGTATACTATTTTTCTTTATCCCAGTCCGAAAGTACATCTAATAATTAGGTAAACTAATAGAAAATGCCCGGTGCCGCAATATTCGTCTGCAGCTTCTTTCGTGGCCTGCTTCAGAGCCATCCAGATGTAACCTCTCGTACCGCGACGCGATATTCAATGTTTGTTATATATTTGATGCCCGCTCGACATTTGCAAAACCGAGGCGAAGCCGAGGTTTTTGCTGGTCGGGGGCGGGCATCAAAAATATAACATACATACATAAGCATGTATAAATTTATTGTTAAATCGTATTACTTTAGAAGCGGTTTTAATGCAAAGTTGCGATAAACAGCGTGCATAGAAGAAGTCGACTTTACATGATTAAAATTTACATTTGCATTCAAATATCAATTGCACTGTTAAAATTTGAACATAAAAAAATGAAACATATTTCTTTCACATGTATTTACATCACCGATATTAAATCAATACTAAATTGATAGTGTGAAATTTGAAAATGACACGAAATAGATAGAATGAGCACAGTCTACATAAGTATTCTATATATACTCTCGCTCTCTCTTTCTATCTCTCGTTTTATTAATTAAAACAATTATACAAGATTATTTATACGGCAATTTATATTATAATACATTTTACATTTGAAAAACAAAAGTGCTTGTAGTAAATCAATTAATAAATTTAAAATAATTTAGCAATGTTTACTTGAGAGGTTAAGCAACGCACATGTTATATTGGGAACTTTGCGGCCGTTGCTACAGCCGTTGCTATGCATCGATGCTGCGAAAATCTATGAGCCAATCAGAGCGCGCGAGACTCCGGCCGGCCGCAAAAGTCGCTCTTCCTGTATCCATATGTGGCCGGGAAACACGTACTTTCGGCGGGGGGATGAAGAAAAATTATTTGCCGAAGATAAAAAAAAATATGGCAAGGAAAAGAAAAGATAAAATGGATAAAAATAAATCAATAAATCTAAAAGCACAATTGAAAAGTTTTGTGATTAAGAAAAAAAATGTTAGGACATGCAAAAATCCGACGATAAGAGGTCACCATCACAATGGTTATGATTAGAAGATTCGAAACACAATAGGCGGCACAACGTAAGAAATAATTGTAAAACATAATACTTTGAAAAAAAGAAAGGAAAAATTATTTAAACTTTTAAAAACGACTCGAATATCTTTATTATTTAATTTTGATTAATATATTTATACAGCTATTTAGTATGTAAGTTGGTGGATTCCAACGAAAAATGTTCCGGAACATGTACGTTAATAAATGGCGAATATAAAGAAGGAAAAATTCGTCACAATCATGCACGATCCAAAAAATTAACGAAGGTTAGAAAATTTAGAAAAATGCTTTACAAAGCGGTGACTTCTCCTGGAGCTAAAGAACTAAGCAGCGTTTACGACAGTTTAAAACAAAAGTATATATTTTTAACAATATAATCCTGTTTTAAATATCTTTCTCTTGCATACTTAAAATTTTATTGTCTTATTGTCTGTCAATTTGTTAATGTTCATACATAATAGAAGTTTCTTGATTAAGCATTATGATAGAATATATAAATTTTGAATTTGTTTTTTAATTATTATAAATAAGTAAAAATTACTATATTTTCTTTATTACATACAGTTGTTAATTTTTTTCATTGTTTACATCAATTAACCATTACTTTACAATTATTTTAATAAGTTTAAAGGTTTAACATACTGTAACTTTTTTTTAAAACCTTCCATTAATCTTTACTGTGCTGCTTTTATATTAAAAATAGTAAATTATTAAAAAACGTTTTTTCCGATCTATTTATCGTCCTTTAAAATAAAATATTATATTTTTTATCTAATATTCTTTTAATTGAACGAACCCGTGTTGTGAAATATTACAAATTTATATTTAACTACTTTTTCTTTTCCTAGACGCTTTTATTTTTACACATTTTTTCATATAATAATATGATATTGTCACGTCCAGACTTGCACCAATCACTATAAAAAATATTACAAGAAGGCAAATGGTTAATAAACCATTCGCGTTCCTTTCGCTCTTGTTTGACTAGGACTAGCCTTACGTCTCCGGGAGTAGCGAGCGAAGTTATTTTGAGAGTAGAGATGCTGGATATAATGTGGGATAAATAAAATAATATATGTTTTATTTCGTATTAATCATGCATTATTTATTTAAATATAATATGCTGTTTTCCTTTAAATGAACACGTGCAACTAAATTATTACAGCTTTTTAATGGGCAAAAATACATAAATTCACACTATTTTATTTACAATTGCATAAATTTATTTAAGTCAAATAAAGATCTTAATTTTGATTAAATAAACAAGTGTACGGCGAACACGTTAGCACATTACAGAATAAAATATTCGCAAGGTTATTTTATTATAAACATTAATAATTAATAATTGAAATAAGAATCATTATAAATAAATGCAGATTAAATAAAAAAATTGTTGTCGTTTAAAACATGAATTATAGTTAATAAATTGCAATTCAAACCGTGAATATTTCAAATCAAATGCAATGCAACGAATAATTATTATAAATAAATTGTAATATATAATAATAATTGTTTTAAAAGAAAACGGTTGGTTCAGCAATCGAAATAACATAAAATATCAGGTTTGCCTTTACGAATAATACAAGCGTATAGATAGCCGAAAAGAATATACCTTAAGTACCCAAATATATAGATATATATACATATATATATGTGTGTGTATTCGGTGAGGAACGAAGGTCCGCCTTGAACGTGGATAGCGGTGTCAAATTGCCGGATAATGTCCTGCTAGATCTGCGGGCGTCGACGTTAGATGTGTATGCTGTTGGAGCCCGATGATTTCCAGATGTCGAAGTCGTAGTTCCTCGACTATGGCTTGTAGATGTCAATGATACGTCTCGATTCCTCTCGAGATTTTTAATGCGTATTACTTTAAGGTCCGAGTAGCAGAGCCACGCCCTCGGATAAAAATCAAAGAGTTGACTAGCAGAGCTTCGCCTTGCGAAAGCTTTAGATGAAAAATTAGGAGTGCCTGTGTCTTTTCTGGGTCCTCTTTATATACCCTAAAATTCTATGCATCTGTCCTTGTCTTACGCTTTGCCTTGTCTTACACTTTGCCTTATATGGAAATTGTGTAAGTAGTTCTCGAATTTTCTGTGCTTGCACCCGATTGGGCCGTTAGATGTGCGTAATTAAAAATTATCGAATCCCGTGCATTTTCTGTAACGCTTCGTAGTTAATTCGGAGAATTTGCTGTCCCCATTTTATTACTGCGACGTTACCCAAAGAACGGTTTAATTTATTACTTCCTTCTAATGCTCGAATTTTCTAGTCGATGTTTTCCATCGCCGGCTCTTCTCCGAGCATTGATTTTATAGTGCAGTACAAAAAAACTCTTGCGTAACCCTTCGTTTCGATCTCACTATCGGCGATCCCGCTTATATGCGTATTGGCTTTGAATAATATCTTCAACTCTACTTATCAGTCTCTTTTTCGTTTGAAACACTCGTAAAATAATCTGTTCCTTAGCTCTATAAATTATATTTTATATTACTGCATTTACTTAGAATCATTCTTTATCAACCTTATTTTGTTCGTCTTCTACGCCGTATTTTTATTCTAAACTACGCAGTACTACTTACGAAAAATAATAATATAATTTTCGTCGGGACGCGACAATATCTTATTAAATAAAGCTTTTTCATTTAAAATCAGTAGATTTTTAAGCTACATTTTTGTACAGTTTCATACATTTATACAGTTATGTACATTTTCTTACGTTTTTGTACAATTATTTATATTTAATATTTCCATCGGAGTAGCACGTTTTCCACATTTTAATTAAAACTTCATTCTAAATTCTATGCACATCTTATAATATTTTTTATATGTTTAAGAACTACTTGAATTCAATTTTTAACGATGCTTTATTAAATTTTAGTTACCGTTAAGCAACATTTTGACGGCAATAAATTAACAATTAAGGAATGGGAATGAATTAATGAATGTGAAATTTTCTTTTCGACAAATACTACTCGCGGCGCGGGGAGTTTAAACTCGTACTTACGGGTACTTGCTAACCGTGACAATATATGTATATATATATATATATATATTATTTACTTATTGTTAGTTTGCTCAGTACCTGCAAATTTACTAGATATATTTATATATCTACACAGGAAAAAATTTTTTGAGTTCAAATAAATATTTCTTTCACTGTATTCGATGAAATATTCATTTAAAATAAATATATACTTTGTGGATTCAAATAAAATTTATTTGTTCTCGATACAATTTGTTTAATATAAATAAATATTTATTTATTTTAAATCTATAAATATCAAATATAGTGAAAGAAATACTTTCTGAAATTTAATAAATTTTTTTCTGTAAAGTATACATTATTAAATTGACAATGAGGTAAAATCATTGTGATAATTTTATTAATTAAGCCGACGAAATGTCGCTCGATAGTAACGAAAATAATCCTTACTATATCCCTTGCCTTTCACAGATCGACAAATAGTATTGAAATGAATGAAATAATTAATTTAAGACTTAAAAAATATCAGCAAATTCTAAAAAATTCATATACCTTTCTGAACCAAGTACTAATAGCACAATTTCATTTGTTTTGCTCAATGGTGTATGTTTGCATTATTTATCTTATATATATATAGATATATTAATAAATACTATTTTGTCATAGATATCCAAAATCTGCTAAATTGTTGCCGTTCAGGAGTATTGAACGTACATTATACAGATGGCGTGAGCGATTTTTAAACAAAATAAGTTTGGGCAAGGTGACATCAATTGACGAAATGATTTCTCTGTTGAACGAGAAAAAAAATAAGAGTGCTTTGAAATACGAAATCGGAAAAAAAGTATACAGTATGCAGTGTGCTGTAATACATTCTGGAATTCATAAACACATTGCATTTTATGATCCAAAATTAATTAAATTACTCGAAGATACTACTGAATGGCACGTGGATGCCACCTACAAAGCTACGCCAATGCTTAAAGAAAAGACGCAACTTTTGACAATCATGGCAGTCTACTTTGGAAAAGTAATTCTCTCTAAAATAATAAATTTTTTCTATTAGGCAATAGTATGTATTACAGTAGGCGTAAAAAAGTTATCGTATAGTGTAACGAAAATAATGAAGCCTACTTTTTCTTTATATCACGATGATCTATTCATATAGTTAATATGTTAATTTGTTTTTTTCCGGATAGAATGAAAATGAATTCAAAACTCAGTCAAAAAAGTGATTGACGTAGTCCCATCCTCCCCTATGTATTTTAAAAATTTGTAAACGCGAATTTTTGCGTATTATGACAAAATACATTTTAACTCTTAAAGGGCTGGAATTTTGAAAAATTTGAAAGTTCGCTATCTTCATAGAAAAGTGTTCTAAGTTTCCCATATAATATTTTTAAAAACAAAACTTTTGTAAATAAATTGCAAAAATAGAAATAAAAATGGTATAATTTCATATTATAGTAATTTTTAAATTTCTAAAGTTCAGGGAGCTCGAAAAAGCACGCATACAGCAATGAAGAAAAAGTTTCTTATTGAATATTACTAAATATTTAAGATGGAAAATAAATTTTCAGATATTATAAAATCTATTGCAGGCTATACCATTTGCGTGGATCTTAATGCCAAGGCGAAGAACGTGTGATTACAATAGAGTTTTTAATTTCTTTCAACAAAACTGGCCTATATTAAGACCCGATATCGTTATATGTGACTTCGAAAAAGCATTACACAAGTCACTAATAAAAATTTTCTCCACTAATGTTAAAGGATGTTATTTCCATTACGCACAGGTATGTCATTCAATTATGCAATTTCAAAACAAATTGGTAAAAAAACTTTTTTCGTATAGCTGTTTTTATTGTTAGAACAATAATTGTTAATACGATTTTTATTGTTAGAAAATAACGGATTTCGATTTTCTTTTATCATTTTATCCGGTTTTGTTTTATCACCCGAGGGAAGCTAGGTTGATAACTGATACGAGTTTAAAATCACACGTATATCGGATGCTATTTTTCCACATAATGAACACAGATTTGTAATTTTCTGCAAGGTCCAAAATTTAATTTCTTTTTAAGAGACCTATTTTACGTATAATACGATATTTCAAAGTTCAAAAATCTGTTTAAAATTATGAAATTATAGGGTAAATCGGGGTAATATGCCACTTTCTCATAATTCTTGTAATTTTATGCAGATGGCGACAAAGTTACACATAATCTATTAAATAGAATATTTAATTGGAAGAGGTACTGGAAAGCACAAAAAGGCAGACGCAAGTTTAAAATCAAGATTCATCAGAAACTGGCATATTCCCCGTACTGCCATATTATCCCGATTTACTCTATATACAGGTGTGTGTGTGCATAAGTGTGTGAACTGTAGTATCTAAATATTAATCAACTAAAACTGACTTGATCGAGTTGATTTTTTGTCGCTGAATGTAATTTTGTAGCACTTCTAATCTAAAAATCGTAATTTCATAGCCTATTTTAAATATCTTGTGCTGTAAAACTTTGTTCGTAACTGGTGCGTTGTCTTTTTTACAGAAAAATGTATTATTTTTCATTACAATTGTATTGTTTTACGTTGAATTTTCTAATTTGAAAAATTGATTTTTTGAGTTTTTAAATATGATATCGAAATCTAATATCTTGCATATGTCTTTGGGATACGTACAAAGACCGCTATTTTTTTAAATATAATTTATACCCATCTACTTATAGCTTATATCTTTATAAAGGCAGAAAAATTCAGGGTAAGTCTGAACAAAGTGAATAATTAACAGTAAAATTTTCAGGCTCTATAGTTAACCATAATAAGTATGATTTCAATAAAATTAATTCAGATCAACTAAATTGAATTTTTCGTTTTTTACGTACACTGCTTCGGAAAGCAGTATTACACGTACCAATATCGCTGTGTACCAACAAATTTAGCACACATAGTTGAAAAAAATATCATGCAACGCGTGCATGCGATTTTTATATATCAAGTACTCCATGTAATTTTACATTAATTTTCATTCATAATACTTAAAATTAGTGAAAAAGATTGTAATTGAATGAGCCTAAGTACAAAATAATTGGTAACAATATTCTTTTTTAAGTAATGGTAGCGAAAATTTTATACAAGTAATTATTCATTGACATTTTACATATGTATATATTTCGGACTTAATATTGCCCAGCAAGACTTTAATTAATGTAAATGTAAATACATATATTCTAACTTAACGTTCTTTCGATAAATTAAAAAATACAAATATACTATCTACTAACACAAAAGCGTTCACTCATCATTGTTAAGGCAACTAATACCTTTGTAGGGTTTACCAAGCGAATTGGTTATATCAAATAAAATTTATGGTAGTTCTAAAGATTTATAATGTTTAGGTTAAACGTTGTATCTAGTTAGATCTAATATAAAACAAGCATATATCAACTACTTTCCTTATACAATTTACCAAGCTACTTGGTCATTGCCAACATTATTCTTATAGTTATTACTATGCGATCTTATTATACTGACCATTCAAATAGTGTTTGAATTTATTTATGTATAGGTACAAAGAATTTACTCTCTATAGTTTATAGTATGAAACCCTAATAAATGAAAGGGATTATTTAATAAGCTGTTCGGATGACTAAATTTCTTTATTTTCTTGTTATGTATATCATAAACCCGCATGTACGAACGTGCCAAAAGTTTATATACTCATTTTCGACAACCGGACAAAACAGATTTTCTTTACTATTATTTGTAAATGCTTCGAAACCATCCGTTATACATATGTAACTCAAGTGCCGAGTCTATACAGCTAAGAATCTAACCCTTGTTTATTACCATACCTGCACTCTTCCCATTCGACTATGTACCACCCTTAACTTCCCACTCCTTCATATTTACAAAATGTACTCCTGTTAATACCTCCTACTATGTTTTCCCCAACCAATCATACTTCTCTAATATTTAAGAAACCTCCCATTATTATTGTACCGAGGCATCTAGTATATGGTTAAACAAAAACACGAACAAATACGCACCTAACGTTCGAACCAACAACATGTCGCGAGAGCAGCTTGACACAAGCACTCAATGTTTATTTGTAATTCTTTAACTTAGTTTATATATAGTATGAATAAATTATTTTCGAACTTTAACACAGTGTCTCGTGTTTTATTTAATTCGAGCCATAACAAATAGTTACGAGAACAAAAATAAATAATTGCTCTTACACAGGATATTTATAACGACAACAATTTAGTTTGTTGCTCTTACAAACCACTTAATTGTGTTAACTACTATTATTTTGTTCAATTTACTAAGTAACTAATAATAATAGTTACACTAACAATTTGGTGACTATTGTGCTAACTAACCACTTGGTTAGATTTACCAATTTTATGTCAACCAAGTACACTTGGTAACTTTAACTGAGGAAAATTGTTATCCTACTTTTTACCAAAAAACTTGGTTGACACAAAAAAAATTTTAGTTAACGCAACCACCTATTTTTTCAGTGTAATAGTACTTTTATTCAATAAAAACTGCCTGTTAAATAGTATTTTTTGTATCAAGGGCGTAAAATGTAACTTTAGGCACGAATATTATCGGTTTTCAAGAGTGTAGCGAAATTATACGAGAATACACGGAAAAAAAGCTTCGGTGGTATTGCCAAGCATTAATTGGTTAACTTAGTATTTCTTATTTTTACAAAATTTATTATCATTTAAACAAATGCAATTTAATAATAATACAATTGTGAGATTCGTTAAAGTACTTTGTATAAGTAACAAATAATATTTGTTGATATTTGACAAGAATATTAACCAAATATATTTGTTAAAATAACTAAGAAAATTGTCCTATCTACGAAGTGACTTTGTAATGTATATAATTCTACAATGTTACATTAACAAAATAGAATTTTCTTTTTATACTTTACAAATATTTTTGGTTAACTATACAAATAAATAGTGCGTACGTTACTAAAAATGTATAGTTAGAGTAAAGACTTTTTTTAATTGAAGATACAAATAAACTTTATAGTTCTTTTGGTTATTAACTTATAAAGTGCACTTTATTAAGTTTACAAATTAATTTGTAGGTCGTGAGGTGCCAAAGTTATTTTATCAAAATAACAAATTAATTTGTAAAAGAGACAATATATTTTTTCCGTGTAGAAAGCGTACGATTGAGACAACCGTCCAAAGATTATTTTTTACACAACTATGGAAAAAAATTCAAGCTTTCACACTGATATTTGTATATAAAATCCTGCTTTTCACTAAAGTCCGTAAAACGAATGATTTAATTTACTTAATCTCACTTTGTCAAAACTGTATAAAATTGAATTTTACGCAGCATTGTTATTTATCCGACAAGTATTCATTGGCACGTTTATGTATTTAAAATTAATTTATTTGTACTATTTACTATTATTTTCTTCACTTATTATTCCAGGCATTATATCGTCAAGCTATAAAAAAATGTTTTGCCTCAAAAAGGAAAAATTTAGAAAAAAATCCAAAAGGGGACAAATTCCTAAAAACATTTATAGCTTTGGCTTTGCTACCAGATGATCAGATACGATCAGCATTTTTAAAATTAAGAAAGAAAATTAAAAAGGTATTTGGTAACAAATACGATACTTTCGTAAATTATTATAAAAATATGTGGATAGATGGATACGGTCCAGCAGCATTCAGCGTTTTTAAGCAAAAAAATATGACGAATAATAATATAGAATCTTACCACAAACAACTTAATAATAGGATCAAGACTGAACTGACTGCTTCTTCGTTTATAGGTACGTATCTGAAATAAAAAATTGTTTGCAATTAAAAGGCGCGATAGCGCCTGTCGCAAGTATAGGCGCGAGAGCCATTATATATTTGATTTACTTTAAATTTGTGCATTAAAATGTCCAGTTTTTTTCTATTTTATTGGATTTAATAAAGACTTGTATTATTGGTACGCTAAGAACTTAATTTTTTATTTTCAACAAGTGCTTTCTTAACAAAGATATCGCAAGCCTCTGTCTTTGATTAGCACCACGAGAGACGTTAATAAAAAATAATAAGTTTGATTAATTTAAGCTTCTTGAAAAGCATCGCATTTATGTTAGAAGAAACAAATTTTAAATTACTGTGATGTTTGAGTTTGATAAAAAGATTGTTATAAACTGACTGTTACTTTGTTATTAAATTATTTCTCTAGAATTAAATACATTGCTTTATACCTGTTACCTAAAAGTAATTTGTTAAGCTTAAAAAAATTAATTCAAGTTGGTAATACCGATTTAAATTTTATGTTTAGTATAGTAGCATTATTTAATATTACAAATAATAAAGCATTATAGATAAATGCTTTTTTATATTTTTTTTCTTTAGTGTACAAACATACTACAATCCATTTTGTATCTATATCTGTCCTATTTTAACCTCATAACTTAGAATTAATTACCTTAATTTTTTATAATGTGTGACGGGTTGATTTTATCTAAACTATCAAATTATAAAATCTAACCGCACGCTAATACTTTTAATCTTTCTTGTTACCTCAATCGATTATAATTAAAAGCCTCACCTCGGCTTGAGATTTCCGCACTCTGTAAAGGGGGGTCAGAAAAATGGCAAAACCCACGTCGAATCAGCAATGATAGTTTATTAATTTTTTTTTTTCTTATCTCGACAACATAAACAACACGGACAACATGAGGAGCAATTATCAATAAATGAACACTTTATAATTACAATAAACAATTCAATTTATTAACAAATTAATCATAGGAACATCAGAATGGTCATTGATCGCGATCTCGACCTAAAACATGAAACGCAATACGAATTTCTTAAGACAATCTCATTTAATCACAATTATTACTAAATAAAAGGAAAAAAAAGGCGACGCGATCACACACACGATCTCACTCACACACACCTAAATAGGGTAATTTTCGCGCCAAAAATCGACACTAACTCGATTCTCAATAAATTATGAATTTATACTCGAGCTGAAAGAAAAGTTTGTTGCCGATACTCTAAACTATCGGATCTACTACCTTACTCAATTTATCGAACTACACCTGTAAATAAAAAATATAACTCGAGAAAAATACACGATTACATTTATATCAGCTATCCATGATTCTCCAAGCTGTAAATTAAATTAAATATTCAACGATCTCACCGACATTCCACCTGGAATCCACTCTCAATATTAATTATTATTCTTCGTTTAATTGTCCACAATAAAATAGTTTAGGTCCTTATTATCCTGGACTCACAATGCTCAATTAGCTTTTCCGTAATAATTTCCAAAATGGAGACTTCTCCTTTTACTTTATTTCCTCTTTTCGAAACTATCTCTCTCACTATCTCTGAAACACCTCTACACTCAACCAAGGTTGGGACAAGAAGGAGGAAAGGACGCGATCGAGGGATGATCCACCCCCCGTAACGAACTTTTCTGAGATCACCTGATTCTAGATCATTGGATATGTTGGCTGAAACTCGATATTATTCGTGGAAAATTCTCTCAACAATTTGATTGGTTTTATTTCAGGATGCGCGAACCTGCGCGAGGATAATTGTCCTCATGAAGAATCACTCATATGGCGCGACACTCGAAATCAAATTGCCGGACTCGAAATATCTTAATCTCATCATACTCGAAAAACACCAAATTATAACACCAAAAATGTCACCAAAATAACACCAAAAATACATAATAAAATAATAGATTTCATCAGTAATATATAAAATCAACACATAATTCATGCAACATAAAAACTTTAATTTAAATACTCAAGAAAATTCAACTATAAATCGCAATATCAATTACTCATATACTACAATGAGTGCGAGAGAGAACGCCGTATATATATATAGACATGCTTATATATTTAATATACCTCGATACTCTCTCTCTCGGCTATATCATGCTCCCCACTCTGATAGCGGTGCGAGCATGTTGCGCGTACTCATTATTCGGGAGAGAGCGATCGCGTGCGTTACTCCGCTCCCCCTCTACCCCTCGTGTCGACAATACCCGGTGTACGTCTTCACCGCGATCACCTGTTTTCTCGTGTTTGGGTTTATTTTAGTCTAGTTGTATGTGCGTGTGTATGTCCCGGTTGACGAAGATGCGCGTACGTACAAATTAACCCGTACGCGCACACGTGCATTATCAGCTGTTATGCTGTCCGTATGTATTCTCGTTGTGTGTTTGTGAACGTGATCATCCTTTGTACATCTCTATATTTTAATACCCTTTTATTGCCTTACATTATTAACAATCGCTTACTTATTTTTATTTTAATTGTGACAACGTCACAAACACCCCCCTCCTAAGCCGGCATACCTTCCTGAAGGTAGCCGCTGGATTACCTACCTACCCCAAACTAAGTGGATTCTTAACGTCTCTTACACTACCTATTTATTTATACAATAAAATCTTACAATCCTAATATCTTAATCATTCACTTAGATACAATAATATTTTCCCTAGTGCATCCTAACCACACTCTCTCAAAATTTATACTCGCATTAGCTTAAAAGAAAAGGAAAGAAAGAAAGAATATAAGAAATAATAAAAATAAACACTTACAACTCATCTTATCTTCATCTTCATCATCATTTTCACCACTCGAAATTAATCTCACCCTCTGGCGTCTCGATTCGAACTCGAAGGATACACAATACAAGAACACATAAAAGGAAAAACCCCCCAAGAACCCCCCCTTTTGGATTTCTCCCTTAACGATGGGCTGACCCGCCCCGGCCTCGTTCTCGCTCATCCAAGTGAGCCTGCATGACCGCCTCCTGCATTGCCGGAGTTAGGCCCTGTACCATCTGCAATACTTACAGAATGGTGGTACCTTCCTCCGATGCCGGAGCCGGTCCCGGTCGCTCCCACCTAGAGGGGCGATCCCGAGTTTCCCGACGCTCAGGCTCGCGGTCTGGAAGCCCAACCACTGGGGCTGAGGAGGGCACCACTCGATTGGTCTCTCCCCATCTTGAGCGTTGAGAGTGCCGCTCCTCCTGGGCCCGTTCCAACCCGTCGGGAGAGTTGTCGACGGAGGCACGTTCTTTATTTGCCAAATAAATCGCGTGCTCCGCCGAGCAACGTGGGCAATCACGCAGGTTCACCCCTTTCCGGCCGCAGTTGTAACAGAATTTATTCAACGGCCGAGAGCAGTTGAACCTGGTGTGATGCCGCTGCCAACAGTTGAAACACACCCAGGATGGCGGATCAACCGTTGGATCGGTAGGAATAGGGGTGAGGTTGCCAAACAGAACCCCGCGGAGCTTCATGGGTTCGGTAGTGGGCGTCACTACCTCTGCCTCAGCTACCGCGGCGACCTCCTCGACAACCTCTGGTTCTGGGTTTCGGGTCTCGATGGTAGGTGGCTCTGTAGTCGCGATGACCTCCTCTGGTCCTGGCCAGGTGGCGATGGGCTCCTCCGCCGTACGCACCAGGTTATGAGGTCCAAACACTGGAGATGGGGAACGACTACGCAAATTAGGTGAAACGTAGTCCTCGATCTCCAAGTGTCTGCGCGGATTATAACGCCTCCGCTTCCCATTAGGTCCACGGAGACGCGGATAATCCTCCGACGTCGGACCTCCGGATGTTCGCGCCATCGAGCTGGGTTCCACGACCCGAGTTCTGGCTGCTGTTGAACTCCGGGTCGCACTGCTGGGTGGCTCCGGTAGATCCCAGCTCTCCGACGTCTGCGGCCAGGACTCTATGGCAACGGAAGACATATGTCTGGTCAGTTCTCTTACTGGAGAAGGCGGTAGAATGACCTCAATATCCCTTGGACCAGTTTGATTGATCGTACTATTATAGGATGGAGGTCCTGATAACTCCATAGTTTCTTCATATGAGGGAGGAGGGGTGCGACACGACATGCCCAATGGTCTTACGAACTCCTTTAACTCGTTTACGGCAGCTGCACTAGCCCCCATCCCCCATTGACACTCGAAGGTATTGGACGGTGTCGACGGTGATCTAGGGCGTCTACGCCCCTCCGCACGTGGACGCCGCATAGAGCTAAACGCCTCCGTGCGGAGAAGCTCCACCTCCATATCCTCGTCGGTACCGTACGGACTCGATATTAGGACATGATTATTCCTACCAGGGGGTGTAACTCGATCGTCCTCGGTATTTCTGGATGGTCTGGAGCGTCGAGGAATTCGGGGAATGGCTCCCCTTCCCACTCCAGCTGCCCACTGTTCATCCGCACTCAGGCTCTGCTCGGTGTTGGATCGAGCCATCTCCTCCGCCTGAATTGCCTCTAACTCGTCCGCATATGAGGCACCAGGGACGGTTGGTTCAGCGTTCGAGCTGGTGGGACGGATTCCATTAACTCTTGACATCTAAACAAATTTAACTCTCTTTTATTCATAACTCGATTCAGATATTCACTGACAACACAACTAAATACTTCCCTCTTTACCGTGACATCACAGGATTAGAACATTTAGACTCCATCACTAACTGGAATACAATTACAGCGCGGTCGGTATCGTTTTAATTCACGGATATGTACTTTCGGATTCTGTCGCGCATCATTAGTCTCGACGATATACACCGACGGAGATCGTACTTCGACTATCGCGAATGGACCGTCGTATTTAGGACGTAATTTAGCCGAAAAATTTTGAGCCGCGTTCGATAATGTATGAACTTTCCGTAAGACTAAGTCACCTACTTGATATTGGAAACTCGACCTACCCTTATCGTAATTTCGCGCTTGTTTCGCCCTTGCCTCATCGACATGTTTCAAAACTAAATCTCTCAACGCATCTAATCGTTTCATACGATTTTTCACACTTCAGGGTCTAACTTCAACTTTGGGCCTCGAGGTTCAACTTCCCGCCGTAAACTTTTTACCGGTAATGGTTGCCGACCGAAATTTAGAAACGCCGGAGAAACTCGAGTACTCGATTGGGTAGCCGTGTTCATCGCGTGACGCAGTTCATGCAGATGTTGATCCCAAGCACGATGATCAGACTCCACATATATCGCTATCATCGTCTTGAATGTACGATTCGTTCTTTCCACCGGATTGGCTTGAGGATGGTATGGAGGAGTAGTAACTCGCACAACTCCATATTCTTCCAATATCTCCGCCAGAAACTTATTATCAAATTCTTCCCCATTATCTGTCAACAGATAATCCGGAGTTCCCCAGCGGAATACAATTAATTCTCTAAAGGCTTTAGCCACATTTTTACCATCCGCCGATCTCACAGGTTTTAATTCTACCCACTTGGTAAACAAATCCTGAAATACGATCAGGTATTTATTCTGGCTTTTGCTATTAGGGAACTCCATCAAATCCACTGTCCAATTCGATGTCCCATTAATCCTTGGGGTCCAGTCTGGGCTGTCTTGTAATACTGGCATTCTGGACACGACTGAACATACTCATGAACATCATGCCAGACTCCAGGCCAGTAATACTCTCGAACCACTCGATCGTACGTTTTCTCGATTCCTAGATGTCCCGATGATACTTCTCGATGAGCATCGGACATCACTCGCTCACGATGTTCGACTGGAACTACCAGTTTCCATGAGAATTCTCTGTTTGTGATCGGGTCCAACAATGGATCTTTTCTAAACCTGTACAATAGGTTATTCTCGACTCTCCATTGTCGGAATTTAACTGGGTTCTCGATTACCTCACGTCGGCGTTGAAGATACCATTCATCGGTTATCTCCTCGAAAGCAGCAATCTCATCCTCGATCTCGAATGCTCGTGATAGCGCGTCTGGCACATGATGAATTGCCCCTTTACGATGCACAATGTCAAAACTCCATTGTTGCATTTCCAAAGCCCATCTCGCCAATCTGCCCGTTGGTTCTCTCAATTTTTGCAACCACTTCAACGCGATGTGGTCCGTTATAGCTCGAAAGTGATAACCTTCTAGATACGGACGCAATTTCTTGATTGACCACAGCAGCGCTAAGCATTCTTTTTCCGTCGTACCACAATTTTTCTCCGCAGCTTGTAGTGTTCTACTCACAAATACGATTGGATGTTCTCCGTCCTCGAACTTCTGTGTTAGAACGGCTCCAATCGCATAATTACTCGCATCACATTGTACTGTAAAAGGTCTCGAAAAGTCTGGCCTAGCTAAGACCGGAGCTTGAGTCAGCGCCTTTTTCAGTGTCTCAAACGCCTCTTGCTGTTCTTCACTCCATTCCCATGGTTGGTCATTTCTGATAAGCTTCAATAATGGCAGTTTCTTTTCTGAATCTTTGTCGATAAACCTCGCGTACCACCCAACCATTCCTAAGAATCTTCTCAATTCTTTCTTGTTCCTTGGTGCTGGGTAGTCTAACACCGGTTGTATTCTTTCTGGATCAGGTCTCAACCCGTCTCGATCCAACAAATACTCCAGGTAACGTACTCTCGAACATCCAAACTCACATTTGTCTCGATTCACCGTGAGTCCTGCCTCCTTCAAGCGTTTCAGAACCAATTCCAGCCATTTTAAGTGATCCTCAAAATTATCTGTAGTGATAATTATGTCATCCAAATAACCAAAGATATACGGTTCGTACTCAGGTCCGAACAACGCATCAATTAATCGTTGAAACGTCATTGGGGCATTCGTTAGCCCAAATGGCATTCTTCTGAACTGCCATAAACCCGAACCTGGTACTGCGAACGCCGTATACTTTTTACTCGATTCTTCCATGGGAATTTGGAAATATGCTTGTTTCAAATCTATTTTCGATATATATTTCGCATTACGCAATTTATCAAGTATTCCGTCGATACTCGGTATGGGATATGTATCTTTGGTCGTTTATTTATTGAGATCTCGATAATCGATATAGAACCTATAGCTACCGTTCTGTTTCTTTACGATTACTGGTGCACTACACCAATCACTCGCAGATCTCTCGATAACCTGTTCTCGATACATTTTCTCCACCTCATCTTGCGCAACTTTCCACATCATTGGCGACATTCTCCTTGGATTATGTTTTGTAGGTGTTTTATCGTCAACCTCGATATGATGTTCGGTTAAATTGGTCATACCAAAAATCTCTTGTTCCTCTGGAATCAACCTCGACACTAAATCCTCGATCTGTCTCAATTGTGGGGCTGCCAACTCTACTATACCCGCACACTCACCATAGATCTGGAAACTGTCATTTTGTTGAGTCTATCCAAACTGATGCCAGACTCCATTATCTGTTGATCTCCAAAGTCTCGCTTTCAGCTGTACTTGGATGTTCCAATTTAACCCGAAATCCATTCCTAACACTATATCATGGCTGATGCCCTCGACGGTACGAGCTGTTAACGATTTTACCTCACCATCCTCATCCAGATTAATCTTTAGCGTCCCGAGAAATCTCATAGCTTCTCCAGTGACACTGTTGATCATCGCCGATGTTTCTTTCAAACGACTCTTAAATTTCTTCCCAATGCGAGCTCCCACTAATGAGATAGTGGCCCCTGGGTCGAACAACGCCATCCATGATTCGCCCCCAAGCGATACTCGAAGAAAATTTCTATTTTCCATAGTGGATGCCTCGACATTCTCAAATTTTTGACTTAAGTTCACCGTATCTCGAGGTTCAACCGTATTAGATACGGTTTCACCCCCCTCCTGGTTTGAACGTACGGACACACTCCGTAGATCACATCTACGACTCGATACAACTAAACTGCCAGTTTCATTCTCATTACTATTTGTCTTATTCATTTTACTCGTGAACTTGTTAAGTCCTTGTGCCCAGGAAATTAATTCAGAGGTAGACAACGCTGCCTCTTCAACGTCCTCAGCAATTCTCGGTAACGTATTGTTTGTTCGCTTACTACTCTCATTAGTTACTCTCTTTTTTATCGCCCGACGCGATATATTCTCCTCCGGTATCTTACGACTCACAACAGTCTTCACACTCTGTACCGGCTGAGGAAAATCATAATTCACACTCTGAACACTAATTACTCGAGGAATAGGCTTGACGACTTGACTCGACAACACGCCTGTACTCTTCTCTCCTAACAAACTATCTACGTTACCCGCTTGAAAACTCGTATTCACACACTCTATATTTACTGCTTGAGTTCCTACTTGTCTGCAGGGTTCAGAGAACTCGCCTGAGCCCCTGCCAATTCGTTTCCCAACATCTTAACAATGTTACGGCAATTCGGGCAATTTCTCAACATATAGCCCAGCTGACCGCACCCTTGACACTGCACCGGTGCTGTATCGACTTTCGGCGTTTGGCTAAATCCCGTGTTCGGGCACTGATTTGCGCTGTGTTCCTGTTGCCTGCATCTGAAGCATGTCCGCTTCGCACATTCGGATGCCCGATGTCCAACAGCTTGGCAGACAAAGCACGTACCCACAAATCCTTGAGGCTTGTTAGCCTGTGGATAATTTTCGCCTTGATTGTTCCAATGTGTTGTTCTCTGCCCGTAATTATTGTTGGGAAACTGATTTATCCTAGGCTCGATTTTCATTGAATTTTGTACAACTCCAGCTTGTCTTGGATTTTGTCTCGATGTATTGTTACTCGAAACAACTCCTCGATTATACTGATTCTGGTTGTTACTCAAATTCGTGTTTTGTGGCTGCATGGTAGCACTAACAGGCACATCTACCTGTAATGCTGCAACCCTCTCTGTTTCGGTTCTCTTCTCTGGTTTTACATTGTCTTGCAAATTGTTCTTCTGTCCGCCCTTCTTGGAATTTTTCGGTTTCTTTGCCTCTTCTCTACTCTTAATTTGTTCATCCACGCTCTCAATTTTCGCACACACAGCTGCAATTTTAGCCGATTTGCCTGTGGCTTTATATGCCAAATGCGGCAATCTCGACTTATCTTTCGGTGGTGGGGGTTGATAGCGTTTCTTCATCTCCATCTGTTTCTCGAACTCTCGACCATAGTGCTCTATCGACTCGAAACTTGTAATTTCTTTGCTCCACATATATTCTTGGTATGCTGGTAACAGTCTGCTAAACACTATGCTAATCTGTTTATATAACGACGGAGGTTGTCTGAAGTAGCTTATTATTTGTTTAATTGTAGCTAAATACGGTACTATCTTTTCTCCAGAACCTTGAGATCTCGATCGCAACTCTTCTATTAAATCTTCTCTGTTTATTTCTCCTACAAATTGTTTCCTAAACGCGATTTTAAATTCCTTCCACGACTCAATTTCATCTCTTCTAGCCTCGAACCATAAGCTAGCATTACCAGCTAATACAGCTGGCACCGACCAAATTAACTCGTTATCTGGAATACATGCAGCTAACCTGTATTGATTCAACCTTCTCAAAAATTCTTCCGGATTTTCTTTATCACCTCCACTAAACTTTAAGTGCCATTCACGTAGAGTACGAATAATTTGACGAATATTATTGGCTCGATTTACTCGACCACCCATATCTTCGTCATCTGTATCTACGTCGTCACGAACTAATTCGCGAAAATCCACCTCGAGACAATCAGGATTCCTATGCGTTGACAAACGCCGAATCCTCGAATTCGCATAGTCTCTGCGGTCTGGAATCGAATTTCCCGAACGATTTGACCTATTGTCAACTCGAGGCTCTTCCTCTTGTTGATTTCTAAGTCCATAATGTTCGTTTCTCACATTGTTAAATTGTGATACAACCGGATACGCATTATTCGCTGTTTGACCCGTCCACATTTGAGAAACGGGTGGATATCTTGTCTCATTCCGTGCCTCATTTGCTACTGGATTCGACCTCCAACCCGATACCTCAAGTGACAAATATTGTACATCGTCTTGAACAATCGGTGGTGGCTACCCTAAGTGTGGCGGATACATCGTATTGTTTTCAAAATCCGGTAATGATTGCTCATTTGGTACAATACGACGTCTACGCGGTGTTCTCTCTATCGGATAACTCGATGTAAACGGAATATTATGACTCGAAACCTGCGGTACTGAAATACTCGGAAATACATATGTCGAACCCGTCGTAGCTACGCTATTCGTTACTGACGAAATAGCTGTACTCACCGGACATAACTGCGGATTGAACTGTGATAACGGTGGATTCGCTTGTGTTGACATAACCGTCGGTAAATTTAATAAATGTTTCTTACCCGTCGGCGCATTTAAAGTTCTTTTCTGCGATTGGACCGTTGGAACGCGCGGAATTGCCCCATTATTACCTCGAGATACGCAAGTTACGCGAGATGGTGTAATAATTGTTTCACCCGCTGACGTCCATAAAACCGCCCAACTCGACATAAAATTCGCTTTCTGTGCACTCGTCATATTAACTCCAATATTTCCTTCTACCGTATCCGATTCCGTTACATTTGGTACACTAGCACCTCCTACGGCTCCCTCACTATTCTCTGTTTCAAAATTAGCTATCCTAACATTATCATCTTCCATTTCTACGTATGATCTCGATCTGTTTCCTAAATTCTCTTCATCAAACGCCGCGAACCACGGTACGTTCGATACACGACCCATTGTTCGTAGCGCGGCGCGAAAAATACGCTCTCCTTTAGTACGACGAGTACCGATGTGACTTAGTCTTTGCGCATTTAATTGACGCGTAATTTCTTCGTCCGTCCAAGCTAGTATTCGATCTAAGCGGTCACGTTCCATTGGATCCGATAAAATACGATTCATACTCTCCGTGTACTCCGCATTACCAGTTTTCGATGTCACCGACATTTTCACGATTTAAATTCGAACCACGAGGTAAAAGTAAGAAGAAAAAAAAAATTACACGAATCAACGCAAAAACTCGAAACAACTCGACACCACACAGGTTATTTGTACTCGTTGATTGTTAGTGTTTATTAGTTAGAACACTTAGTCTAAACACCTGTTATATTGTAATTTAAGAGACTTGGTATTCTCGCTGGGTAATAATTAATGGGGAATAAAAAGCAAAAAAAAAAATTACAATGTGACTGAGCAATAAATAAATTCCTAACTAAATATTAGAAAAAAAATTGCATAATAAAATATACTAAAATATACCCACTGTATATTGTAGTTCCTTTGCCCCTAAATTCGATTATTTTATCGGAAAATTATATATGAGTTTATTGTACAATTTCCTTGCGAAACTCTTGAATCCAAATGAAAACAAAAATTTGACTCGAGTCCTATGCTGGTTAAATTGGATGTAGCCTAAATAAAACTCGATATCTTCCTTCAAACCTATAAATTTTTCAAGAAAGACTCGATTTCTTCTATCAAGACTCAATTTCTTCAATAAAACTCGATTTCTTCTATACGGACTCAATTTCTTCGATAAGACTCAATTTCTTAACTACAACTTAATATCTTCAATAAGACTCAATTTCTTCAATACAGACTCAATATCTCTTCAAGACAGACTCAATTTCTCTTCAAGTAACTCGAGACTCTTTTTATCACTCGAAATGTTTTCAAGTAAATCACGAGTTTCTTCCCATGTTACTCGAATTTTTCTAATCTCCAAATTTTTCTGTAAAGATAAAATAAATTAACTCGATATATTCCAGCTGTAATATCCAATGTACAAATATATATATATATATATCATGTGAAAATATATATACCTAATTTTCTAATTGCTCAGTACACGTATATTATGTGCTATTCTTCCTAAATTAACGGGTATATCACCAATATCTCTTAAATTCACAAGATGATTGAATTTTTCGCAAACAAAACTCGAAAAATTCTTTCGTGTAAGTGTAGGTTTAGGAAGGAAAACCGTAGGAAAAAAAAAACAATATTCATATACACACTCTAGCACAATTTTTTTTATCAACTTACGCGAAACCCAGGGTAAGAAAAAAAAATAATTTGGGCCCACCCTTAAGGAACGACGGTGTTGATGAAATTGCACTAAGGTACAACACAATATATACCATAAATCTCGCTAAAATCTCCTTTACAAAAAACATACAACAAAATTCAACATCGTAATAAATAATAATTATTATTAGATAATACGTCGCCTACTTCGACGTAGATGAAATGTTGTTTTATCCAGGTGCAGTCCTGAATTGAGTAAGGTTTTAAATGTTAACTAAGGGACACTTTGTTAACTAATCATCTCTCACACTCATACACATACTCTAAAATCAATAACCATTAGGTCAAATAAATAATTTTCAAAATTACTCCTGGTGTGTCTTTACACAATAATTCTAACTCGGCTGACTCGACAAATCCATAAACTGCTATTCAACTCTCGAAAAGAACTCACTACGCCATTTTGTCGACTTAGCGTCGGTCTCTCTACACGAAATACATTAACATAAATTTTTGTTTAATTTAAACGTTGGGCGCCATTTGTGACGGGTTGATTTTATCTAAACTATCAAATTATAAAATCTAACCGCACGCTAATACTTTTAATCTTTCTTGTTACCTCAATCGATTATAATTAAAAGCCTCACCTCGGCTTGAGATTTCCGCACTCTGTAAAGGGGGGTCAGAAAAATGGCGAAACCCACGTCGAATCAGCAATGATAGTTTATTAATTTTTTTTTTCTTATCTCGACAACATAAACAACACGGACAACACGAGGAGCAATTATCAATAAATGAACACTTTATAATTACAATAAACAATTCAATTTATTAACAAATTAATCATAGGAACATCAGAATGGTCATTGATCGCGATCTCGACCTAAAACATGAAACGCAATACGAATTTCTTAAGACAATCTCATTTAATCACAATTATTACTAAATAAAAGGAAAGAAAAGGCGACGCGATCACACACACGATCTCACTCACACACACCTAAGTAGGGTAATTTTCGCGCCAAAAATCGACACTAACTCGATTCTCAATAAATTATGAATTTATACTCGAGCTGAAAGAAAAGTTTGTTGCCGATACTCTAAACTATCGGATCTACTACCTTACTCAATTTATCGAACTACACCTGTAAATAAAAAATATAACTCGAGAAAAATACACGATTACATTTATATCAGCTATCCATGATTCTCCAAGCTGTAAATTAAATATTCAACGATCTCACCGACATTCCACCTGGAATCCACTCTCAATATTAATTATTATTCTTCGTTTAATTGTCCACAATAAAATAGTTTAGGTCCTTATTATCCTGGACTCACAATGCTCAATTAGCTTTTCCGTAATAATTTCCAAAATGGAGACTTCTCCTTTTACTTTATTAGCTCTTTTCGAAACTATCTCTCTCACTATCTCTGAAACACCTCTACACTCAATCAAGGCTGGGACAAGAAGAAGGAAAGGACGCGATCGAGGGATGATCCACCCCCCGTAACGAACTTTTCTGAGATCACCTGATTCTAGATCATTGGATATGTTGGCTGAAACTCGATATTATTCGTGGAAAATTCTCTCAACAATTTGATTGGTTTTATTTCAGGATGCGCGAACCTGCGCGAGGATAATTGTCCTCATGAAGAATCACTCATATGGCGCGACACTCGAAATCAAATTGCCGGACTCGAAATATCTTAATCTCATCATACTCGAAAAACACCAAATTATAACACCAAAAATGTCACCAAAATAACACCAAAAATACATAATAAAATAATAGATTTCATCAGTAATATATAAAATCAACATATAATTCATGCAACATAAAAACATTAATTTAAATACTCGAGAAAATTCAACTATAAATCACAATATCAATTACTCATATACTACAATGAGTGCGAGAGAGAACGCCGTATATATATAGACATGCTTATATATTTAATATACCTCAATACTCTCTCTCTCGGCTATATCATGCTCCCCACTATGATAGCGGCGCGAGCATGTTGCGCGTACTAATTATTCGGGAGAGCGATCGCGTGCGTTACTCCGCTCCCCCTCTACCCCTCGTGTCGACAATACCCGGTGTACGTCTTCACCGCGATCACCTGTTTTCTCGCGTTCGGGTTTGTTTTAGTCTAGGTGTATGTGCGTGTGTATGTCCCGGTTGCCGAAGATGCGCGTACGTACAAATTAACTCGTACGCCCACGTGCATTATCAGCTGTTATGCTGTCCGTATGGATTCTCGTTGTGTGTGTGTGAACGTGATCATCCTGTGTACATCTCTATATTTTAATACCCTTTTATTGCTTTACATTATTAACAATCGCTTACTTATTTTTATTTTAATTGTGACAACGTCACAAATGCTTTTTTCGAAAGTAATTCTATATTAATGAAAAACTTTAAGCTTTAAATTCGTACTAATTACAATGTTTTGAAACAATGATTTTTTTTATTTTTGAGAACGATATCAATTTAAAGCTTTATATACCAAATTCTAAAAGACTCAAATATTCCCCGGTAAAAAGTTTAAAGATTTGTTGGCTAATTTTTCGTTTATTTTAAAGTTAAAAATATCACGTTATCATTATTACGTTGTAAAAAATAAAAATTAATTTTTTTCCACATAATATATTCCATTGTCAGTAATTAAACCTATAATTATATTTCTTTTAATGTTTTTAGCACTGATATTAGCCAAAAATGCTCCAATTTGTAATAACACTTTTTTATTTCTTCACGTTTGGCCTAAGTTGTTGGTATTATGTATATCACCAATGGGTACTGTGACTTTACTATAATTTTTTATTTAAATATATTTTAGATATGATTAAAGAACTACTGGCATGCTACAGGGTCGGCATTATGACTATAAAACAAAACGGAATCACAAGTAGGACGCCGAAAATTCATACGAGTCTCAGAAATTACAAAATCTTACAAGTATGGGTTGATTACGAGGCAGAAAGATTAAAAGCTTCTGAGATTCTGTCAATTCTGCGTAATTATGTCGGCGATTTCGTTAACAACTTGGTATTTAATTACGAAAACTACGATTCAGGTATTTCAACTATAATGCGTTAATAACATTCATTTCCATGTAATACTTATACATTGATTACAATACATGTCATAAGTTTTTCAATTAATAAATAATTAAATTATAAGTCCAGCGTAACTTTTAAACTATTCAATATATTTTACCAATTAAGGTTAAAATTAAAGCTTTTAATCTTAGTTTGGTTCTTATATTTGATAATTTAAGTCATAGGAGAATCCAAATTTTGACTTTTAATTAGCATTTGCTTCCACGTATTTTTCAGAAAAAATTTCTTCTCGTTAGTCAAAGAATTGCGTCCATTACGTGGAAAATTTTTTGTAATTATACTAACTAGGAATGTAGTTATTCCAACCAAAGGTTGATAGTTAAAAATGATGCAACTATTTGCAATAAGTACCATAACTATTTGAAGTAGTTGGATATACACAACTAAAATTTATAGTAATCGCTACTACAAAAAACTTAGTTATTGATACTATGTTTGGAGTTGAGAGGAGAAGCAGGTGAAGAAACAACGAGTTACACAAAGTCTATATTGTCTGTTAATCTTTATTATAGAATCGCGTGACGAGAGAGAGAATACAATTTAGTGGTAGTAGTCCGCGCGGGGTTGCGTGTTGTACTGACTGCTGTCGTGTCGAGAGGGGCCGACCAGGGCCCGACTACAGATGTGGACGGCTGTGGCGACTCCTGTCGGCTGGAAGTGGGGTGAAGGCTGTGTTGGTAAGACGCTGAAATGCGTAGACCATACATCCCGCCCGCCTCGTTCCGCGAACAAACTTTAAGAGGAGAGGAAAGTGGGGCTTGGGGCCCTCAAGGCATCTTGGCGAGAGCTTCGATGATGGTGCCGCCCGCCGTGGGAGATGGTGACGGCCTGACGGTGCCGCCCGCCGTAGGCGGTGGAGACAATCCAATGATGCCTATCGTGACTGTAAAGTCTACAGTGAGAAGGCAACAGTCAACTCGCGTTAATCGGTGGTCGTTGCATCCTGGGTAGCAGGTCCCTGCTAATCTGAGAGTGAGGGGGCACGATCTTCTTGATAGACTGGCAGCCTAACCATCTTTACAATAGGACGGGTGTAGGAGCTGTCGGCGGTCCTGACGGTGGCCACCCGAACGAGACCGTCCGGTCCAGGGTAAACACGAGTAACTCGGCCGACGGCCAACGGCCGTTTGGTTTCAAGAGTTGCGGATCGAGGATGACTCCCAAGTCGCCGACTGAGAGGTTTTGTCGCGGGCGAGTCCATTTGGCTCGCTGCTGCAAGGTGTTGAGGTACTCCCGACTCCAACGTCGCGAGAAGTGGTCGCGAAGTCCTTTGACTAGGGCCCAATGAGTGGACTGATCCAGATGTGAACATGACTCGACCGGGTGCGGCATGACAGCTAGCGATCGACCGATGAGAAAGTGCGCCGGGGTAAGGGCTTCGATGTCTTCTGGGTCTCCAGACAATGGTGCCAGCGATCTGCAGTTCAGCACCCGCTCGATGTTGACTAGTAGAGTCGAAAACTCCTCGAAGGTAAGCTGTGTAGGGCTAGCGAGTCGACGTAAGTGATGTTTCGTGGATTTGACGCCGGCTTCCCAGATCCCGCCGAAGTGTGGAGCTGAGGGCGGGATGAATCGCCACGAGATGCCCTGTTTTGCGAGGTTACCCTCGACCTTTTGGCAATTGGCGATGAAGTTCTGCGTTGGCGCCGCGGAACGTGGTGCCATTGTTACTCCACATCTCTTGTGGCTGGCCTCGCCGACCAGTAAATCGGTCGAGTGCTCCAAGGAAGCTCTGCGTGGTGAGGTCGCCAACGAGCTCGAGATGGATGGCCTTGGTGGTCAAGCAGACGAAGAGCGCGACGTATCCCTTGGTCGATTTGGCACCTCGACCTTTAGACCTGAGCACTTGGAATGGGCCAGCGTAGTCTACGCCGGTGCGTTGAAAGGCGGAGGCGGGAGTGACGCGGGCAGCCGGCAGGTGGGCCATAGTCTGCGTCATAGGCCTAGGATTGGATATGGCGCAACGAGTGCATTTGTGGATGAAAGATCGAACGCGTGCTCGGCCGCCGAGGATCCAGGCACGGCGGATAGCGTATGCGTAGGTAGTCCGAAAACCGGCATGAAGGCTGCGTAGGTGAGCCCAGCGAAACACGAGGCGGGCCAGGGAAGAGCGGCCGCACAGGATGACAGGGTGCTTCTCATCGAAAGGAAGGAGTGAGTGTTGGAGTCTGCCGCCGACTCTCAAGATGCCATGGTCATCGACGAAGGGTGCCAGAGACCTGAGGGGGCTGCCTAGCTTGACAGGTTGACCAAGTCGGATTCGTGCGATGTCCTGTGTGAAGTCTATGCCTTGGCTGATCCGAACGCAGGCGAGGAATTCCTGGCGCGTCTCCTGGGCACTGACGGTCGCTCTGGCCGGCGGAATACTGTCGACAACGCGACGGCGGAGGATTCGTCGACATCTCGACATGACTCTGAGAAGCTTGTCTAAGTCGGAGAACTTGGGTGGCCGAGCATTGCAGTGCAGTTGGTGGATCGGCGGGATCGATGTCTGTCGCGGAAGGAGATGCCTCGTGAATCGGCCATTCCTCCTGCCTTAACCAGCTGGGGCCTTCCCACCAGAGGGTGGACTCGTAGAGCCCCTGGACGTCCGTCCCTCGTGTTCCTAGATCGGCCGGGTTCTCGCGGGTGGGCACGTAGCGCCACGTTGCTCCAGGAGCGAGCTCGTGCGCGTGCGCCACGTAGTCATCGATGATGTTGCTTCCCGTCGGTTCGGCAGAGTGCAGCCAGTGCAGGGCTACTTGGGAGTCGCTCCACAGGTGGCAGTCTGTCATCGGGATACCCAGGTGGCATGCTACGAGGCGGAGCACTTTGGCAGCGAGTAGCGCTGCTCTTAACTCGAGTCGGGGAATTGTCATTCTCGAAGAGGCTCGAGGTGAAGGGAGAAGACTCTTGATTGGCGAAAGCTTCGTTTTGGCCCACAGGAGTCGTGTCGTGACGTTTTTGTCGTTGTGGTCGGAGGTCCTGCAGTAGAGTGCGGTAGCCATGGCTCGTCTGCTTGCGTCGGCGAACGCGTGTAGCTGGATCTTCCGTGTGCCAGAGTGTTGGATCCAGCGTGGGATGGTGATGCGACTGATGCCGTTTAGATCACTCTGAAAAGCTTTCCATTTTCCGGCCCAAGGCTCGGGGACTTTGGTGTCCCAGTCCAGTTTCGCGCGCTATAGGTCTTGAATCAGCATCTTGGCGACTACAGTGATTGGAGCCATCCATCCGGTGGGATCGAATATCCTGGCTAGTCCGGCAAGGATTGTCCTCTTGGTGAGCGTGATCGTGGATGCAACAGTGGGCGATGTGAATCTGAAACAATCCTGAACTGGATTCCAGGAGATCCCCAGTTCGTTAACCGGACCGTCCTTTGAAAACTGTAGCCATGTTGGTCGGAGTCTATCCTCGATTGGGATGTCCTCCAAGAGATCGGGGCTGTTCGAGACCCATTTCTTGAGTGTGAAGCCACCTGCGTTGAGAAGAGCGATTAGTTGATCGCGCCGACGACGTGCTGATTCGAGGTCGTCTGCTCCGCTGAGGAAGTCATCTACGTACAGTTCCCTGTTGACCGCGTCAACGGCTTCAGGGAGATTGGCTCCTTCGTCCTGGCAGAGTTGCTTCAGCGTTCTTATGGCAAGATATGGCGCGCTGGCTTGCCCGTAAGTGACGGTGAGAAGGGCGTAGTGGGTGACGGGGATCTCCGGGCTGGGACTCCAAAGAATTCGCTGTAGGTGCGTATGTTCGGGTTTAACCCAGACTTGCCGAAACATCATTTTTACGTCGGCGCAGAAGGCGACTCGTTTGCTCCTCCAGCGAGTGATGACAATGGCAATGTCAGATTGGAGCTTGGGACCGGCGTGCATCGTGTCGTTCAGGCTAAAACCACTGGACGTAGGTCGTGAGGCATTGAATACCACGCGGAGCTTGGCGCCTTCGTCGCACCGTTGCCAGATACCGTGGTGACAGATGTAGCAGGTTCTTAGTGACGGGTCGTTCGCTTCCTTGGTGGTGATGGGGCGCATGTGTCCGCTCTTGGTGTATTCTTCCATGAAGCGGGTGTAGGCAGTTGCGAGCCTTTGGTCGCGCTGCATTCGTCGATGTGTCGTGGCGAAAGAGATTCGCGCTTGATCTAGGCTCTTGCCTAGCCGCCTGACTGCGTCTTTCTTAAACGGGATCGGAACAATGTACCTTCCCCTCGCGTCGCGGCGGTGACCTTCTATGAAGAGTCGTTCGCACTCGGCATCCGAGGGTGACTCCCTGACCGATCGCGGCACATCCTCAAGTGACCAGAATCGTTGGACTAGATCGATGAGGTTTTCGTGGCTTGGCGTGGTCTGGGTGCATCGGCTAACAAAATCCGTTGTCGTGGGCCCGGTCGCCAGTACCGTACCAGTGATCGTCCACCCAAAGACAGTTTCTTGTGCGATTAGGTGCTGTCGGTGAATGATGCCGGGCAGGAATAGCCGGCCGTAGACATTGGCACCGAACACTATGTCCACTCCCCCAGGAGTCGCGAGCGTGGGATCAGCAAGTTCGAGACCTTTGAATTCGGATGCGATGATTCCCGGGAGTTGGGCGGCGGGTGTGGTGACTCCAATGCGTGCAAGTCCGTAGGCCTCGAAGCGCAGCAATCTGCCGGATGGCTTGTCATGCACGAAGAGATGTGTGCAAATGCGGGCTGAGTCGATTGAGCAGCCTGAAACTCCGGAGACTCCGATGTTGACTCGCTCGAAGCTGGTGCCTAGGCGTCTTGCGACGCTCATTTTAACGAGGGTAGCTTCAGAGCAGGGGTCGAGTAGGGCCCGAACCTTTTCCTCGCGTCGTCTTCCATCCCCAATAACTGCTATGGCCGTTGGAAGCACGGCTAGTCATGCCGTCGGGTTTTGATCCGTGTCACCCTCAGTCCACTGCGACAGTGGGGCTGATTCCATTGGGGTAGCAGCAGTAGCGGCCGTCAAGAGCGTACACCGGGTCTGCTTGGCGGGTGTGGGTGCCGTTGTTCCTGGGCCAGGGCGCTTTGGTACGTGCAGTAGTGTGTGGTGCGACTCGTTGCACGTTCTACACGATGACTTGGACGGGCAGTGTCGAATCACGTGTCCATCCCTCAAGCAGTTGAAGCAGAGCCTACGTTCTGTTGCGAGGCGTTTTCGGTCAGCCGGGTTCATCCGCTGGAATGTGTCGCAGTAGCCAATGTAGTGAGTGGCCGAACAGGCGGGGCAGTTGCCATTGACTTGGGGCGACGTTGCCCTGACCTCTGCTACACGGCCTATGGAGAGGGGGGGGCGCGGTGGTGGCGCAGCTCCTGATACCTCTGCTAATGCCTTGGCCTCATGGTACGTCGTAACTAGCCTGGGTGCGGCCAGTGTCGATAGACTTGAGAGTCAAGCATCGTCTTTGTAAGAAGGTGGAGAGGTGGCTGTAGGTCGGGAAGTATTGGTCGGTTGGCCTCTCATTCTCCACCCTGCCGATCTCTTCCTCCCAGCTGCGTCTCGTGGTGATGTCCATATTCAGACAGGCCAGTGTAACAAACCAGTCATCCCAATGGTTCACGGCTCTCCCAAGGGTAGAAAGTTGGCTGCGATGTCGCTCCAGCTCATCGAGGAGTTTCTGGATCACCGCAGCCGATTCCTCGCGGAGTGGTCTCATCTGGATCAGAGCCTTGAGGTGGTCCTGCACAAGGATGCGACGCTGGTCATAGCGGGATTCGAGGATGGACCACGCGAGAACGAAGTTTGGTCCGGCGACGGCGAGGCTGCTCAGGGCCTGCTGGGCTTCACCCTGGATGCACGTCTTAAGAAAGAAGAGCTTCTCGACGTCGTTGATCGTCGGGTCGTCGATCACGATAGCCATGAAGAGGTCGCGGAAGGGTTCCCAATCTGGGCGCCTCCCGCTGAAGTGTGGCAGCTCGATTTTGGGGAGTCGAGCCGATCCACGGATGCCGAAGGTTGTCGATTCGGAGCCTCCAGGGCCCGGAGCGGGCTCCGTATGGGTGCGGGCGTTGTACAGCCGGCCCTTGGCTTGGGCGTGCAGGTCCTCCGCTACTCCGTAGTGGTCGCGAGCGAAGTACTCGTCTGCCCGAGTTTCTGGCAACTGAAGCAGCTCAACGTGGTTCTGCAAAAAATCCGTCCAGTACGAGTCAAGCAGCTCGAGATGGCTGGCGGCCAGTCCGGCCGTCCATTCGTCGATCGGTCGATCGACCACCAGAGTCTCATCTGTAAGAACGATAGAGGTTAGTCGATGCCGATGATCCGCTCGCGTCACTGGCTCCGTGGCGTGCAGTACCAGGACAGCACCCAAGGTCAGCGCGCGTGACGCGGGGTCATGGCCACGCCAGTGCTTCCAGCACAAGGCACACAGGGCCTCACGGCGACGCGCACAGATCAGTGATGCTGTCGGCCCCGATCGCCAAAAATGCTACCAAGCAACGAACACGCAGGTCAAGGACGCTGCCGGTCTCGCAAGTAATGTGGTCCGTTCCGCACCGCACGGCAGCGAGCGCAGAACAAGTTACCTGCGGGCTCCGATGTTGGTCACGGCGGAGGACGGGGTCCGCTCGCACCAGGGCGTCGTGACGAGTTCAGTTTGGCGTACAACGGAACTCCACGAGCAGCGCGGCTGGTGCGGGGATTGCAGTTTACCACTTCGAGTGCAGATGCCTTCACTATTGAGGATGCGACGCCGTCGTCGTCCAGAGCGGCACCACAACCAAGGGGAGCCGGTGGCGTGGGACCGCCGCCGCTATGAGTCCCGACGCGTGGCGTGGGGACGCCACCGCCATCACGGGAAGCGAGCGGCGTGGGGACGCCGTCGCTGTCATGCAGAGCGGGGGCGCGGGGGGCGCCGCCGCTGACATACACAGCGGGGACGTCACCACCATCAAACAGAGCGGGCGGTGTGGGGATGCCGCCGCTGGGAGTACCGGCGCGTGGCGTGGGGACGCCACCGCCGTCAAACAGAGCGGGCGGCGTGGGGACGCCGTCGCTGTGAGTACCGGCGCGAGGCGTGGGGACGCCGCCGTGCGCGGGGACGCCGCCGTCAAGGAGAGCGCGCGGCGTGGGGACGCCGCCGCTGTCAAGCAGAGCGGGTGGCGTGGGGACGCCACCGCTGTCAAGCAGAGTGGGTGGCGTGGGGACGCCGCCGCCGAGAAGGAGAGCAAGCGGCGCGGGGACGTCGCCGTTATGAGGCCCGCCGCGTGGCGTGGGGACGCCACAGCGGTCGAGGAGAGCGCGCGGCGGGTGGCGCGTGTATTCTTATTGTAAGACTCTACTTACTCGGCTGCTCGGCTGCTGCGTCCATGGTTGCGGATTGGCGTCGAAGGGTTCTCCAGCCGTTGTCTCGGCTTTCACGTTGAGCTCAACCGTAGCTCAATTCCTGCAGCTCAGGGGACGTGGCGATGTCGAGTCCCCTGCGTTGGTGCTCCTGAAGAACGTTTCCTCTATCTGCTTTTCGCCTGTGACTGTGTATCCGGCTCGAAGGACCAATGTTTGGAGTTGAGAGAAGAAGCAGGTGAAGAAATAACGAGTTACACAAAGTCTATATTGTCTGCTATCTTTATTATAGAATCGCGTGACGAGAGAGAGAATACAATTTAGTGGTAGTAGTCCGCGCGGGGTTGCGTGTTGTACTGACTGCTGTCGTGTCGAGAGGGGCCGACCAGGGCCCGACTTCAGATGTGGACGGCTGTGGCGACTCCTGTCGGCTGGAAGTGGGGTGAAGGCTGTGTTGGTAAGACGCTGAGATGCGTAGACCATACATACTATAAAAAGCATAGTTTCAAGAATTATAAAAAAAGTTTGTGTTACTATTAATTTATAGTAATGTAAGAGATTAAATTAGTCTAAAAGTACATTTCGTAACATGGGCGTAAAAAGTTAGTTTTTCGATCAGTGATGCTGTCGGCCCCGATCGCCAAAAATGCTACCAAGCAACGAACACGCAGGTCAAGGACGCTGCCGGTCTCGCAAGTAATGTGGTCCGTTCCGCACCGCACGGCAGCGAGCGCAGAACAAGTTACCTGCGGGCTCCGATGTTGGTCACGGCGGAGGACGGGGTCCGCTCGCACCAGGGCGTCGTGACGAGTTCAGTTTGGCGTACAACGGAACTCCACGAGCAGCGCGGCTGGTGCGGGGATTGCAGTTTACCACTTCGAGTGCAGATGCCTTCACTATTGAGGATGCGACGCCGTCGTCGTCCAGAGCGGCACCACAACCAAGGGGAGCCGGTGGCGTGGGACCGCCGCCGCTATGAGTCCCGACGCGTGGCGTGGGGACGCCACCGCCATCACGGGAAGCGAGCGGCGTGGGGACGCCGTCGCTGTCATGCAGAGCGGGGGCGCGGGGGGCGCCGCCGCTGACATACACAGCGGGGACGTCACCACCATCAAACAGAGCGGGCGGTGTGGGGATGCCGCCGCTGGGAGTACCGGCGCGTGGCGTGGGTGGGGACGCCACCGCCGTCAAACAGAGCGGGCGGCGTGGGGGACGCCGTCGCTGTGAGTACCGGCGCGAGGCGTGGGGACGCCGCCGTTATGAGGCCCGCTGCGTGACGTGGGGACGCCACAGCGGTCGAGGAGAGCGCGCGGCGGGTGGCGCGTGTAGTGTATTCTTATTGTAAGACTCTACTTACTCGGCTGCTCGGCTGCTGCGTCCATGATTGCGGGTTGGCGTCGAAGGGTTCTCCAGCCGTTGTCTCGGCTTTCGCGTTGAGCTCAACCGTAGCTCAATTCCTGCAGCTCAGGGGACGTGGCGATGTCGAGTCCCCTGCGTTGGTGCTCCTGAAGAACGTTTCCTCTATCTGCTTTTCCCCTGTGACTGTGTATCCGGCTCGAAGGACCAATGTTTGGAGTTGAGAGGAGAAGCAGGTGAAGAAACAACGAGTTACACAAAGTCTATATTGTCTGTTAATCTTTATTATACAATCGCGTGACGAGAGAGAGAATACAATTTAGTGGTAGTAGTCCGCGCGGGGTTGCGTCTTGTACTGACTGCTGTCGTGTCGAGAGGGGCCGACCAGGGCCCGACTTCAGATGTGGATGGCTGTGGAGACTCCTGTCGGCTGGAAGTGGGGTGAAGGCTGTGTTGGTAAGACGCTGAGATGCGTAGACCATACATACTATAAAAAGCATAGTTTCAAGAATTATAAAAAAAGTTTGTGTTACTATTAATTTATAGTAATGTAAGAGATTAAATTAGTCTAAAAGTACATTTCGTAACATGGGCGTAAAAAGTTAGTTTTTCGATCCTACAAGGTTAGAAGATTTTAAGGCACGTTTTGTGAACAATATTTTTTTTTGATACAGTGTGCGTTTTGTGAACAATATTTTTTTTTTGATACAGTATGCGTAAAATCGTCGTCTTAAAAAATCGCAGAATGCGTAAACTGCGATTTAATTACGGTGTTTTAACATTATATACAGTTTTGTTTCCGGCAGGTGATGAATTAAAGCTGGAAAAGGGAATTGTAAATCTTTAATATTTTTACTTTCAGTCACACAATTTTTCTTTAGCAAATTCTGTGTGAAACAAATCTAAGCCAAAATAAATATCTTTTCCTATTAAAAATATACATTTGATACTCGTAAAAATAAGTAAAGTATTTTCAGAAAATCCTAGAAATAAAGGCATATTTATTTTAATCAATGGGGTTTACTTATCGATAAATTTTTGAATATAGCTTTCAAAGCCCTAATTAAATTAATAAATCACCCACTTTTAATAAATCTATTTTTTAACTAGAACTCGATGTGTATATGATGTAAACAGTAGTATATGTCGAAATATCTACATAATATCTAAATATCATCTAAGTACAATATTATTTAGATAAATTTCTCTAAATAATTTGCAAATCGATGTTTCATAATTATTTAGAGTTAATATTTCCGAGGTTCTTGTTACATGTTCAATTGAATATGTTTAGTATAACTATAATTATTAGCTACAGTAACTATTTTCATTAATTATTGTAATCAAATAAAAAATGGTTACGATAACCATAAAAATTAAAGTTAAGATAACTAAATCCTTGTAATTCGAATTACGAAGTGATAGTTGCGACATTGTATAGTTACAGGAACTACAAAAAATTTTCCGTGTAGACTAAGATAAATCTATTTTTCAAAGAGTCTGATGTTCTTTTGTGAGTCCGTATATCACCATATTTTACGTATTCACTTTGGAGAAATAAATTCTTAGATAAAAATTGTGGAAAGGTGTAATATTACAGTTCAACGCTTCTTTTGTTTAAAATTCTTCAACAATGAAGAAAAGTTTCGAAAAAGTGTCACTTTAGTTATGATTCTTAAACAATTGGTGATAGAAATTCAATTATAAGTCCAAAACAAGAGGATTAATGACATTGGTTCAAATTAACGAATTTTAGATTAACTTTTGACCTAATTACATTTACCTACTCTGGATTATCGTTGTTGACTTTGATTAAAACATCTATCTTTAACTGTTTGTGCACTATAAACAATTTAAGTGATTTTCTTCGAAATGTTTCTTCATTGGAGGGTAAAAAAAACCTTGAATCCTAATATTGTAGCTTTCCATATATACAATTTCCATATATACACTTTTATACAATAATTGTTTTCCTAAGGTATAGCAAGATTCGTTTCTTGAATCTAAGAATGTGCCCTAACAGAAAAAATAAATGAAAGAATCTGAAATAAAATGATAAAAATAATAAAGAAATGAAACTAACTGAAAGTAAGTAGAAAAAAAGTTGAAATTGAGACAATAATAAATATAATTTTTCTTTAATTTTTAGATTAATTCAGTTATTTTCAGATTTTCTCAGTTTTTTTCATTTATTTTTTTCGATAGGGTGTTAAATTATATATTATTAAATTGAAACAATTTTAACATTTCAAATCGTGAATTTCATAATGATAAATATATTACCCAGTTAAGATTAATATTATAATCTTGATGATGATGAAGGTACAGATATTCTTAACGATAATTTGCAAAGTGAGAATGAACTCGTTCAGCACGAGGAAGATCCCACCATTACTTCCGTTAAAAGTAAAAGACGGAGGATTCGTGGTAAGAAATATGAGTATTACTTTTCAATTCAACAGAATATTTCCCTCAATAAAAAGGAGGATGCCCATGAACGCCCCTGCAAGGACATACAAAATATTAATATAGCAAATTATAAAACCGATTAGAATATGAAGAAGACATAAAATATAAACGTTTAAACCAAAATTTACTTTTATATAAAGAGAAAAACGGTTATAATTTAATTTAATTCAATTTTTACTACTGAATGGAGGATGAAATCTTGACATTTGATTTTATAAATTTTTCCTTCACTTCCCCATATTAATTTCCAATTTAAAATTCATATTTTTATTATTTCTAAGACATAGCATTAGTTTTACAGGTTCTCTATCGTTTCTTTAAATGATACCAATCCGTGGGCATCCTCCTTTAAATTATATACATCAGTTGTACCAATCTTCTTAATTTTTTGGCAATTCTAAAGCAACAAATGAGATATCAAGTTAATATATTGGTTTAAAAGATTGTCTATTTAAGCAGTTTGTCAAAAGAGGAATTTGCACGCAATCTTTCACTAGTTTGCATGCCATGTTGTCTATTCTATTAAGATAAACGCTATTTTCGCTGTAGTTGCAGTAGATTTCGATGGTGATACTGACGATGAAATGGTATGTGATACTGATAAGACAGTTAAGAGTACGGGTTTTGAAATAGAAGACAAAGATGTATCGGTCCATCACGTAAAACCTGCAATTGAGTGCAAAAAAAGGAAAATCTATGGTAAGGAAAATGAATAAACCTAATAAAATTATACGTCAGATAATTTTAAAAATATTAATTGGAGTGTTGAGGTAGTTTTTGTAAGAAATTGAAAAATTGGGAAGAATTCATCAAAGAATCTTAAAAAACAGTAATTAATAATATTTCCTCACAAAAAACCTTGCACTTCTATGCAAAGCATATCCTTCTTTGTTCTCCAAACTCAGTCTCTAAAATACAAGATATTTTCATCAGGTATATTAACTCGAAACCTCTTTTAAAAAGAAATTGAAGCTTGCTTGAAATTACTGTAATAATTGTACTTAAGTTAGATAAATTTTTTGGTCATTATGTAAATATCAAATCAAGTGAGATACAATGCTTACTAGTTTTTGTATTTTACAAAGATAAACTTATGCGAAACCTTTTATTTGTTTGTGATTCTATTATGCATTCCATTATCATTAACTGTTCTGAATTTTCTTTAAAATTACAATAGATGATACCATAAACGACGTTTATTCTGATATAAACAGCGGACATTTAGAAATGCAAACTTCAGTCGACTGCGAAAGCTCGGAAATTGGTGGTAAGAAAACAAAAATTTGGTTAAAAAACTGTATAGAGTATAATTTTTTTTCAAGAATCTTTCATAATTTTTGCTTTTTCCTAGCTTGTATTCGGTTCAATCATTAATACTTTTATCTTACATTTGATTATTTTGTATAATATAGAAAATACATGAAAATAATAAAATTTTAATTTGGATTATAGATTTCATGATTTTTACACAATAGTAAGGTAAAAGTACCATTTATGGAACAATTTTAGGGAGGTGCACGATTTAACGTGTAATTTTGATTATTTAATCTATGAATTTTAAAAAGTATTTGGTGCAGCTAGAAGAACTTCTATTTGCTATTATTTATTTTAAAAATAATTGTTATTATTGTTATATTGTATTGTTTTTATTGTTTAAATATTTAATAAAATTAAACTGTTAAATTGTATGTTGGAAATAAGACGTGATAGTCTCTCTCTCTCTCTCTCTCTCTCTCTATCGTTACCTACTGAGTAACGAGGAGTAGGGAGGACCCCGGAGGAAGCGACGCAAGCGGCGGCGCGGCGAGATCGTTTTCTCCCGCTACTGCACTCGAGCCACGGATCCCGACACGGTCGGATGTACCAAGGCCTCCCCCAGTGTACATACGTTTTAATATATATATAGAATAAATTAGTTTATCTTTTATAATATAAACGGTGAGTTTATCATTGAAGCCAAGCCCTTCCTCTCCTGTTTTTATTCCAACAGGTTATGGGCCCAGCACGCTTCCACTGCGCGCTGGTTTGAAAGGAATAGTTTGGCTTTGTTATTTTGTTAGAAGTCCCTTCTTCGCGATCGCGAGTGCTTGTGAGAAAAGTGTGGTGTAAAGTTTTGTTGGTGTTGTGCTAGAAAGAAGCTAGAAGGGGAGATCAGACAGAGCTACGGTCACCCAGTCAACCACCACAAAGGAAATTTAGCTAGGAGAAAGAAAGCTAGAGGATAGACCGGGATCAGGTAGAGGAATCTACAGCAGCTAGAAAGAAAGATGGCGGACGAGATAAGAGACCTCCGCAAATCGGCAAATGCTAGAGGTATGTGACTCAGCGAGCGAAAGTGCGGGCTAGTTACATGTTAATTCAGTTAGTTTGAAATTAAATTCTGTTAGTTTGAGATTCAATTCAATTGAAAATGCTCGATCCAGAGTTATGTAAGTTTGAAGCTAGTTTAAAATTTTGAGCGTTTACGTGTCGTTCGAGTGCCTGGTTTTCGCAAAAAGTGCACGAAGTTGGTTTTTGATTAGACGGTTCCGAGAAATCGGTAGACGCAAGGAAGCCGCTACCCCGTCGAACAAATCCTCCATTGAGGAGGTTATGACCTCAATGACCGGCCCATCTCGGCGTTCCACGGACTCAGCCACGTCTGCGACAGCCTCCGATACATTGGATGGTTCTGCCGCTTCTTCGCCATCTCCCATCAGACGTGGACGTACCCGAGCCGCGGTCAATCCCTCGTTCAAATGGGGAATAGGCGGCAACTCGTACGGGGTAGCCGGAAGCACCCACCTTCGTTCGGGTGGAATAACCTCCCCTGGCATCGGTGGTACCGCTCCTCCAAGTCCGGTGGCCAACGCCCATTCTCGTTGGCACTCCTGTTCCATTTCGTCCAAACTAGATAGTTCTCTCTATAATTTTTATGTATAAGATCAATTTTTACGCCTACATATCCATTCGTCCACCACCACACTGGAATGACAACACGATAACACTTACTTGCGAGGAGGAACATATCTACGGATCTGGGACACTTGCACTTTCGGGTTTTCACGTTTATCTTTACGTTTCAGTAAATATACATCCGATCCAATAACCTTCTCTATTTCGTACGGCTCTTTAAACCTTTTCGCTAACTTACGCGCGAAATTACTCGATCCCTTCGACAGAGCGTAGTTCCTTCGCAATACTAAATCCCCGACTTGGAACTGAGCCGTTTTACGTCCCTTAATATAACGCTTCGCCTGTTGTCTGTTAGCTTATTCGATGTTCTTTGAAACTAAATCGCGCAAGGCATCAAGACGGCGCATTCGATCCGCCCATATTTCGGGAGATTGTATCAAATTCCGATTAATAGTCTCGACGTCACGACGAAGACTTTTACAAGGTTGCGGATGTCGGCCGTAATTCAAAAACGCAGGAGAGACTTTTGTCGAGGATTGAACCGCCGTATTCACTGCGTTACGGAACTCGTGCAAATGTACATCCCAAGTTTGATGATCGGACTCCACGAACATGGCTATCATCGTTTTTAAAGTCCTATTCGATCGTTCGACTGGGTTCGCTTGTGGGTAGTACGGTGAAGTAGTTACATGCTTTACCCCGTATTCGCGGAGCGTGTCGAGCAAATGCTTATTTATAAACTCCCTACCATTATCGGTCAAAAAATAATCCGGTGTCTCCCATCTAAAAAGGATTAACTCTTCAAACGCCCGTGCAACCGACTTCCCGTCCGCTACCCGAAGAGGCTTTAATTCGATCCATTTAGTGAACAGATCCTGAAAAACTAATAGATATTTACAACGGTTCTTGCTTGGAGGGAATTCCATTATATCCGCCGCGACTGCCGCCCACGGTCTATCGATATTACGACTACCCATTAGCCCCACTCGACCGGTTTGCATTGGCTTTTACTGCTGACATAATTGACACTGCGCGATAAATGCATAAATATCATGCCACATACCTGGCCAGTAATACTCGCGAGCGATTCGATCGTACGTTTTTTCTATACCCATATGACCAGCCGAAGCCTCATCATGAGCATTAGAAATTACCCTGTCACGATATTCGCACGGCACGACCAACCTCCATCCTATTTCGGGACAACTAATCGGATCTATCAATTCGTCTTTCCTATATCGATAGAGTAATCCATTTTCAACCCTCCATTGCGGATACTTATTAGGACGTTCGACAACCTCCCTCATTCGTTTGATATACCATTCGTCTTCTATGTTCTCGAATGTCGCAATTTCTAAATCAAACCCCCGCGATAATGCATCCGGTACATGATGCATTGCTCCCTTCCGATGCACGATGTCAAAGTCCCACTGTTGAAGCTCGAGCACCCAGCGCATTAATCGTCCCGACGGTTCTTTAAGATTATGTAACCACCGTAGAGAACTATGATCGGTTATAACGGTAAAATGATAGCCTTCGAGGTACGGTCTTAACTTTAAAATTGCCCACTTAACCGCTAAGCACTCTTTCTCGGTGGTAGTATAATTTTTCTCTGCCGGAGTTAATACACGACTAATATATACGATGGGATGCTCACCATCTTCACACGACTGCGTTAACACCGCGCCTATCGCGAAATCACTGGCATCGCATTGCACAGTGAATGGAAGGCTGAAATCAGGCCTAGCTAAAACCGGTGCCCGTGTCAGAGCTAGCTTTAACTTTTCGAACGCCTCTTGCTGCTCTTCGGTCCACTACCACGCTACTTTCTTTTGAAGTAACCTAAGCAACGGTAATTTCATTTCAGAATCTTTCTCGATGAACCGTGAATACCAACCAACCATCCCTAAGAACCGACGCAACTGTTTTACGTTTTTAGGTGGTGGGTATTCCAAGACTGGGGCAACGCATTCCGGATCGGTACGTAATCCCTCCCGATCTAGTAGATAACCCAGATACGAGACCTGAGAGCAACAAAATTCGCACTTGTCACGATTAACTGTCAATCCCGCATCCGTTAATTTCCTAATCACAAACTCGAGCCATTTCAAATGTTCCTCGAACGTTTCTGTCACGACCATTACATCATCGAGATACGCGAAGATATACGGCTCTACTTCGGGTCAAAAAGTCCGTCCACCAATCTTTGGAATGTTTGCGGCGCATTCGTTAATCCGAACGGCATTCGCTTAAATTGCCAAAGCCCCGAGCCAGGCACTGCAAACGCTGTATATGCACGACTCGATTCCTCCATTTTTACTTGAAAATAAGCTTGCTTTAAATCGATTTTCGTTATGTATCACGCCTTACGTAACTTATCTAAAATACCATCCATATTTTGACTCGGATACGCATCTTTACGCGTCACCTTGTTAAGGTCTCGATAATCCACACAAAATCGAAAAGATCCGTCCCGTTTCCTAACAATTACCGGTGCACTACGCCATTCGCTCCACGATTTCTCAATAATATCGTTGTCTAACATTTTCCGTACTTCATCGTGAACTACTTTCCACATAATCGGTGATAACCTACGCGGTTTATGCTTTACCGGTTCCGCTCCTTGCACGTCAATCGCATGTTCGATTAAACTAGTAAAACCGAAACCCTGCGGCTGTTCGGGTAATAATCGAGAAACTAACTTTTGCACCGCTTCCTTTTCCGGCTCACCAAGTTCCGATAATCCGGCGCACTCCGCGTAAATTTTATTTACTGCATCCGGTAACGATTCGTTATAAAAGTTAACCCATGGCCCGTCACGACTACGCCAGCATCCCAATTGGTAATTTGCTTCTATGGCAAACTCTTTACAAAAATCAATCCCGAGCACTACATCATGTCCCGGTACTTCCGTGGCTCTCGCTATGATCGTGCCCACTGCACCCAATACGTCTAACGTTAGTTGCAAAGTACCTCTAACCGATGAAAGATGACCGGTTACCGACCGAATTTGGGACGACGAATCCTTTAACCGGTGTTTAAACCTATCTGCTACCTTTGGCCCGATGAGCGACACCATTGCTCCCGGGTCGACCAATGCGCGATATGGTTCTTGCTCGATAATTATCTGTACGTACTGTCTATCATCCGACACAGCATCCGCAATTTCTACATCATAGGCATTTTCGATTTTATCTAGATCTTCTGCACTTTCATTAGTTCGAGGAGCAGTAGACCGGTCTGCGTCCTCCTTTATTCGTTTCCCGATAAAGCACGTCTTATTGCTTCGCAATCTATACACGTACGAATATCTCGACCGGGTTTCTTACACCCCAAACAGCGTTTTTCGTTATCTTTATTATTACTCGATTGAGGTCTTAAAAAACAATTTTTAATTCGGTGACCCTGTTTCTTACAATATTCACAAAAACGTTTAGGGCAGTCGCGCGCATAATGGCCTTTTTGCCCGCACTCGTAACAAACGTTACCACCATTGCTCGATTTCATCGTTAGTCGTTGATCACCGTTTTCCGATAGCCTTTTTTCTTTGGTCTCGATTTTCGCATTCACCGTGCTATTCCGATCAACCGGTTGCTTACTCGAACTCGACTTGTCTTGCAAGAGAGCTACTTCCGTATCCGTTTTTCTTTCCTGACTCCGTTTTCCCCGTCGCACCGTGGACTTGTTACTTAGCTCCATCGCGCTTGTTTCTTTATCGACCGTTAATTCTACCACCGCAACATTTTTCACGCGCGACGCCTTGGGTACTCCCGTCCATGCGACTCCTTCGATACGGCTTGTTCTATTAGACATTTGTTGAACATCTAATTCTTTAAGCCGCTCGAATTCGTGGCCGTATCGCTCTACTTCCGCGACATTTTTCGCACGACGGAGCGCGACAAACATTCGATAATCTGACCGGAGATTGCGAATAACTAGTTGCAGCTGCTGCTCATCCGACGGAGGTTCCTTAAATTTACTAATTATTATCTTAAAGCACGCTAAGAAATTCGAAATTGTTTCCCCGTCGCCTTGCTTCCGTCTATACAATTCTTCCAAAATATCATTATAATCTAACCGCTTCATGAACCGATAGTGAAACGCTTTCGTGAATTGTTTAAACGTGGCAATTTCCGCGCCTAACGCTTCTAACCATCTTCCCGCCGAATCCGTTAAAATGGCCGACAATACATCCATTAAATCCGTATCCGTTATCCCGGTAGTCCGTCGCCATACTTTTAACCGTCGAAGAAATTCCTCGGGCCCCTTTTTCTGTTCATCACCCGAAAACCATAATTGCCACGCTTGCAACGATTTAATATACTTGTTGCGTGTTTCGATCGCTATTAACCATTGGTTTCCGTTTCTGACTCTGAGCGACAAAACGTTCTCCCGATCACTAGCATCGGAGCTCGAATATTGCGCTCTAGGAGTCAGACTGGGTCTATTTTCGCTGTTAGTTTTTCGAGCACTCGTTTTTCGCGTCTTACGTTTAACTTTCCTCTTAGCGCCCCTACCGTCTTGCAGTTCGCTAATATGTTGAGTCGGTTCCTCACTTGAAAATACGCTATCCGAGTACGTATCATCAATAGATTTTTTCCTATCTTCCTGTTCATTTGCGATTTTTACACGTTTCTCGGATTTAGGGTTAGAAAATCCCGATTTATTCGGAGTTCTAGGCGTGCCATTTTTAACTCCTCCGGCTGGCGTCTTCCGTTTTGTCTGTTGCCACGAGCTTCCCGTATGTGGCGACGACGATCTGCTCGAACACGACGTTTTAGACTTAGTTATCGGCTTGGGTATATGATTTTCGTTCGAGGTTAACGCTTTTCCCAACGCGAACAGCATTTCCGTCAGTTCATCTACCTTTCGCTCAATATTCCCGAACCGTTTCTCCCACAACGACGCGAAGTTCTCCTTAATATTTTCTTCCGACAACATGGTGCTCGAGTTCTTTGGTGCTCGATTTCGCGGTAAATCCTCGAGGTCTGCTTCCGTTTCGTATTCGATATCGTCACGAGTCCCTACCAATTTATCCATACTTTTACCTCGTTTGGCCATTCCTAACATATCCGTTGGGTCGAAGTTTAAATCCTTTTCTATAATACCCTCCGGCAAATCTCCGCCATCTTTATCCCAAACGGTACACACATCGAGTCTCCTCGATACCGTCTTTGCCTCGAAACGAAACACGCGATCTCGCACCTGTTCGATCGACCCTTTGTTACTTAATTCGTATTCGTCAATCTTATTACGTATCGCGTCGTCCGGTGATCGGTAGATTTTCCGCCATATCGTCGCTACGTTCCTATTTCCCGTAATCAAATCCGCCATCCGCGTCGCGTAATCGTTTAACGACTCCGGACAATCTTTTCCCAAACCACTTCTCGTCGTCATTTTACCGGTTCTCGCGAAAGACAAACAAAACAAAGAAATCAAAATTTATTAAACCGTCTTTTCGGTAAACACTCTCAACATTCACAACGACAATAATTAGTCACAACAACTCAATCCAGCAATTTATCCACATGTTATATCCCAATGCCAATTGCCCCACGTTGGGCGCCATTTTGTAATGTTACTTTTTTATAAAGCATTTAAAACATTTATTATTAACGATTAATTTCATATAACAAAAGAACGGTGAGCAAAAATATACATTACTAAATATTAATATCCCGGACTAATAGTAGAGAGAGATAACAAGGGGGATATTGGCACTGTAATTAACTAAACGGATATACATGAAATTAACGTTTATTAAATTATCAATGAATAAATTCACTACATAATAATCGGTAAAACAATCAATATTAAATAACAAATATTATAAATCAAATGAAAATATCGACATTGATAACACCGAACAAGAACGTATATGGCTTGGGTTAGAATAATTAATATGGTGGCTGGAGATCGCGTCTCCGGGCGCGACTCCTTGTTACCAAGGGTGCGTCTCCGGGAGCAATTTCCGCTCAACCATGTGGCGAATTAGTACCGACGAATTGCACATTATGTTAAGTGCATTAGACGTCGATGACTAGATACTATACCGATATATATAAAATTAATTAAATAGTCACCTGTCTCTTTACCATGACGATCGGAAATTAATAATATAATTAATAAAAAAATAATAACAGCAATTAGCTTGCTTTGGATCAAGTATCCACTAGACCGGTAGGAAATCGACTGACTGCAAAAGGCGCAAAATTTTCCTTTTGTCATCTAACCCAAGCCTCCCCTCCTCAATTGGTAATCCAAGGATTTATTTCCTTGCAAAAAGAATAACGTCACGAGCGGCAATTTCAAAGTCACAAATTATCTATCATCGAACTGCAATTGCAGACTCGACTTAAAGGTGAATAGCGAGCCTCCACCATCAGCGCCACACTGCAGTATAAGAAACCTCCCCCACTCCTCAACTAATAATAAAAAGAATAAAAAGAGAACTGCAGTAGGCTATCCTTCCATAATATTTTTAATGAGCATGCGTCATTAATTACAGCGCCGCTGATGATCAATTTATCAATTAATCACGCAACCGCGAATTGCAAATAATCCAACCAACAAATATGAAATTAATATTAATTAACCCGATTAAATTAATGTTATCTTATATATAAGTAATATTATAAAATAAAGCAATATTAACACTAAAAAAATAATCATAATCATCAAATCGCCAATACCAACAATTACAGTTATCTAAATCAACTCGTACGTTCATGTAATCGCACCTTTAATATTCATCGTACATAAAAGTAAGTCTTAAACTATCGCTATCATTATCTATTACTATCCTTTCTCATTACTCGTGAAGGAGATGTCTGGGTTACCGGTAATCCCTCGTGCGAGTTCTCCATTACACGGTAGGGGCCGCTGAGGGTATAGCTACGCAGGGCGACCTAGTCAACGCGCGCGCAGGATCACGCGCAGCAGCTGACAACATGGCCAACACGTGCGTAGTAACCTCTCTCCCGGTTTGCGAATAACTTGCCTCCGGAATCGGTTCCGTCGAGGCAATAATTAATTAATTCTAACCGGGTGCATAATTAATAGTGACGTGCCGGTGCAACGTCACAACTTTATTTTTTTTCTAATTCTGTGTATTGTACACCCTCCATGTTTGTAGCAGGATAGCAAATATTTAATTACTTTTCTAATTAAATACCTACATTAATTAGTAATTACTTTTGTACTGAGTAATTAAACTTTATTTTAATTCTTAATTACTTTTATACTGAGTAATTAAACTTTTTTTTTAAATTTTAATTATTTTTGGATTCAGTAATTAATAGTATATTACATACCATGGCCAGTAAAATAAGAAATGTCTCAGATCACATGTAATTGTCGGCCGAGGCGAAGCCGAGGTAGACGATCATGTGATCTGAGGCTTTCTTTTTTACTGGCCAAGGTGTGTAAACTATTTTTCTGCCCTCCGGCCGGAAAGCGGCAACTTTCCGGCCGCTGCGCGAATTGAAGTTGCCGTTTTCCGGCTACGTCGAGCAGAAATAGTATATTACATACCATGGCCAGTAAAATAAGAAATGTCTCAGATCACATGTAATTGTCGGCCGAGGCGAAGCCAAGGTGGACGATCATGTGATCTGAGGCTTTCTTTTTTACTGGCCAAGGTGTGTATACTATTTTTCTGAAAGAGATCAGAAAGTTGCCGCTTTCCGGCCGGAGGGCAGAAAACTTTTTTTTAATTCTTAATTACTTTTATACTGAGTAATTAAACTTTTTTTTAATTGATAATTACTTTTGGATTGAGTAATTAATAGTATATTACATACCATGGCCAGTAAAATAAGAAATGTCTCAGATCACATGTAATTGTCGGCCGAGGCGAAGCCGAGGTGGACGATCATGTGATCTGAGGCTTTCTTTTTTACTGGCCAAGGTGTGTATACTATTTTTCTGCTCGACGTTGCCGGAAAACGGCAACTTCAATTCGCGTAGCGGCCGGGAAGTTGCCGCTTTCCGGCCGGAGGGCAGAAAACTTTTTTTTAATTATTATTTACTTTTGGACAAAGTATTTAAACTTTTTTTTAATCAAAAGGCGCGATAGCGCCTGACGCAAGTATAGGCGCGAGAGCCATTATATACAGCTAACTAGCCCCCCAGATTTTTACTTTTCTAACCGCTGCATTATTACATTATGTATGTGTGCTATTGACCACGCATTAAGTTCCTTATTTATTAATCTTTACTGTACAACAAGTTTTACACGAATTCATTTACGCACAATCAAGAAAATCAATGCCAAAGATATTGCTTGCTGATTTCCTTTCCTCAATTTTCGTCTTCTCCCTTTTGATATATATAGTCAACTTCAAACAAAATGAGATAGAGATAGTATAGGAAAGGCATGAGATAGAAAGAGAAACAATGCTTTCCAGCCCGTGAGAGAGCGCGTACAGAAGTAAAAACTTATAGAAGAAGTTCAAACGTGGCCACGAGAGGGAGCTAGTTTCAGGTGAATACTTTTGTCACAGTTGAATCATCTGGCTGATTTTGTGTGAAAAGTTATGAATTAAAATTATTAATTTACGTAATTATTTCCAATACCTCACATTATTCCGTTTCGGTATTTTTTATTGTAGTGCAATGCAGATACTATTGCAAGGTGAAGATTTCATATTCGCCCATATCCTATACTAGTATATGTCGACCTTTGACATCTCGACGAGAGAAAGAGTGAGAGAGAGAGAGAGAGAGAGAGAGAGAGAGAGAGAGAGAGAGAGAGAGAGAGAGAGAGAGAGAGAGAGAGACAAACATTGATAAAATTCTAACCATGAAAACAATGTTTTCATTTCCATGCAAGCGATGGTATAACTTTTTTTAATCTTAAAGTATAATATTAATAAGAATTGCACAAAAAATAAATGTATATTATTACATTCTTTTAATTATATTTATTATATTATTAATTCATTTTATTTGTATAATTTGATGTGTTTGCTTTAAGTTTATATTATTTGAAGGGACTTATGCTTGTATTTTATAATGAATCCCTCATGATATCTCAATGTTTTCCACATTGACCAAAATAATTTAAAAAACAATAGATTTTAATTAAGTGGATGCTTGATCTTTCTCTATCCTAATTAAAATTACTGAATAATCATTTTATTTTCTATATAAAGCCAATATATGTGTTCGATACTTTGCCAAGTACATAATATTTAATAATTATATGGACTATAACATATGTAGTATGATATTCTTTCCAACGTTAAGTGAAATGATTGCTTAATAGTATTATATGTACTGACTTAAATAATTTAAAAGAATGTTGATAAGTTATTGTTCTCTTTACATATATTTATTGAATACCTTTTTTAATATTTAAATAAAATCAATGTGTCAGTTGTTTGGTACGTGTAAAAGGCATTTAATAATTTTGTAACTTTCACATGCCTATAAAATGTTTGATAGTGACACTAACTAACATATATAGTTAAGTAATTAAATAGAATTTCTTGTGTTGTACTAAAATTATAATATTAAATTGTACTGTTGTCATTAATTATTATAGTAACCCAATAATATAGAATTTAATTTGTTACAAATAAATTTAGCTTAATTAAAACTATAAGTGTATCATATTAAATTCACTGAATAAGAAAGGGTTATTTTTAAAGTATATTAATTTTAAGCAAATAACGTCTCTGAAATGAAAAATTATTAGTATAAAGTAAAATTAAAGCAAATTTGCTGTGAGGAACATTTTACCTTGTAAATATTATATGCTATATCACCAATGAAACAATATAAATTATTATTTTAATCTAATACAGTTCCTAACATAGAGAACCCAGTATACTGCCTTGCGCTATTTTTTTAAATACAAGTTTTTATTAGTAGTTCTGTAAAATAATTATTATACCACTTCACTATGTATTTATAAAGATTCTACATAATTTTACCAATTAATCATGTGCTTAATTAAAGATATATTTATTAATAATGAATTATAAATAATGAACAAAATACTTAAAAGTAACTGACAAACAAGACTCGTATAAAGCACAGTTGTAACTTTATAATGTATAATCTTGTTAATTGTAATTTTGACATACTTAATGATGTCCCATAATATTTTTTTCAAAACTTTATGTAATTTGCAGAATAAAGGTATTATACGTATAAAAGTTGACAATTTATATAAATGATTAAATATTTAGATTTCTTAAATATGCATGAATGTATTAGAGTAAAATTTATTGTACATTGCAGATAAATAAATAGAAATTTATTATTTCACTTAAGTAAGTATTTATAAACAATCTACATGATTTTACCAATTAATTAGTGTATTTTAAAAAATATATTTAATAATAATGAATTATAAATAATGAACAAAATACTTAAAAGTAATTGACAAACAAGACTCGTATGAAGCACACTTGTAACTTTATAATGTATAATCTTATTAATTCTAATTTTGACATACTTAATGATGTCTCATAATATTTTTTTGAAAACTTTATGGAATTTGCAGAATAAAGGTATTATAAAAGTTGACAATTTATAAACGATTAAAAATTTAGATTTTTTAAATATGCATGAATGTATTAGAGTAAAATTTATTGCACATTGCAGATAAATAAATAGAAAAAGTAATGCTTATCAAATTACACAAATTAATAAAGTAATAATGCGGACTTTTATGAAAAGTAAAAATTAGAGAGCTATACTTGAGTGAAATACAGCATTTTAACACAATGAACTTTAAAATAAATTTGCAAACGTTCTTTTTGGATTTAACATGTATAACAAAAAAATCAATGGGAATTGTGCTACATACAAATAGTCTGGGGACTGAATGGGGGGAGGAGGTCATTGGAGGCCACAAATTTTGTTTTCATTTTTGGACAAAAAATTACCATTTTTAATTGTTTTTATTTTGTTGTACATTCATGTAATTGCCATTTGAATACAAATTACTTATCAAAAACACCTTCCAAGAAGGTGTCAAAACCCGCAAGTATTTTGTGTTCACACCTATTTTATATATAACTTATATTTAACATTTTATATATACAAAGTTTCTGCAATTAAAAGTACTTAAATCAAAGCGGTATAATCGACAAGTATTTTGTAACAATGGCCAAAAAGAGCTAAAAATCTGTACATATTATTTTTAGAAAATGTTTAATTTATAATTTTTGTAATTCGCACGTATGGGTGGATTCCAAACATATTTTCAAAATACTTATCCGGTAGTTAAATTAAAGAATTACTTAGTCCATTTTTTTAAAACCGTCAAGACGGCATAAATCCGCATAAGTATGGGTATTTTCCAATCACGGTTTTTAAATTTTTTTTCAATATTTCACATTTTTGCTAAAAATAATTTTTTTTTATAAATAAAATTTATCTAATAAATAACTTTAATTATTACTCCCAGCTTTTGTCTGTTTCTTTAAATTTTAATTAAATATTTTTTTTTATATTACAAATCTCCATATATGAAGCTTTTGCAATTGAAAGGACTGAAATCAAACTGGAATCGACAAGTATTTTGAATCTAACTCCCATATTTTCTCTACTTATTTATATTTTATTACACCTTTTTTATATATTCCATAATAGTTTTCTGCAATTGAAAATATTGAAATCAAAAACACCTTCCAAGAAGGTGTCAAAACCCGCAAGTATTTTGTGTTGACACCTTTTTTATATGTAACTTATATTTAACATTATGTATATATATATATATACAGTTTCTGCAATTGAAAGTACTGAAATCAAAGCGGCATAATCGACAAGTATTTTGTATATATTACCGTAAATTTGTGATTAATTAAACATTTACATATATTTCTTAAACTCCAGAAAAAGTTCTGCAATAGAAAGTACTGAAATCAAAGCGGAATCAACAAGTATTTATTTTTAAAAATACAAATATCTATTAAATTGAAAACAAACATTTTTTCAGAAAAGCATCCTACAAATTTACATTTCAATTCTAGTCCTGTCATGTCCTACAAGCAATAAATAAATAATTTTTTAATAATTTTATTAATTTCTGCAAAACTGATAAAAAATAAATTTCTGACTTTTTTATTCTCTTTAAATACACAATGTCTATCCTTCCCGTGTCTTACAGCAATAGATAAATAATTTTATATAATAATAATAATAATAATATTCATTTGTGCAAAATTAATTTCTGCAAAACTAATAAAAAGTAATTTCTCTCTTTTTTATTCTCTTTAAATAAAATAATACTTGCACCATCGTTGGTTAAGTATTTACTAATAAGGTAAAAGTACCAATTACTGGACACCTAAGGATATTAGACATTATGTTTAATGTATAGTTTGTTGAAAAATATACACAAAATTAAAAACTATTAGTGCTAATAAAAAGTATTTGCTTTATAGCGTGTGTTGCATTAATCGCACTAATCTTCATGTTTAATTTTCATAATATAAATGAAAATATACAATTGATGTCATTGAACCAATATCTGGACTAACAAAACGTGATTGTACCTCTGTCCGAATGCATACGTCCCAATAACTGTACGTAACTTTACCATGCTGTAAATGATAATTTAAAAAGCAACTGCACCATAATAAATAATTAATAAATACGTAAAATCTGTGCAGAGAATATAATTATTTATTAATTAATGTATAAAGTTTTTTACGAAGGAAAGTATATAAAGTAAAGTAAAGGTTAAATAAGAAACTTATATTAAATACGTTTATTACAAAATTTTAACAAATTTAACAATGTATGAATGTTTCTGATTAATATTTACACACTTATATTAATATTAAATGAATAAACTGAAACAGTTATTTTAATATGCAGTATTTAATTATAAAATTTGTAGGTTAACTTTGTCTTATTCTAAATTTACTAATTTTTCTCTTATACAATACATACATTATAGTATAAATAAATATAACTGTAAAATAGTTAATACTTACTCAATTCTTTAATGAATAAATAATAATTTAGAACAAAAGTCGAGATCATGAGAAATTATTACACTGGTCAGTTACTAGGACATACCTCGATAGAACGTAACAAATAATATAAACTATATTTTTAATAAAAAAAAGTATAAAGCAACAAAAACATATTGTTTAATATTGATTATAGTACATTAAAAATTAGGTTTATGCATTTTTTAGATGTTATAACTAATAAATATATCCCAAATCGCCTTAAGCGTGCACGCGAATTTCTTAGCAAATCGTTCAGAAAATCCGTTATTTTAGTATTGTGAACATCATTAGTCAAATATTGATTTTATATAAATTAAAACAAAACCGACATAAAACTTTTTTTCGTTTAACCTAACGAATATTCAAAGTATTTAAATATATTAAATACGTTTATATGTCTGCTCTCATAATTTTGCAAAACGTAATTTTCCATTCGTGTCCAGCATCTGGGACTTGTCCAGTCATTGGTACTTTTACCTTATCCTCTTGTATACTGATGATAGTTTAAAAAAAGTTGAAATAAAGCAATCTAATGTTTAAAACCTAATATTTCTAATTTGGAACGTGTCTATTCTTTTTCTAATCATAAATAGTTGTCAAGTGCGGGTGCTTTGTTTAATTGCTGAAGTCAAATAAAAATTAATCGCTGATACGATATATACAGGTCTCATGAGAAACATTAAGTCATATATATACTTAATCTTACCTTAAAATATTTATAAGCCCTTGATAGAAACATGCATATGCAGTGTGTTATGCAGTTAGAATTAGACTTAACATACAAGAGAAAGAAAGCAATTCAACGAGTGGTGCAAGTATTATTTTATTTAAAGAGAATAAAAAAGAGAGAAATTACTTTTTTATTAGTTTTGCAGAAATTAATTTTGCACAAATGAATATTATTATTATTATTATATAAAATTATTTATCTATTGCTGTAAGACACGGGAAGGATAGACATTGTGTATTTAAAGAGAATAAAAAAGTCAGAAATTTATTTTTTATCAGTTTTGCAGAAATTAATAAAATTATTAAAAAATTATTTATTTATTGCTTGTAGGACATGACAGGACTAGAATTGAAATGTAAATTTGTAGGATGCTTTTCTGAAAAAATGTTTGTTTTCAATTTAATAGATATTTGTATTTTTAAAAATAAATACTTGTTGATTCCGCTTTGATTTCAGTACTTTCTATTGCAGAACTTTTTCTGGAGTTTAAGAAATATATGTAAATGTTTAATTAATCACAAATTTACGGTAATATATACAAAATACTTGTCGATTATGCCGCTTTGATTTCAGTACTTTCAATTGCAGAAACTGTATATATATATATACATAATGTTAAATATAAGTTACATATAAAAAAGGTGTCAACACAAAATACTTGCGGGTTTTGACACCTTCTTGGAAGGTGTTTTTGATTTCAATATTTTCAATTGCAGAAAACTATTATGGAATATATAAAAAAGGTGAAATATATTATACTACCTATTATTATATAAAATTATTTATCTATTGCTGTAAGACACGGGAAGGATAGACATTGTGTATTTAAAGAGAATAAAAAAGTCAGAAATTTATTTTTTATCAGTTTTGCAGAAATTAATAAAATTATTAAAAAATTATTTATTTATTGCTTGTAGGACATGACAGGACTAGAATTGAAATGTAAATTTGTAGGATGCTTTTCTGAAAAAATGTTTGTTTTCAATTTAATAGATATTTGTATTTTTAAAAATAAATACTTGTTGATTCCGCTTTGATTTCAGTACTTTCTATTGCAGAACTTTTTCTGGAGTTTAAGAAATATATGTAAATGTTTAATTAATCACAAATTTACGGTAATATATACAAAATACTTGTCGATTATGCCGCTTTGATTTCAGTACTTTCAATTGCAGAAACTGTATATATATATATATACATAATGTTAAATATAAGTTACATATAAAAAAGGTGTCAACACAAAATACTTGCGGGTTTTGACACCTTCTTGGAAGGTGTTTTTGATTTCAATATTTTCAATTGCAGAAAACTATTATGGAATATATAAAAAAGGTGTAATAAAATATAAATTTCTTAATTACTTTTCTACTGAGTAATGAAGCTTTTTCAAATTTCTTAATTACTTTTTTACTGAGTAATTAAACGTTATTTTTATTATTAATTACCATGAGTACTATGAACTTATGAGATACTTCGATTCAGAGAAAGAAGAATTAATAATTCTTAAGGATTACGCATTAGTTTTAGAGTTATTCATAAAATTTAATAATGCTTTACCATCATCCGCTCCAGTAGAGAGGCTTTTTTCGATTGCCACGTTTCTGGACAGTTCATTTCAAATGTAATTATTAATTTAAATAAGTTTTAATCACTGAGTCCTAGAGTATTTATTAATTAAAAAATAGTTTAATTACTCAGTCGAAAAGTAATTATTAATTAAAAAAAAGTTTAATTACTCAATCGAAAAGTAATTATTAATTAAAAAAAGTTTAATTACTCAGTATAAAAGTAATTAAGAATTAAAATAAAGTTTAATTACTCATTTGACAAGTAATTTGTAATTAAATGAAGTTTCAATACCCAGTCGAAAAGTAATTTCGAATTAATATGGAGTTTAATTATTAAGCCAAAAAGTAATTACTAATTAAATTTTCTCGTAATTACAATTTTTGCAACCCTAGTTTGTAGTTTATGTTTAGAAAAATAAATTTTTTAATATAGTGTGCCTAAAGTGGCGCTTTACACATTATAAAAATGTTTAAAAATTCATTTACGCCCACAGTATCAAAAAATATTGTTCGATACAAGCGTGAAAGAATATTTTCGACTCTTGTGAGTATCACCCTCGCTTCGCTCGGGCGATAAATTGACACTCGTTCGAAAATCTCCCTCTTATATCGACAACTACTGTTTAAGAGTAATTCAGGTTGTCAAAATGACGAACACCTTACAACCTTCTTTAAATAAATTTCTTTAATTTTCTTTCAATTTGTTGCATTAGATTCAATTCTATAAGAATTCTAAAAGAATTCATAAAGCAACTCAGATTTATTCAGAAAGTACTATAGTACATTACGCATTGGGTACGAAAAGGTATTATTTACAAGAGTTTTTCCATAAAAAAGCCTTTACGTACACGGAGAGAAATATATTATAAAAATTGCAGATAAATTCAGGAGAAAATTTACCATGAAGTCTTGTAAACGTGGGACCCCGTGACGTTATAGTAAATTTTACCGTAAAGTTCTTGGTAAAAATTACTTATCCGAAAAATTTAAAGCGAATTCATAACTATTCATAATTCATAGAAAAAGTATATATGAATCAAATACTTTAAATCAATAAAAAAGTCAATTTAAATTAAAGAAATTTATAATGAATAGATTTATAGGAGAGTCGGTATAAACGAATATTTTTTTACCGACCAACCGATACTTTCGCTTATACTAAGATATCAGGGAAAAAATTGCAAGATGTTCATGGTACAATTTATGAGTCTTCTTACTAAAAATTTGAATGAAAGCAGGTCGTCCCACGATTACCATGAATTTAATGATAATTTTTATAATATATTTCTATCCGTATACTAGTTACAAACTGCATTTTACACAATAAGGTACCAAAAACAAGAAAGGAAGTTGTGATTTGTATGTTAGAGTATAGGGAAAAGAAATTTTAAAAAGACCGACCTACGTCCGCTTAGAAGAGTTCATAAACAATTCGTTGAATAGTTCGTAATGAATAAAAAAGTATTAGAATAATCTTTAATTAATAATATAAAAAACAATAAGAAGAGGTGAAATATATTATACTACCTATTATTAATATAAAATTAATGAGTTTAAGCAATGTTTAATATAAGTTGTTTATGGTGTATGTTTTTTGGTAGTGTGTCGTATATTAATAAATATAAAAATATTACTTAAATATGAGGAAAAAAGCTTCATTCTTAGTGAGTTTATGGTAATATTTATTTTATATTTTTTTATTTGAAGCCAAAATCCATCTAAATTAATTTATTAACCCAAAAGCGATTTCTTATGAAATACATTACTTTTTGAATATGAAATTGAACCGCCAAGTAAGAAAGTTGATTGAAAAATCATTAGTATTTTTTATTAGAAACTGTCAGTGAATATTTTTTGAATTATTGAAAGAAAAATTTAAAATTAATCAACCTTTTTTTATAACATTATTCTTAATTATTTATTTAAAATTTTGTATATACGATACGTGCATACAAATGCAGAAGTACTTGATAACAGAAAAATATGCTATCATACAAAATTTGAAACAAACTTATAGTACACCTTTAAAAGTATTTCTACCGAAAATATACAAAAAAAAACTTTTCCGTGCAAATATTTTTGAAGGTGTCTTTTGTATAATGTCTCATTACTTTGCAAATTGACCTATTATTTAATTATCTAGTACTTAGATGTTTTGGTGTTAAAAAGATTCCTTAATACAGAAAAATGGGTATTTGACGAGTTTTTATAGACTTTCTCTAGAATAATCTATCAAGCCTCTGTTTAAAATTATTTTTTGAATATCTAACTGTACCTTGAGTAACTAAATTGATTGAAATATCAATCTCGCTACGCTCAGGTAACAACCCCGACTCGTGCGTGATTCACTTGCTTTGCGCACTTGTTTTTTTTCTTAATAACAAAACTTTTCAATTGTGCTTTTAGATTTATTAATTTATTTTTATCCATTTTATCTTTTCTTTTCCTTGCCATATTTTTTTTTTATCTTCGGCAAATAATTTTTATTTCCTAGTTTTTAACCGTGTCTTGATACTGTTACACAATTATTATCAATATTTATGATATAAACAAAATAGGTTATGGTAGTCTTTACATAACGACAGATTGTTTTTTATTTCACTTTACCACCACAAAAGTATTCTCAATTTTTCTTAATCTTAATAGTGTCATATTGAACTACTTGAGACAAAAATAATATAAATGCGTAATTACATATGCGCAAATATAATATCATATTGCGCTATTTCATAAAAAAACATCAGATATAATATATACATTGCAATTAAAATCTTTATAAAAATATGTTAATTCAAGAATTCTTAAAAAATATTATATTATGTATTCAGGACACATAGTGGTCTTTTTTAGACCGAGCGTAAGTCAATACGAGTCGTAGGTGAGCAAGCAAGAGCTGAAGGTGAGTTTATCTCGTGCTTTGCGCACTTGTTACGTAATGAACAATTTTTTAAAACTGTTGCTGAATATTTATGAATTAATGTAAGAAAGAAATTCAGTTTAATCAATTTAAGTATTCTTTACAAATAACAATTAAGAATACAAGTAGACAATTAAGGTGCTTTCTGCCATATGACGCTTCATTAGTACGCATTTAGTACAAGTAAATAAGCTTATCGTTTCTTACAGAAAAACAAACTATTAATTTCGATTGATATATACTGCTCTTTAGTCAATTTTAAATTATAAAATGGAAATTTGGTAAGATAGATTCCTCATCCGTAATAAAATTAAGCTATAGTGTAAGATCCAACAATAATTTTTAACAACGTTTGTAAAGGAGTGAAGTTTTAAAGATAATTAGCATATGCTTAATATTTTAAATTTGACTATAAATTCGAAGTACGTTTTACTAAATTATCCTAAGACAAGCATTCAATAATTTTTTTTTATGTTGACAAGGTAATTTTAAAAAAAGTACATGTCTTAGATTTTGAAACATTGGTTGACAGTTATATATATATAATAGCTCATTCTTTTAATCACTTTTATTTAATTTAAACTTTACTAACGAGTATTTCTACAGATTGTTATTCATAGGGAAACAAATTCTAAAACTTTACAATTATGATATTATTATCAATTTGAGATATTTTTAATAGTTACAAATTAGAGGCGTGCAGGTAAAACCCAAATATTTCTGCTTTTGATTGTAAAAATCAAACTTGTTAAATTATAAGATTCTTCAGTAGTAATTGTCGAAAAAATACCCGCACTGTTATTTACATCAATTTTGTAATCTTATAAAAATAAATTTGCTTCTAAATCATTTATATTATATTATATAATCTAAATATTTATATTATATCTGTTTAGTCAAGTGTTAATTAAATTGTTGTCTGTAGAGTATTGTTATGTTATATTTTATTCCAAATATTAAACTTGGAATTTTATCTGCACAAATCTATTACAAATGTACATAGATTCTTGTTCTGCCAATTCTAGTGAAAATAAAATAAATTTGTCTGAATCATATTTTTATCGAGGTGAAAGTTATTATTTAATGGTATCGAGGTAAAAGTTTGTATTTTATGTATTTTAGAAAGAGGTTTGAGTGCAAGAAGGGTTTGGATGCGCGCGCGTTATAATGCCATACTGATTAACGGGGTGCCATAGTCAATATTTATCCTCCCTACCTTATCGGCAATCGTGATTATTAGTAATAAATTTGTAAATAAAATAGTATGTGACAAAATATGAGAAGAGGCGCCTTCATTTATTGATAATATAACTTTGTGCCGAAATTCAGATTAAAATTATATTGCGTTTTTGAGAAAAGTCTTACCAAAAATGTGAACTTAACCTCAACGAGGTCAAAAAGTTTGATATTTTTGGTAAGACTTTTCTCGAAAACGCAATAATATTTTAATCTAAAATTCAGCACACAGTTAGATTGTCAATAAACGAAGGCGCTTTTTCTCTTATTTTTTCACATACGGTTCTACTTTTTTATTAATTAATCATCAAAAATTGAGTATGGAACCCCCTTAAAAGTATCATCGAATGCCATTATTTTGTACCATTACGCAAACGGAACCCTGCATTGCTTTCAATACAAAAACATAAAATGTAGTTAACCGCATACTCCAAAATGTGAGACAAAATACCATTTAACCTGCACAATGCATATCCTAACAATGTTGAATGATTCTGCCATCTAAAACAGTTCTCGTCCTAGAAACCAAATCTTTTCTATTAAATGACTTTTAGTAAAAAGTGGCATAGCTTAACCATACTTGCCTAGGTTTATATTTTAATACCAAAACAATATATGATAAACATTATTTCTTTTCAAATATATATATCTGAGATATTTTTAATACAAAGCGTGCAAAATATCTTTAAAAAGGGGCTTATTCAAAAATAATATTATAAATACGAAGAAAAATATGCTTAGCTCCTTTTTTAGTAACGTGTTAATAATTTGTCTAGATTTTTTTGATTTTTTATTTAGGCGAAACATCATCAAAATGCCTGAGGACTTACTCCAAACTTTATTTAAATTTATTTAACATGCGAAATGACATTGTCAAAATAAAAAAAAATTTTCATTTTCATTTAGGCGAAATGACATTGTCATATCGCCTAAAACTTTTATTTCAAATTTCTTATTTAGGCAAAATGACATTGTTACATCGCCTAAGATTTTTTATAATTTTTTCGATTTAGGCGAAATGGCACTGTCATGTCGCCTAAAAATAAAATTAGGCGTAATGACAATTAGGCGAAATGATATCGTCCCGATTTTTGAACTGGAATTATATTTTTAAGTTCATTATATACAATTTTGGCTAAATAGTAAGTTGGAGAATTTACAGTAGAAATTATTGGTCTAAGTGGAACATTAATTTTGTGTATTTTAGGTAATCCATAAGCTTTAGCTAAATTAGTATTAGTTTGAGTTAACTGATTATTATGGAAATTCCTTATAGAGATATTTATTATCATTAAGATTTTTTAACATAGAATGAACTTTTAACTGTAGTTTTTTGAGTGCACGGAGAGAAATATTTAGTAAATATTACAAAGCAGTTTGGTAAAAATTCCTAAACTCCCAAGTAATGTGGTCACAGACCGAAAAAAACCGAAAAAAATTACCAAACTGCTAAGTAAAATTTACAGTAAATGTAGTAAAATTTACTCTAAATGTAGTAAATTTGTGGAGTTAACGTACTAATTTTACAAGTAAGCTTGTAAGTTTTATTAACTCTGCTTTTTTCCTATACTGTTTACGAAATCTATAAACAACAGTACAGCACGAGATACCGAAAAGAAGCGATAAAGTTGCGATCTTTAGGTTAAAATTTTTATGGAATCGCGTCGTTCGTTTGTTTACTTTAAAAGGACGATTCGATGAAACACATGCAAGTGACGCGGTGGCGCAATGGTAAGGACTTGGATTCTCAACCCAAATTCGCAGGTTCGATCCCGATGACATCCAGAATTTTTTTCACTAATTAAATTTCATTTAAATATTTAAAATATCCATAACACTCGAATATATACATAAACTCAAAAAATAAATAATATGGGAGAAATAAAATTTTTTTTCTGATGTTAAAAAAAAAATTAAAATTACAATTAGTCTAGTAAAATTACGAGATTCGCAGTTTGTTACCACATTACTTGAAGAGTTTAGGAATTTTTACCAAACTGCTTTGTATATTTACTAATTATTTCTCTCCGTTGGATTCTTTTTTAAGATTTTATATGTATTGGTATCAACATATAAAATTACGAGATTCGCAGTTTGTTACCACATTACTTGAGAGTTTAGGAATTTTTACCAAACTGCTTTGTAATATTTACTAATTATTTCTCTCCGTGTGGATTCTTTTTTAAGATTTTATATGTATTGGTATCAACATATAAATATATGTATACTTTTGTGATAATTGGACAGGTAAATTAGAACATTTTACAAGATCTGTGCACCATTTATACACACTTTTGTACATTTTTTTACAGTTTCATATGATTTTTTACATTTATGTACAGAATCTATTGTATTATGTTTAAATGCTTGCGACACTTTTTTACATCTTTACACATTTTTGTACTTTTCCAAACATTTCCGTACACTTACATACATTTTCTATTATATAGAAATACAATTGTTTTTTGTTTTCCAGTATCTACATTTATATGCACTAATATACACTTTTGTATATTTTTGTACTTTTTTAAACGTTTCCATACCTTTATACACATTTTGCATTATACTGGCGTAAAATAACGTTTTAATTCTAAGATTTATATTTATGCATACTTATGTACACTTTTAAGCATATTTAAACCCATATAAATATTTCTGTATAATTATAAAAATTTCATCGTATCATATTAAAATTAATTTTATACTCCCCGTACTCACTTTGTTACTCACCGCATTGATTCATTAAAAAAAACACACTTTTTAACACAATAATTAATTATTTAATAAAATATATACCATAAATAATACATAAGTAATATATAACTAATTAGAAATACAAAAATAAATGATTAAATTGTTATTATTGTTGTTGTTGTCCAATAAAGTGGCCTTTGTCAGGTGATTTGGGTGAAAAATTGTATATGCACGTCGGGAGTAAAGAGCAGTTATTCCCTTCGATTAATTACTTTACTCCCTTAATGCATAAATAACAATGTATTCGCATTATGTCAAATTATTTTGCTATTTTTATTCGTCATATTGAGTCAGCCATCTTAGAAATGAAAATTTCAATTTTCTAAGCTCATAGTCCTTTCCAGCCACTCAAAAAATCCCCGTATACCAATTTTCTTGAAAATTGGATAACAAACTAAAAATGATTTTTTTCCTGAAAAATTGAGTTTTTTTGTATTTGTTTATTTATAACTAATTAACAATAAATAAATATTATAAGTATTAGTAGTAAAAAGATTAATCAAGAAAGTGTGTATAAATGTATATAAAAGTATATTTTTGAGTATATATTCGTATGTCAAATGAAAAATACACTTTTATTTCGTAAGTGTGTATAAGTGTGTATAACTGTCCATTTTTGTAAATTTATGTGGCTATATTAAAAAAAATGTCTTTTATTAAAAGTGTACATAAGTGTAATAAATGTGTAATATTGTTAAAAGATCGTGACCAATTATCACAAAAATATACAATTATATACACTTTTGCACACTTCCGTACATTTTATACACTGCCAGTCACTTACTTTTACCCCCCCCTGAAGCAAAATAGGATAAAGTTTAAAGTTTTGTAACTTTGAAAGAGATCATCGTACAAAAACCAGTCGGAGACCATTTGAAAGCTTATTTTAATACCTTTCGATTCGCCTGAGTCACTTATAAAAAATACTATTTTTTGAAACTATTAAATGGCAATAAACTAGTTTCAAAAAAAAAATTTTTGGACACCTTTTTGAATTCAATGTAGTTTTCAAAAGATTGACGAAACCAAAAAGTTATCCAGATAGATTTTAGCTTTTTTCAACAGCTTTCGACTGGTTTTTTTTTCATTTTTGTAACTTTATTTTAAACAATGTTACGGTAGTTTTTGCTCGAAAATAGCCTTTTTTTAAAATCTAAATATATTAAAAACTTTTATAGATACAAAAAAATGATAAAGAGAAAAAATGTCACTTTTATATCGTAGAATACGAAAATGTTTTAAGTAAGAGCAAACAAAAAATTTTTTATTAACTGTATTTTTTATCTCTGCAGGTTGATTTATTCAAAGATGATTGTACTTAAAAAAAATACAGGTAATAAAAATTTTTATTTTAAATATTTTTGATCTCTTTCAAAGATACAAAACTTTAAACTTTATTCTATTTTGCTCCAGGGGGGGGGTAAAAGTAAGTGACTGGCAGTGTATATTTTACATTTTCACTCGGGATATATTTATTAAGATTTTATTTATAAAGCATAGAATAATAAAAATATAACGAAATATAATAAACATAAACAAGTCACTCAAATTGAGAATGCAGAAAACATTGATTTTAGACAACGTAGGCGATATTAAAAATTACTATTAAAAGGGCACTCTAAAAAAGATAATTTAGATTTTCAAAGCAGACGTTCAAGGAACATGTCAATCCGCAGTCACGCACCAGTTTGTTATATTCAAATTCTCATTAATTTAAACGTATAGTATGACCTAAATAAACATAACTCAATTAATAATTTTATACACATTTTCTTGAAAATTGGATAACCAACTAAAAATGATTTTTTTCCTGAAAAATTGAGTTTTTTTGTATTTGTTTATTTATAACTAATTAACAATAAATAAATATTATAAGTATTAGTAGTAAAAAGATTAATCAAGAAAGTGTGTATAAATGTATATAAAAGTATTTTTGAGTATATTCGTATGTCAAATGAAAAATACACTTTTATTTCGTAAGTGTGTAAGTGTGTATAACTGTCCATTTTTGTAAATTTATGTGGCTATATTAAAAAAAATGTCTTTTATTAAAAGTGTACATAAGTGTAAATAAATGTGTAATATTGTTAAAAGATCGTGACAATTATCACAAAAATTACAATTATATACACTTTTGCACACTTCCGTACATTTTTATACACTGCCAGTCACTTACTTTTACCCCCCCCTGAAGCAAAATAGGATAAAGTTTAAAGTTTTGTAACTTTGAAAGAGATCATCGTACAAAAACCAGTCGGAGACCATTTGAAAGCTTATTTTAAACCTTTCGATCGCCTGAGTCACTTATAAAAAATACTATTTTTTTGAAAACTATTAAATGGCAATAAACTAGTTTTCAAAAAAAAATTTTTGGACACCTTTTGCATTCAATGTAGTTTTCAAAGATTGACGAAACCAAAAGTTATCCAGATAGATTTTTAGCTTTTTTCAACGCTTTCGACTGGTTTTTTTTTCATTTTTGTAACTTTATTTTAAACAATGTTACGGTAGTTTTTGCTCGAAAATAGCCTTTTTTTAAATCTAAATATATTAAAAACTTTTATAGATACAAAAAAATGATAAAGAGAAAAAATGTCACTTTTATATCGTAGAATACGAAATGTTTTAAGTAAGAGCAAACAAAAAAATTTTTATTAACTGTATTTTTTATCTCTGCAGGTTGATTTATTTCAAAGATGATTGTACTTAAAAAAAATACAGGTAATAAAAATTTTTATTTTAAATATTTTTGATCTCTTTCAAAGATACAAAACTTTAAACTTTATTCTATTTTGCTCCAGGGGGGGGGTAAAAGTAAGTGACTGGCAGTGTATATTTTACATTTTCACTCGGGATATATTTATTAAGATTTTATTTATAAAGCATAGAATAATAAAAATATAACGAAATATAATAAACATAAACAAGTCACTCAAATTGAGAATGCAGAAAACATTGATTTTAGACAACGTAGGCGATATTAAAAATTACTATTAAAAGGGCACTCTAAAAAAGATAATTTAGATTTTCAAAGCAGACGTTCAAGGAACATGTCAATCCGCAGTCACGCACCAGTTTGTTATATTCAAATTCTCATTAATTTAAACGTATAGTATGACCTAAATAAACATAACTCAATTAATAATTTTATACACATTTAATTGAAAGGAAAGAGCAAACAGCCCAACAGCTAAGAAATGGAATTGACCAAATTTAGAAGTATCCGATAATGAAACAGATTATGAACCAATTAAAGTTTGTTTTTTCTCAACTGATTGCGATATTAAAATTAAAACAGATTTTTTTATTTTTATTGTTACATGAGCTCTAAGGTTTAAATGTAACATATAGTATTTATTTATATATTTTATTTACAGAAAGTCAAGCAAACATCTAGGTCTATTGTTGTACTATCGAGTGATTAATCTGATATTGAAAATTTACAAGTATAAACATTAGTATAAAATAACATTTATTTTGCAAAACAAATTAATTTTAACGTAAACTATATTAATTATTCAAATTAAATTTTTTTATTTTCACAGGATAAATTTAAAAATATTGAAAATAATGAGAACAAAGTTCAAGAGCAAAATTGTTCTTTAAATAAAGAAAAAAGAGAAAATTTTAATGATAAACAAAAGCAGAATGATGAGATTAATCAGCGGTGGACATTGAACTATCCTGCTGCCGTAGGACATGTAAGATTGTTTGTACTTCCTATGAATTACTTTACGTATACTCTGCTTAGTTTTACATTAATGAAAATTCTTACATAAATTATAATTATGTATTTTAGGTGCAAGATTTAATAAAAGGTTCAAATATTTATGTACACAAATCGGCTTATTACGTTCATTAATCGGTTACACAAACAAAGCAGACGCTTCTTACTAGATCTTTGATAGAATTAGTTTTTGCTAAAAAGGCACTTTGCGAATGCACCTTACGAGGTAAATGTGGAAATAAAGGTTTGGATCAAACTAGTGTCGATATGTGTAAGTTCATACAAGTTATATTACTAATAAGAAAAGAACTGCAATAAAAAAAGTTAATATTGCCCTGCAATAATTACACATTAAATGTTCTATTTCAGCCTACGTCCAACAGTATGCCAAAAAGCAAGGCTGACCATTAATACCAAATCAAGTAATAATTACGAGTCTTAGCCGACTGATGGTCGAGAAAAAACAGTTATCGATAACGAACGAGCAAAGAAAACTGTAAAGAAATAATTTTAAAAAACATATTTAAATTAAAGTTAATCATATTTACAGGATTAATAAAAGTTCAATAGTGAGTATAGTGAAGTTATAAAATTGACGTTTATAAATTTGACAAAAATAAAATATGAAATTTATTTTGAAAAGATGAAGTTCATTCTTTCATAAATATTTTATAAATTTTTTTTACCTGAATAATGCAATAAAAAATTATAATTTGAAAATGTAGTTATATACATTTAAGAAAAATGTAATTTAGAAACGTAAGGTACAAAATGGTTAGTACTGAAAAAAGTTTATAGCGTTTTTTACGTAGTTTTCTTAATAACATGACTACGCATAATTCTATTAATCATATTTTTTAAAATGTATTTTATTTATATAAATAATAATGTGATTGAGGTTATTGACATTTATCTGACGTGTATATGATACTCATCTCTTTAATTAAGGTATTGTACAAATGTCTAGGATATAGGTTAGGTCATCTTGATATAATTTTGATATCTTTTAGTACAAAGTATTAAAAACTGAAACGATTCTTATTAAAAACAGAAATAATAATAAAAGTAATACAATTTATCTACAATATTAATAATTTGACAAACTGCATTATGTATTCTATAGCCATTAGACACAAACCACTTTATTTTCCTGCCGCAATATTAAGCTTTTCAGAATATTCAACTATTTCTTTTACAAGATCTTTTAGTCTGTTTCCATAAATTTTTTCCTTATCACAAAGATCCAAAACAAAATCATTATTACTTCGAAACATAACACTTTTATAAATTTCATCCACATTGTCCTTATACTTATTCAAGACGTCTTTACTTAGCAAAATTATTGGGTAATACATAATAGCCGCAAACATTGCACTTGGCCTAACATCCTCGTATTCGTCGAGAATATCTTGTAAACTTGGTCTTTCGAATAACGGATTATTTTTCTTCAGCACATCACAAAGCTCTTTATAATAACACTCGATAGCTTCTCTTTCCTCGGTTTTTCTAATTTCGAGAGTTGTACTGAGGTAAATCAGCTGAGCAACGTCATACATTCGTGGTGCATACCTAACTATTTGGAAATCCACCAAAATACATTTTGGAGGATTGCTCGAGTCGAATAAGGAATTGTTTGGCCAGGTATCACCGTGAGATATGACTCGTGATAATTTACCTTTGTCTTCGGAAGAATACAATCTCATAAATCCTTGAGAACAGAGATTGAAAATTCGTCTGTGATCGAGACCTTGTCGTTTAGCAAGTTCCTCCGCTAAATTTGAATATAACTCTAATTGTTTGTGATCTAAAATCTCCTTGATAAATAAATGTTCGACACAAGCTTTTGGATACATGTCTTTTAAACTCTTTCCTAATGTTCTTTCAGCTAAAAGTGAGGATGCGTGCAATCGAGCTTGAGCTTTTACAGCTGATTTCAAGATATCACCCATGAATATTTTGTCTTCACGCATCGCATATCCTCTTGCCCTCAAATCTTCGAGCACAACGATTTTGTCGTTGGCTAGTAAGCAATCGGGACACCAATCCTCGGTGACGCAACTTTCTTTCAGATGCGGAAGGACAGAATTAAAAAACAGAGCTTCCTGATGAAACACGCCACGTTCTTCGATGAATTTTGACTGTTCTTCCGAACCTTCGGGTATTGCTTTTATAAAAAATCGGTGTGTTTCGGGTTTACTACTGTTACTTCGTTTTATCGTGATGAGAAGATTCTGATGATCTCCGAGAAATCCGATTTTGTCTTCGGAGTGACATTTCAAACTATGATTGACTATTTCCACGGATTCACCTTTGAATGCTTGTGAAACTATAGTTTCAATGTCTTTGGAGCTGAGCATATTGTCAAACTGAATAGATCTTCAAGAATGTTGTATTGAATGTATAAAACACAATTTATATTGTACTAAAATTTTAAAATTGAATTGCAATAATTGATAATTTCGTTTTGTGTGCAATAGCTTTCAAAACTTATTTCGCTATTAATAATTTAATCTGTAGATGTAACATATGAGTACATGATTCTTCATGCTTTCAACGTAAATTTGACTCTCGAATCAAAGTGACGCTAGTTTTAAAAGCATCGAGATAAACCTGACACGAACTTACTATTAATGAAATGAAGTCGTGATTCATCAAAATCTTTACATCTATCTTAAAACATTTATTAGACAATTTTATTTTTGTCATAAAAAGAATTATATAACGTTAAAGTTAATGACAATTACATTACACTTTTCTGTTGTATGATTTATGTAAAAAATAATGTTGATTCATGCAAACACGTGTTGAATCTTTTTATAAGATATTTTCTGCAAGGTGTAAAAGATTATATAATACTCCAATAATGTACTTCCGACAATCATTTTATTATATATATATATATTAAAACTTGAATTCTTAATAATTATGCAATAGTAAACTAAACTTTTTCTATCTATTCTTAATAATTATTGTTCATTTTGTTCATTAATAAGAAATTTAATAATGAATAAATTTTAAGGATTTCGTCGAATTACATTTCAAACTTGTCGAATCATGATGTCGAAAAGAATGCTCTACAAAAAGTATTGCGAAATAGTTAGTATTCGGTGTAATATTGAACAGTTTATTAATCAATTAAGTTAAATTAATCTGCTAAAATTTTATTTTATATTTAGAAGATTGTTTAAATGGAATAGACAAAAAATAGGTGAGAAATGTGCTTATTTTTGTCCTACCGATGAAACTTTTTCTCATATTTTATGACCATTTATTGAAGTAAAATCCTAATTTTCAGCCATTTAGCAAACAATCACTGAAAAAAGATGTTTTACAGTTAAAGCGACGCGTTAACTGTTAACCAATACGTACTTAAATATGGCCCAACGAATATTCGTTAACTGTTAAGGAATTAGTCATTAGTATAAAGAGTTTAATGTAAACTCACCGCGTATTAACAGTTAATGAATCGCGTGTCAATATTTAATGAATATATATTAAAAGTAAGAATATTTTAAATGTAGGAATTTTAAGGTTAAGGTTTAGTTTATATATTATAAATATTAAAAAATAACATATTCTTTATTATTAAAAGAGAAAAAAATATTATTTTAATAAACAAACATTTTATTTATAAATTTTGTAAACTTATGACATAGTCCGGGCGCTGAGGGGGGTTTCGTGGCCACTTTTTGTCCCCTCGGGAACTTTTCATATTTGTATGTTTTTTGGGTCGTAGAAACAGAATTTTGAGGTTCCCAGGCCCAAATTTGGTCCCATTTTGAGATATGGCCCATTTTTAATAAAAATACCGAATTTTTCAAGCTTTTCGTAAAATTGACCTTATTTAATGCAAGAATGACTTTTTATATTATATAAGTATATATTTTTGTAATAATTACGTAAATAAATAGTTATTTTATCGTGAAACAACCCAATAAAAAACGAAACTCAATTAAAAAGGCTTAGCATGCGCGCTCTTTTCTTATGCAGTAGGCCTAATCCGCACTTTTTAAATGTAATATAAGCACACGCATACGCTCATATATATATATACATATATAGGTATATAACACATGTATATATATGTGTGTATATATATATATATATGGGGTATTCCACGTGAAGTGATCCGATCAAATTTTAAAATGCATCAAATTTTGGGTATACAATGCAAATGTTTTTCAGAACACAGAAAAAAATTTTTAGGTGCCGGACTCAATTTGCTCAAAAGTTATTCTAATCTCAAAAAGTGAAATTTCCAAGTTTTTTTAACACCAGCTGGGTTTACCACTATTTAACTCAAAATCTATCAACAAAATCTATCAATTTTACTATAGAACATTATATGTAACATTCGTTGCTAATTATGTCTAGAATTTATCCTTCTGCGTTAGAATTTCTAATCTCAAAGTCAATGTTACATATACTACATGTTGCGACACGGTATTTTGCGCCAACCGAAAGATCGGCAACAAAATTTCCCGTTTCCGCGTCGTAGAATGTAAGTCTACTAATACTTACTGATTTTCCGCCGGGCTGTTATTCCCAGAGGGAATTCCGGATACTGGCGTCACCTTCTTCGGGATAGGAAGGTGTATAATTATTACTGAGCAAATAAATAATAACACCCGATTAAACAATAAATAATCTTTAATAAATCCCTCTTTATTTGTACAAAATAATAAATATTTAATTGCACGCGCGCTAAGTATTTACAACGGTAATACACTCTCGTCGCGACAATATTCTCGCCCGCGACACACACACGTGCTCTCTCTCTCTCTCTCTCTCACACGCTCACACTCTCTATCTCTCTCTCGCTCACACGCGGTACCGGTGAAAGGCGGCGAGTCCACTCGCTCTGCCGTTTCACGGTAGCGCGGCTTTATCTCCTCGGTGTATCTCTCACCCACGCGATTACTCGGGACGGCGTAATGCTGCGCGCACGAATACGTTGCCGTTACCGCAATCGGCTAACAGCAAATAATATTCGTATTCGCTCTCTTTCTCTCTCTCTCTCACACGCACAAGCCTATCCGCTTCGGCACTACACTAACCCGTACGCGATGCTATTCTCTCTCACACACACTCTCTCTCTCTCTCTCTCTTTCTCTCTCTCACACACGCTATCTCTCGCGGCGGCAATTTGCCTTGGCACCACCTCGGGGAAAACGACCGAGTTGTACCGAGTTAACCGGCCTACCTCGCGATCGAGCACGCTGGGAATAAAGGTTATGCTTACCCTGGACACGGCCTGGGAAGGCGGCGGCCTTTCCTGGTGCTCCCTGAAAGCTGGTTCGGCACAGATGGCCACGGGGAGGTCCACTCGACCCGTGACTTCCTCGGCTGGACTCGTACGGTCGTCCCTCTCTCTCGCTCTCACACTCGCCGACCGATCTGCTGACTCGACCCGGAAGGCCTTCCTCAACCCCAAGGAAGGACGACGGTGGACACGGCTGATTCGGCTGGTATTCTTCTCACTCACTGCACTTCCCGACACACGCGACACGGTGACCTGGGAAAATGGCTGGAGACTCGAAGTACACGGCGAAGCGATGGAGCGAAGGTTCTGCCTTGGCATGCAAGTACAGACTAACTATTGAGCGCCGATTATCGGCGTCGCGGTTTCGCCGCCGCACCGATCGCTCAACCCGACACCTCGCCCTATTGGTCCCCGAAATCGGTCGGACCAATAGTGAAGAACCTATCCTCGCCACTTCGCCTCTTCTACGGGGAAGGCGACCGTTAAACATTTTTCCGAGAGTTGTTTTTCTCTCGGATTGTTTTAACCGTCGAACCTTTCCCCGAATTTCGCGCCACAGCTCGCGACAATTAATATTGTCGCAATGTCAATATTTAACTTAAAAAAGTGTAAGTGCGCCACAATTGATTTTTTTATGCAAAAGTCTAAAAGAAAGCTTGGAGTAATACCTTTCAAATGGTTTGTAGCATTTTTATGGCCTTTAGTTCTGTAAAAACTATGATCATTTAAAGAAACACGAAATTTTTTTTTAAATTTAAATGGGAATTATTATGTTAATTTTTGTAAATTTTGTCATTTTTTCTGTTTTTTGAGAATTTTAAATTATTCTAACTTTTTACAGAACTAAAGGCCATAAAAATGCTACAAACCATTTGAAAGGTATTACTCCAAGCTTTCTTTTAGACTTTTGCGTAAAAAAATCAATTGTGGCGCACTTACACTTTTTTAAGTTAAATATTGACATGTAGTATATGTAACATTGACTTTGAGATTAGAAATTCTAACGCAGAAGGATAAATTCTAGACATAATTAGCAACGAATGTTACATATAATGTTCTATAGTAAAATTGATAGATTTTGTTGATAGATTTTGAGTTAAATAGTGGTAAACCCAGCTGGTGTTAAAAAAACTTGGAAATTTCACTTTTGAGATTAGAATAACTTTTGAGCAAATTGAGTCCGGCACCTAAAAATTTTTTTCTGTGTTCTGAAAAACATTTGCATTGTATACCCAAAATTTGATGCATTTTAAAATTTTGATCGGATCACTTCACGTGGAATACCCCATATATATATATATATACACACACATATATATACATGTGTTATATACCTATATATGTATATATATATATATGAGCGTATGCGTGTGCTTATATTACATTTAAAAAGTGCGGATTAGGCCTACTGCATAAGAAAAGAGCGCGCATGCTAAGCCTTTTTAATTGAGTTTCGTTTTTTATTGGGTTGTTTCACGATAAAATAACTATTTATTTACGTAATTATTACAAAAAATATATACTTATATAATATAAAAAGTCATTCTTGCATTAAATAAGGTCAATTTTACGAAAAGCTTGAAAAATTCGGTATTTTTATTAAAAATGGGCCATATCTCAAAATGGGACCAAATTTGGGCCTGGGAACCTCAAAATTCTGTTTCTACGACCCAAAAAACATACAAATATGAAAAGTTCCCGAGGGGACAAAAAGTGGCCACGAAACCCCCCTCAGCGCCCGGACTAACATGTCGCCTTTCTGCCGTTACATGAATTTTATGAGTGCGAATAAAAGTATTATAATTAAATTTAATTCTTTTTTCCGCTTTATTTTTGGCTGGTAAAAGGACTTGATATGATTTTATATGATCCAACATACCAAGAGTGACGCATTCTTTTAAATAAAAATTACTTTATCACTTTGTTTACATTTCATTATTTTAATAATAATGCCAAAAACAGGGTAATCGTCAATATTATTATACAAAAATATTACATTATCTTTTTTGTACATAGTGCCATTTATTTTTACATGTAATATTTCGTTTAAACTATTTTCAGTTTTATTTTCACATTTACCAAATTCTATAATATTCTTAAGTCCTTTTTGGCTGTAAAATCGATAAGCCAAATCTAATTATAATTTTGTTGCTAAAGTAAGAATAATATTTACCCTAGAATTAACAATACGAGCGCACTTTTTTGATTTTTTATGATAGGATTCCCATTTGGTACACGAATAATATTTAGGAGGAACCATCGATAAAATGCATGAAATATAGTGAAGTATTATATGAAATTTCGGTTTAAGAGTTTCATGGAAGATTGCAATATTTAATGAGTTGTGAGATTTAAGTAATTGTTCTAACAAAACAAGATCATGAGATGAAATAGCATCTTGGTGAAGTATTAAAAGAATCTCATATAAAGTTTTATTAAGTTCCCATGCAAGGTCATCTGCAGGTATCAATTCACCTAGGATAATACCAAAATATGCAATTAGAAAATTCATTTCAGAAGCTGTTATTATAATATATCCTTTATGTATATGATTCGGATTGATTGAAGACTGTTTATTGCCGTGATCTATTTCAGAAAAATCAAAGTATTTTAGTCGATCGTTTAAAAGATCTATACAAAAGTAATTATATTTTATGCAATGATTTATTATTTGAGCCATGACATATCGGCAAGTTCCTAAATAAAATTTATGCATTATGTCGCAAGTTAAATTACAAAGATGATGGAAACCAGGTAATTCATTAAAAATACACACGTCTTTTACCCCATGCTCTGAATTTTTCAAGTCTTCTTCATAGTTCTCCAAGTTTCTTAAGTATTTTTTTTTAACAATACAAAGTGTATCTGCTTCATTTCTTGGGCAACGACAAAATCTACAATAATGCTCGGCTGAAAAACTTTCAGTAAATCCATACAGGCTATTTACGCCTAAATTGTCACCTAAGATTGCTAGAACTATAAAGTAGACTTGATAAATTTTTCCGTCCACATTAATCGTTATACCTTCATCAAATAGACTTTGCATCTGTTGAACTAACTTTTGAAAACATGATTTTTAAAAGTTTTTTGATCAGAGGTAAAAATTAATTGAGCTAAAAACACATTTTCTAATAACGATGCATATTTTGGAGGTAATCATGCTATTGAAAAATAAAGACCACCAATTTTATGCACCCCAGCTGATGTCGATAAAGGATCGCAAACTTCAAAATCGTCGTAATATAAATATAATCCAATAATATTTTTGTTTTCAAACTCTTGTTTTAAATCTTTCCAACGATTACTGTTGTATACACTTGAAACAGTATTAGCATTTAAGTCAGACATTTCACTCTTCATGTAGTTTAGAATTTCACTGTAAACATTTGGCAACTCCAAAAACATTTTCAGAACTTGAGATAATGGTACAATGCAGCCAAAACACTTTCTATGTGTGCAGACTGTAGTGTTGCCACATTTTTTATTGTCTTTTATTTCACCAATTTTAAATTGTTTCGCTTGAATTAAATGCCCTGATTTAACAAAAAATTGTAATCGTTTGTATTGAGTACTTGTTTTATCAAAAATATCGAGTTCAAAACAATCATCAATTGTCGCAGCATATTGTGACGGCAGTGCATTTTTTAGCCTTTGAATAAATAAATTTGAGGACAGTTTATTGTATTCCATAAAGTAATTAACAATTTCATCCGCAATATTATGCGAAATGGATGATTTGCTGTACAATTTGGCAATAAAATCAAAATAATGATTTTCTACAGACTTTTTGTGAGATATTGATTTGTCCTTTTCATTTTGAAACAAAACATCGTCATTTGAAAAATTCGTTCGAATTACTTTAATACTTTGATTTACTCTATGAATTAAATCTCGATTGTTTTGTTTCCAATTTATTTTTTTGATATAAATATAATTATTTACAGCTACACTATAGGATCGTAAGTAGATTTATAATCACATTTTTTACGTGTTTTTTAAACTACTTAAAGTGTTAAATTTACGCGTACAATTATCAAACATGCAGACATAAATATTTTCATATTGGTGAAATAGAGTAATATGTCGCAAAGCAAACATTATAATCGTTAAATTGATGTTGCGGCTTACAATTTTTGCAAAGCATGATGTTTCATAAAATCTAAAATATCTCATTAAGAAATATAACTTATAATAGTAAAATCTTAAATTATTAAATATATAATAACGTAACATTAACGCATATTCTAAACTGAAGGTGTTTCAAATAATTTAAAAACAGTCTATACCTTCAATCATTAACTAAAAATATATAAACACTTTTTAAGCTTATTGCAACATGTATATACATGTGGAATTTTAGTATCAGTTTTTGTGTGCAAATCATACAATATCCACTGCAAAACATAACAAAAATTTTCGCTTTCTACTGCATATGAAACATTAAAAACGATGAAAATTTTAAATAAAATATCTATTGCTCTTAAAAAACATGGCAACTCGTATTGAATGGCATCAATTTGTACATATACGTTTTGTATCTGGGTTAGATTTGGACCCACAATAATTATAAATGGTTGTAATGATAAACCCATGTTCGACATTTTTGACCTTTTGATGCGAATAGCATTTTATAATGATTGCAAAAGTAAAATGTTTTACTTAAAAAAAATTTTAATTAAAATTACAGATATTTAAGAATTATCTGTTAAAATGAAACATTATGTTACCTTGACATGAATAACGATTCCTTCAATTATTTCTTCTTTCGTGGGTCGCCAATAGTATATTACACATCTAGGGAGGTAAAGTATTGGTCAGTCCATAGCACATGTAAATTGACATCCGAGCCGAAGGCGAGGGTGGCAAACATGTACTATGGGGTGACCATTTTACCTCCCGTGGGATGTATACTATTTTTCACCACCAGTAGGCCGAAAATAACACATTCCTTTTTCGGTACCGGGAGGGAATGTGGTACTTTCGGTCTGCGTGTGGTGAAAAATGTTTTTTTCATGGACAAAATGTTCTTCATACAAATTTTGTTACTCTTCGTTCTCTTTAATCTGTAATTAAAAAAATTTTATAAATTAAAAAACACTTTAAATTGAATGCGTTAAAAAATCATATGTTAAAAGTTTATATCATACAATATTAAAATTCAAATAAAAAATAAAAAATTTAAGCCGTGTTACTGCAACTTTAATAAAAAATAATACTTTATGTTCTTAATTTGAGGTTAAATGTAACAATCATTACTTACATAGTGTTTTTTTTATTATTATTTTAACGTCGCTCTTTTTATGCTCCCAAACCGGTGTTAATCAGCGACGGAGGTCATACGATGTCTTGGTGAAGACTTGTTCAAAATACATTCCCCAGTGGTGCTCGTATCAATCGGCCGGAGCCGGGAATCGAACCTGGGACCTCCAGATTACGAGCCCGACTCCTTACTGACCGAGCCATCGCAGGCCTCTTACATAGTGTTTTATTCAAAAATGGAATCGTTAATTTATTGCTATAACAAAATAGTCACTTATATAACTGCGTTTTTGAAAGTTTAAATTTTTGGTAATTAATTAGCTTTATCAAAGTTAATATACTTACATTAAAAGCCTTAAAAATTGAAATTAAAGTTTCGTACGATTGTACTATATTTTCTCAATTTAAGTGAATAATTTTACCTTTTTCACTTTCACTTTGGTATGCATCTAATGACTGTATATAATAATTGTCATCTTTGGATAATTGTTTTTTATTTAGTAGAATAAATTTGTCAAAAATAGAGTGCCATTTTCTCTCAAAACATTCAAAAGGTATTTGTCATTTTTTCATAAAATCTAGTTCAATCTAAAAATAAATATTAATGAGTTTTAATTAATAAAATTGTTAAATATAATGTGTGATTTTTAATTAAATTAAATGTCTACATACTAAAGTATATGACTCAGAATCTTTTAAAATAGGCCAATTTTCATATATTTGAGTTAAGACTTTATACTTGTCATTGTCTGCATCTCTTTGTCGTAAAGTGTACGTTATTTCCCAATGTTTGACAACTTCCGGTTGATTTTTATTGATCATTAACCACTTTTTACTTCGCTCAGCATCTTCAGCATCTTTAAGGGTAGAGTATGCTCTAAAATTAAAAAAAAAATCAATTTTTTTTTATTTTAGAAACAAGTTCTAAATGTTACGTAGAATATGCGTAAATAACGTTTAATATTATAAAGCTTATGTGTTTACATAATTTAAGCATTAAATAATCTTCAGTTAATAAAACTATTTTTTATACATTTAAAACATTCCTTGCAGGACAATTTTCGTCATAGCCACCTGAAATTTTGCACACATCTTGAGGTATGTATGAATTATAAAGTTACACAGCCTTTTTTGTTTAAAATTAAATGTGACATTTTTATTACTACTTTTTTAATGAAAAATCTGATATTCTTTAGGCAATTATTTAAATAAATTGGATTTATCGAGTCAGAAATTGCATTTTTATAGATAAACCTTATTCGCTGTGTAAAGTTGTAGCTCTTATATGTATAAGTTTGAAATTTTTTTACCGGAGTCCTTTGATAACTTTTACCCTGCAAGGAGTTTTTTGAATTTGCAACTGTTTTAGGCCTATTTGGTTAAATATTTTAATATTTTAGGTAATTTGGGTGTTAGTAATCATCAATAAAGAATATTTTTTATAATATATTTAATAAAGATGACATTTCACGTAATATTTTATAAAAATTACAAAAATATTTTTCTGACCATACGTTACCCTTAAAATTACAATATATTACGTTTATACAGATATTTCAATAAATATCAGTCAGCTCAATGTATCATATTAAATATTATAAACCTGTATTGACTTTTAATTCATTTATTATAGCTGCCTTCGCCAAATGCTCAGTTTCACGAATAAAGATTCGCCTATTTCTATACTTGTCAACTAGTTTCCATTTTGATCTTCCGGATTGATTCTTTCTTGAATCTTGTTTCTTTGTAGCTGGTACAAAATATGTTTCCGGACACTCAAGAGGGAATAATTCTATAATTTTGTCACGCAATATCATGAAATCAGCATTATTTAATGTACTATAAATAAAAACATATTTTAAAAACTTATGCACACAGATTGTATGTATTATGGAAATGAAAAATAATTGTTTGTAATACTTACAAGTTTTCAAATTGTAAAAAATGTAGCACAATAATTTTGCATAAATAAGATTGCGAAGATGAGCATAATTCTTTTTTGTAGTTATAAATATTAATTATAGGTTTTCCAAGTGGATGATTTTGTAATGCTTCCAATAAATTGAAATCGTAGACAGCGTTTACTATTTTCTTCTTTTCTTGGTATTAGTAACATCTTGAGAACTAGTAAATTCAATATTTTCATTATCTAAAAGACGTACATTAGTCTCGCGAATTCTTTTTTCACTAGTGCATTCAACTTCACATAAATCTTTATTAAATAAATCTATATTTTTACTGCTATGTATAATCGCCTCTGTTGAATTATCAATTGATGATGAATCTACTGAACCAATGGAAAGCGACTGTGTCAAGCTATTATTTTGTATAGTTTCTTTACTCAGATCTTCATTATTTTCTAAATTGTATTCGACTATTACTCTGTTATCCTGTTCAATCTACAAACATTACATTTATTTATTAATTAACATTTAAATAAATATGTTCATATATACTATCATTGTGGTTGTTATTATTATTATTATTATTATTATTATTATTATTATTATTAGTACTACTACTACTACTACTACTATGAACAATATGATGTACGATATAGGAAAAACATACACATTCTTTTACTCTTTTTTTGAGATGCATGCGAACTCCGGCACTAGGTATAACAGCAATAGAATCCATGTGATTTTTAAATAATAAATCATACAAACACTCGACATCCGAAATATCATTATCTGCGTGAAAATTATGATGCGGATTATTTAGATTTTAAGACATAAAAATGCATAAGAAAGTAGGTTAAAGTTTATCGGTTTGAAATTTAAACATAACCTCAAAAGTTAGTGCCGTTATATTTGAACTATATAAATAAATTGATAAAAATCAAACTTACTTTTGAAAGTGGTTTTCAGCTCCGGAAATCCCCATATATCGAGAATCACATCCATTTCGATGGTGAATATAAAGACATTAGGTACACCCTGTCCGCGTAAAACTAATGCGTCGGATCAGCAGATGAAACCGGCCAGCCGGCTCTCGTACACAATATGACAAAAGACTGTTTCTTACATTGACGATTGTTTTTACTTTTATTTTTAACTGAAAGCTTCTTATTTATATATATATTAACCTTATTTATGTTGTATATATATATGCTAAATATATAACTATAAATCTACATTCGTTAACTGTTTATAACGATGTACTAACTGTAATAAAACTAGTGACTTTCAGTTAATATCATTGCGGTTTTATAACTAATGCGCGTCATTAATAGTTAACTCACGAACGTTAGATGTAAATACTATAAGTTACTTATTACTTTAAACCACCATTCGTTAACTGTAAAACATCTTTTTTCTCAGTGTAGATTAAAGTTGAATACAGTTATGTGCTATTAAATGTGTATTGAACATCAACAATTGGAGAATATAATAAATCGCATTTATCTTCGTAAATACTGGGAAAATATAATACGAATTAGTTATCAATTAGATATAAGAATTTTAAAGTTTACTGCTTGCGGAATGCGGAACACATTATTTGAATTTTGACGTTGTGGTCATTTTATGACACGGAAATAGTTTTTTCTTTCTCTAGGTATTATAATTCCTTAAAAAAGTATCGGTGAATAGTTAATCTAACCAACCTGATTAGTAAGAATATAGCAGTGGTTATGATAATCAATTTATTTCTTGGTTCGTTGAAAAAAAAATTATTATCACCGAAAGTTAGTTGGAATAAGTAATTAAATAGCAACATAAACTAGTTACTTGGACCAACTATCAATTTTTTGCAATATAACAACCAATTAAATGGTAACACTTACTAATATACTATTAGTTAAAGCCACCAGAAAAATTACAAAATTATTTTTTTGTAATGGTTGTTAAACACATGCCATCACATGGCGAAATAATTATTAAGAATAAGTACAAGTTACTTCAATAGTTTTAATTTACCATGCTTTCCATACTTTTAGCACTTATGATTCCCACTACTTTTCTGATGTTTATATTATTTTCTAGCGTTTCAGGTTCACCAATTCATTGAACTAAATAAAAATGTTGTAAGTCAGTAAATCTAGCGATTTTAAATAGTTATCATAAAAATACATGCTTGTTAATTTAAGTAACGATAAAACGTAACAGTGAAATAATACTTATTACGATGAGAAATAGTTAAAATAACCATCTTATTGGTTAAATTGAGTAACTTTTGATTAGTTATTTTAAATATTCAGAAATTGTTGACGTAACCATTTCTTGTTAGTAAATCTAAGTGTTTGTTTTACTTGCACCCTTGGTAAGAAACCAATTGCTTCGCCTAACCAATTTTTTTTCGTGTATTATTGTTAATATACAATTTATGAAAAAGCGTTTCATCACATGATATTTACTAGCAAGTTTTACTTTCTAATTCTTCGATTCAAATTTCTACTAGAGGCAATATATAATAAATATAAAATTGAGAAAATTTAATGTGATCAATATACACAAGAGGAGACAGACTGCCGCAGTGGATATTGTAATTGCCATTGCCATTGCTCATTTTCAATTAGTGTACTAATTAATTTAGTATGTACATATTAATTGTTAAAAATCATATTCATTGCGGTATTCGAATATTTTTGTTTAAGGTTATTAGATATGACAATAACTTGGTCAGTGTTCTCTACGATTTCTATTCGATTTTTCAGCAGCAATGATGCTGTCGTAGTCGCGTATGGTACTTAATTTATGGTGCTGACAATGATTGGAATTTGTTTTACAATTAGATTAAGTATTATCATAAGTAATTTACACATAATAAATTTATTATTTATATTAAATCAGTTACTTACTTTATGCATTGTTACGTTAACACTTACTTCATATAATTAAAATAAGGATATTTTCACAGGCTACTAAAAAACATTAGTCAAATATACTAATACATATCGCGGTTTTAACGTTGTGTGAATGTTAGTGAAATAGTAGATTTCATATTACTGTACAGGAAATTCGATTGCTCATTTCTTCATTCAAGCCGAGAAGCTGTTTATTTTTTCAGAATAGTATGTGTAAGTGATTTTTTATACACATCGAAAATAATTCTACGTTGTTTAAAATAAATAAATGGGTAATATACAATAATCAATTAAAAGAGAAAGCTATAGATAATCAATTATCGGTTTATAAAAAATATATTTTTTTAAAAATGTCGAATATTCCATAATATATTTTTAAATCAAATCAAATACAATTTACAGAAAATAAAAGAATATTTTCTCTTGATTCAAGTTTTTTAAATTATCTGTATTAGTTTTCAAGTTAGTAAAAGTAACTAATAATTGTTCGAATGTGCTAAACAAAAACTTGGTGAAAAAAATATAAATCAAAATACCGTCACATACCCAATTGTTGATCAATTAAGGTAAATCTGTACGTTCATAGAATAATTTTATGTTAAAAAAGCTAATAATTGTATATATTTAGACGGATACAGAAAGTATAAGTATTAAACTTCCTTTTAGCCATCTCAGAAAAATAAAATAGGTGCTATTTTTAAAGTAAGCAACAACCTAAGAAAAAAAAGCGGCAAGTACCAATTTCTGATCAGTAAATTTTCGGTACATATACCACTTTCTATTTAAGTCTACTAAACAATTATTGATTGTTTAACCTTCAAATTGTGCGTAGCAACGTGTAGATTTATGTAAATATTATTATTTTATTGAAATAATACACTGATCAGAAATTGGTTCATGATCAACAATTGGGTATGTGACGGTAGTTCATTTTTCTATAACAAACGTTTTCGGGCATATAAAACCTTTCAATTAATTCGAAAGTTCGGAAAAAGATAGTCTGTATGGTAACAATAATCTCTTTTTTTTCAGCTCAAAAGATTTAAAATCTTCGAAGTAGTTGCATATTATATATCTTTAGATGAAATCTGCTATTGTTTATATCTCTGAATCTATTCATAAATGGGTTGAAACAAATCGTCGCAATAGAACATAATAGGGGTTATACTGGTAACTTATGCTTTTCAATAGTAACATATGTATAACTTTATTAAAACTTATTTTGTATAATATTTAAATACTGCATTTTTTGGTACATAACGCTTTTCTTCGCTTGTCGTAAATACGAAATCGCGTCAAACATCTATTTTGTTCTCTTATAGTTGCACAATGTATTATATTTTTGCAAGCTGTACGTAATTGTCTAAAATTTTTATTTGAACTATGTAAATTCTTTATATTTATGTACATGTAGGAAAAGATTGTTTAGTAGAATTAGCATAGGGTGATTTGTGTATCAAAGAATAAATTTGAAGAAAAATTTTACGTATTATACACAATAATTCAAATAATCAGGGACTATTTTTACATATTCCACGAAATTAATTTTAAATTTTTTAATGCATAAAATAATGTGTTTTATTCTTGGGTGTTTACTAAATTACTAATGTAGCAAGGTAATCTTGAGACTCTTAGTAAAATATTTTCAAATCATAGGATAAATTATTAAAAGCTTTAATTAAAAGTTTTAATAAAAAAATCTGCAAAAATGCTCGCGGTGACATACAATTTGATATTCATTGAACGCTCAATTTTCCGTGTGCAATTAATATATTTTCAGCCTGTGCATTGTGTGTAAATGTTAAATTTACATATGGGAGATTCTCTGTGAAATCGAAGATGAAAAAAATGAATATTGCTATAACTGTGGGAATATGTTTTAGAAGTGTCCAGTAGTTCTCCTCAATTTTTTCAGATTTTTTGGGAGCCATTATTTTAAGTTACAGAGAGTTAAAGTTGACATTTTAACACCTTTTTTGCATTCTATGTCCATTTTCATGAATTTGTAGCTCCCAGGGGATGCATTTTTCACTAAAAACATAAATATAACTTTTTTTGTAAAATTTTCTGAATTTTTCATTAAAAATACTTTTAAAGTCATAAATGTATGCTGTCACACTGTTGTAAGCCATTTAAACCTTAAATAGTGAAAATCAGCAATTCTGCTCCGGATTCTGAAAACCAAATACTATCTAAAAGATGTCTTTTTATAGTCAGAAACCGCCTATAAATTTCCAGAGTGGGTTTAAATCGTTAAGATCATTTTTGGTCAAAATATCTGGGAAATGTGCCCGAAATATTAATAGAAATGTAAATTTGTTGCTCATCTGAAGTATTACTATAAATGTATCAATATTATTATTATAATAACGGAAGATGCGTATTTAATACAAAAAATGTATCAATAAATCAGATCTGAGATTATAATGATTAATATGATTGATTGATAGTGGCAAGTTTGTGAAATTCAAATAATGTGTTGCTGAATAATAATAATAATGTTGATACTTTTATAGTAATCCTTCAGATTAGTATCATAATTCTGGTGAGAGTTGTAAAACTGAAAATTCAGCATTATAAATGTTCCCACGTTACCAAATTTTCGGTTAAAACTCTTAACCGTTTCCCGGTGGAAATGCCGAAAATATTAATTATAAATAAAATAAAATCTTGTACGGCCGACTCTCTCAGAGGAGATTCCGTCGAATTTGTAAATTAATAACGCGCGAAAAACCCAACGAATCCAACGATCGAAAATCACTCCCGGGTAACCACGTTTGACCAACAAGAAATTTAATAGATATATCGGACACCGCAATACTAATTTGATTGCTTACCAATCCGTTGAAAAATCTATTAAATTGATAAGTGCATAAATTTTTTTGCAATGATCATGCTAATAGATGCATCGTTATAAGGCAACAAATATACATTTCTATTAATATTTCGCACACTTTTCCCAGATATTTTGACCATAAGTGATCTTAATGATTCAGACCCACACACTGAAAGAAAAAAAAGGTTAATTTTACTATAAAATTACCAGAAAATATTGTGCAATAACTATACTGCAATATTTTATGGTAAAACTATTTCTGAAAATTGTAAGTACCATTTACAAAAAAGAAATTGTAATTTAACTATATATTTGTAAATATTTATTTATTAAAAATTACTATATTATATTTTTATTAAACACTACTAAAAATTATGAAAGAAATGAATAGAAAAATAATACTACAAATGTATCATAATTTTTAGTTTTACGATAATTTATAATAATTTAGACTTTAAGATACGCGCGGTTGTGTGAAATGAAAAGATAGTTAAAATTTTGTTTTTAATAATTTATTTTTTTTTATAAAACAAGTTATACATATAAGTTTATAAAATGTACATAGTTTCATTTTAACATATATATATACTTTGAAATTGCAGTATATAGTGGGATAATTTCCACTTAGTAATAGTAGACCCTTTGCACTTTGGTGTGCATTCATTTCTGTACTGATGAACTTGTTTCGAAATAAGTTTTCAAATTACGTATAAAGGAATTCAGTTATTGTATACATGGATAATAACATTTATAGAAATAGTACCTATAGTTACCATTGAATCCGTCAATACTCTTTCAATATATAGCTCATTGTACCACATATTAATTTGTATTATTAAAAAATTTGACTTAAAAATACTTTAAAAACATAGTATATTTAACAATACTGCATAGTGTAATAATGATACTGCAATAATATATTGTAACAATAACAAAATTTAAATTGTAAATATTTAAAAAAAATTATGGTGTTTTAAATATTTATAAATAGTAAATTTAACTAAGCGAATTATAGTATAAAATACAGTCAAATATCAATAAATTAACTGGACCCATTGTTCTAAAAAAGTTGGTTGATTTAAGTATACATTTATAAGTAATTCAGCTATAGTACAGTAAAATCAATAAAATAATCAGATTGTTTTACTTACATTGTACTTTACTAAATTTTTTAGTAAATATTGCTATGCAGTTTTTTCTCAGTGCACTGAGAAAAATCGCTTTAGGAATAGTAACCATATTAGCTAGTATAATGTCATATAGTTATAACAAGCTCATTTTCTTACAGGTATGACTAAATTATAGTAAACATAGTCTTATTTGTAATGTAAAAATTACTATTTTGTGTAGATATTAAATTAATATGAACATTAGTAAATATTCTAGTGATTTGTAATATATATTTTTTAGTTAATCTATCTATTATATAATGTTTACTGTTACAAATTTTGCTTGTTGATTCTACGGTATTTTGTTCAACTATTGATTCTATATTTTTTGTTAGTTAGTTAGTTTAAACATACTTCAATATATTTTTTTAGCTACAGATACTAAATTTTTATTGTCAAGTATAAGTGTAATTTTTATGTATTTTTATTGCTTTTAAATTAATAAATAATAAGAAGAGTTATTAATTTGAGTTATGTATTTTAATCATCTTTTAAACTGTGAGAAATTGTACAAAATTGCAAAACGTAAGAACTTTTAAAAATAAACAAAAATTTAAAAAATCAAACGTATACTGTGTTAATTACTTTTTTTAAAATTAATATCGTTTATACGAATTTTTAATGAATTGCCAATTTCCCTATTTATAAAATATTTATTTATAGCAAACGTTACCAATTTTCTCATCTATATTAATTTTATTATACTTATGGCAATACGAACGTTTCGTATTTTGTAATGAAATATTTAGTTGGTCGCCATTTTTTCTGACAACTAAAACTATATTTTTTTCATTATCTCCAGTTGAAAATGTAGTTGTATCCATATTGAACTATATTTTATTGTTTTTTTCTGGTAATAGTTACTATATATTTCTCTCGGTGCACTCTGGAAATTTATAGGCAGTTTCTGACTATAAAAAGACATCTTTTAGATAGTATTTGGTTTTCAGAATCCGGAGCAGAATTGCTGATTTTCACTATTTAAGGTTTAAATGGCTTACAACAGTGTGACAGCATACATTTATGACTTTAAAAGTATTTTTAATGAAAAATTCAGAAAATTTTACAAAAAAAGTTATATTTATGTTTTTAGTGAAAAATGCATCCCCTGGGAGCTACAAATTCATGAAAATGGACATAGAATGCAAAAAAGGTGTTAAAATGTCAACTTTAACTCTCTGTAACTTAAAATAATGGCCCCGAAAAAATCTGAAAAAAATCAGGAGAACTACTGGACACCTCTAAAACATATACCCACAGTTATAGCATGTAACGTACGATCCAAGATCATGTTCATTTTTCTCATCTTCGATTTCACAGACAACCACCCATATATATATATGATTATATACATAATATTTTTAAGAGAAGATCAGGAATTAATTATTGGAAGTTAAATAGATTTATTGAAAATAGGAATGTAAGCACGAGTAATATCATACTTGAGTGAAATCACTAAGGGACCAGCTAGTGTTAAAATTGAATAAAAGCTATTCAATATTAACAATTAATAATTTTTTTCATAGCGGAACAGAATTTCAATAAAAGTCTAAATGTGTGTATAAAAAAATTAATTAATTGTTTTTTTATATAATTTTTCAATTTTTTTAAGTAATTTGGTAATAATAATTTTTTTATTACAATGTTGACACAGTCTCTTCCGTTCAAGTGAATTAAAATTATATTTAAAAGTAACTGATAAAATTTCAGCCTATTCGATGAAATGGTTCCTGAGCTATCCTACGGTAAGTGTATTGAAAAAAAATAATTAATAAAATAATTATGTGATAGATAATTAGCCACTAAATTTTAAATAAAAGTTAATAATAATATAATTTGTTTAAAAAATTAAGAAATGTTTTCATTGTTATAAAAAAAAATTATTAATTGTTAATATTGCATAGCTTTTTTCAATTTTAACACTTTGCTGGTCTCTTTGAATAATAGTAAATGAAAACAAGTAATTTGTCACATATAACATGGAGATAAGTGTATGATACAATTATAGTAAACATAGTCTTATTTGTAATGTAAAAATTACTATTTTGTGTAGATATTAAATTAATATGAACATTAGTAAATATTCTAGTGATTTGTAATATATATTTTTTAGTTAATCTATCTATTATATAATGTTTACTGTTACAAATTTTGCTTGTTGATTCTACGGTATTTTGTTCAACTATTGATTCTATATTTTTTGTTAGTTAGTTAGTTTAAACATACTTCAATATATTTTTTTAGCTACAGATACTAAATTTTTATTGTCAAGTATAAGTGTAATTTTTATGTATTTTTATTGCTTTTAAATTAATAAATAATAAGAAGAGTTATTAATTTGAGTTATGTATTTTAATCATCTTTTAAACTGTGAGAAATTGTACAAAATTGCAAAACGTAAGAACTTTTAAAAATAAACAAAAATTTAAAAAATCAAACGTATACTGTGTTAATTACTTTTTTTAAAATTAATATCGTTTATACGAATTTTTAATGAATTGCCAATTTCCCTATTTATAAAATATTTATTTATAGCAAACGTTACCAATTTTCTCATCTATATTAATTTTATTATACTTATGGCAATACGAACGTTTCGTATTTTGTAATGAAATATTTAGTTGGTCGCCATTTTTTCTGACAACTAAAACTATATTTTTTTTCATTATCTCCAGTTGAAAATGTAGTTGTATCCATATTGAACTATATTTTATTGTTTTTTTCTGGTAATAGTTACTATATATTTCTCTCGGTGCACTCTGGAAATTTATAGGCAGTTTCTGACTATAAAAAGACATCTTTTAGATAGTATTTGGTTTTCAGAATCCGGAGCAGAATTGCTGATTTTCACTATTTAAGGTTTAAATGGCTTACAACAGTGTGACAGCATACATTTATGACTTTAAAAGTATTTTTAATGAAAAATTCAGAAAATTTTACAAAAAAAGTTATATTTATGTTTTTAGTGAAAATGCATCCCCTGGGAGCTACAAATTCATGAAAGGACATAGAATTGCAAAAAAGGTGTTAAAATGTCAACTTAACTCTCTGTAACTTAAAAATAATGGCCCCCGAAAAAATCTGGAAAAAAATCAGGAGAAACTACTGGACACCTCTAAAACATATACCCACAGTTATAGCATGTAACGTACGATCCAAGATCATGGTTCATTTTTCTCATCTTCGATTTCACAGACAACCACCACATATAATATATATGCTTCTATACATAATATTTTAAGAGAAGAGCTCAGAATTAATTATTGGAGTTAAATAGATTTATTGAAAATAGGAATGTAAGCACCGAGTAATATCAATACTTGAGTGAAATCACTAAGGGACCAGCTAGTGCTAAAATTGAATAAAAGCTATTCAATATTAACAATTAATAATTTTTTCATAGCGGAAACAGAATTCAATAAAAGTCTAAATGGTGTATAAAAAAATTAATAATTGTTTTTTTATATAATTTTTCAATTTTTTTAAGTAATTTGGTAATAATAATTTTTTTATTACAATGTTGACACAGTCTCTTCCGTTCAAGTGAATTAAAATTATATTTAAAAGTAACTGATAAAATTTCAGCCTATTCGATGAAATGGTTCCTGAGCTATCCTACGGTAAGTGTATTGAAAAAAAATAATTAATAAAATAATTATGTGATAGATAAATTAGCCAACTAAATTTTAAATAAAAGTTAATAATAATATAATTTGTTTAAAAAATTAAGAAATGTTTTCATTTGTTATAAAAAAAATTATTAATTGTTAATATTGCATAGCTTTTTTCAATTTTAACACTTTGCTGGTCTCTTTGAATAATAGTAAATGAAAACAAGTAATTTGTCACATATAACATGGAGATAAGTGTATGATACAATTGTAATAAACGTTTCGTAATTAATTTTCAATTCAATTTTGCAAGTGCTTTTTAATTATTTTGAATTTAAACTTAATAATTTTATAACTTTATTATTTATTGTAATTGTTCTTATTGTAGGTATACATATTGTAGCTGAACGATCTTCAATTTATAGATTAGAAATTCTATCATTTTCTTTCGCAACATACTTTTGACAAAATGTGATATCATACTAGAAGGCAATTTTTAGCGTTTCTTTTAGTATATTTTATCGGAATTAAATAAATAACCAATTCCATTTAACGATTTTAATGCAACGATATTATTACGTGATTTTGATGTGAAATTTATAATATTTACAGAACCCGATGCAATACTAGGTAAATTTTTTATCCCTCACGCAATTTTTTCTAATATCGTATTTTGATTTTCGAATCGCAAGAGTTTTCATAATTGAATTTACATCATCCACACTTGAAGCTAGAAGACTTCGGAAGAACGAGCTTTACCTTTCAATTAAAGCATCGAATAATTTCAAAACATTTTAGTATTTATTATTCTCGTCCAAACTGGTTGAAGACTCATAACTTGTTTAAAATGCATCCACTGCAAAGGATCTCCTGAAAAAGAAGGTAAACGAGAACCATTAAAAGTCGAATTATCTTTAATCGTATTTAAAGTTTGTTCAATTGTGTTCTAAATGAATAGTCGAATTTAAATATAGAGTCTGGAACAAATTTTCATTTAGTCTTCTAGGTAAAGGTATAGAATCATACAAATTTAACGAGTATTATTGAGGATCATGCGTCGTATCACATTCATTTAGCGTTTCGCAATCATTCGAATTGATTATATAATAATTATTATTTAATGATTATTGACGTGTTGGCGCTCGAGATCGTTGCCTTCTCACAGCCGGTATCTTGGGTACATCAGGATCGTCGGGAAGATGTTCTTATATCTGCGCAGCACAATCTCCACGTGTTGGCGCTCGAACTTGCCGTTCTCACGGAGTTGATAACCCGAGTACGCCAGGATCGTCGTAAAGGTGCTGAGTTTGCGCCGCGTGTGACCTCCGCGCTACGCGCGCTGGCGCTCGTGGTTGTCATTCTCTCGGGGCTAAGTCCTCGTTGTTGCAACATCTCCCACCTTGAATGTTCTTATTTATTGTTAAAGGAAATGCCGCCTCGTCATCGGTCCCCTGAACGTACTATTTCTTACTGTTTATTTTTTTTATTTAAGATTTTGGTCAGGTACCAAAATTGTAGCCGACTAAATTTTTTATTTGTTATTAACCTCTGAGTGTTTTATACAAGAAATCTTAATATAATATCTTCTCTCGTCGGTCAGTTTTTCCCTCGTTCGATTCAAACAGAAAAAATTAACAAAAAATGAAAAACAAAACGTAGAACTTGGTTTTCAATACCCACAGTTATAGCATGTAACGTACGATCCAAGATCATGTTCATTTTTCTCATCTTCGATTTCACAGACAACCACCCATATATATATGATTATATACATAATATTTTTAAGAGAAGATCAGGAATTAATTATTGGAAGTTAAATAGATTTATTGAAAATAGGAATGTAAGCACGAGTAATATCATACTTGAGTGAGAATCACTAAGGACCAGCTAGTGCTAAAATTGAATAAAAGCTATTCAATATTAACAATTAATAATTTTTTTCATAGCGGAACAGAATTTCAATAAGTCTAAATGTGTGTATAAAAAAATTAATTAATTGTTTTTTTATATAATTTTTCAATTTTTTTAAGTAATTTGTAATAATAATTTTTTATTACAATGTTGACACAGTCTCTTCCGTTCAAGTGAATTAAAATTATATTTAAAAGTAACTGATAAAATTTCAGCCTATTCGATGAAATGGTTCCTGAGCTATCCTACGGCTAAGTGTATTGAAAAAAAAATAATTAATAAAATATTATGTGATAGAATAATTAGCCAACTAAATTTTAATAAAAGTTAATAATAATAGAATTTGTTTAAAAAATTAAGAAATGTTTTCATTTGTATAAAAAAATTATTAATTGTTAATATTGCATAGCTTTTTTCAATTTTACACACTTGCTGGTCTCTTTGAATAATAGTAAATGAAACAAGTAATTTGTCACATATAACATGGAGATAAGTGTATGATACAATTGTAATAAACGTTTCGTACTTAATTTTCAATTCAATTTTGCAAGTGCTTTTTAATTATTTTGGAATTTAAACTTAATAATTTTATAACTTTATTATTTATTTGTAATTGTTCTTATTGTAGGTATACATATTGTAGCTGAACGATCTTCAATTTATAGATTAGAAAATTCTATCATTTTCCTTTCGCAACATACTTTTGACAAAATGTGATATCATACTAGAAGGCAATTTTTAGCGTTTCTTTTAGTATATTTTATCGGAATTAAATAAATAACCAATTCCATTTAACGATTTTAATGCAACGATATTATTACGTGATTTTGATGTGAAATTATAATATTTACAGAACCCGATGCAATACTAGGTAAATTTTTTATCCCTCACGCAATTTTTTCTAATATCGTATTTGATTTTCGAATCGCAAGAGTTTTCATAATTGAATTTACATCATCCACACTTGAAGCTAGAGACTTCGGAAGAACGAGCTTTACCTTTCAATTAAAGCATCGAATAATTTCAAACATTTTAGTATTTATTATTCTCGGTCCAAACTGGTTGAAGACTCATAACTTGTTTAAAATGCATCCACTGCAAAGGATCTCCTGAAAAAGAAGGTAAACGAGAACCATTAAAAGTCGAATTATCTTTAATCGTATTTAAAGTTTGTTCAATTGTGTTCTAAAATGAATAGTCGAATTTAAATATAGAGTCCTGGAACAAATTTTCATTTAGTCTTCTAGGTAAAGGTATAGAATCATACAAATTTAACGAGTATTATTGAGGATCATGCGTCGTATCACATTCATTTAGCGTTTCGCAATCATTCGAATTGATTATATAATAATTATTATTTAATGATTATTGACGTGTTTGGCGCTCGAGATCGTTGCCTTCTCAACAGCCGGTATCTTGGTACATCAGGATCGTCGGGAAGATGTTCTTATATCTGCGCAGCACAATCTCCAGTGTTGGCGCTCGAACTTGCCGTTCTCACGGAGTTGATAACCCGAGTACGCCAGGATCGTCGTAAGGTGCTGAGTTTGCGCCGCGTGTGACCTCCGCGCTACGCGCGCTGGCGCTCGTGGTTGTCATTCTCTCGGGGCTAAGTCCTCGTTGTTGCAAACATCTCCACCTTGAATGTTCTTATTTTATGTTAAAGGAAATGCCGCTCGTCATCGGTCCCCTGAACGTACTATTTCTTACTGTTTATTTTTTTATTTAAGATTTTGGTCAGGTACCAAAATTGTAGCCGACTAAATTTTTTATTTGTTATTAACCTCTGAGTGTTTATACAAGAAATCTTAAATATAATATCTTTCTTCTCGTCGGTCAGTTTTTCTCGTTCGATTCAAACAGAAAAAATTAACAAAAATGAAAACAAAACGTAGAACTTGGTTTTCAATAGCAACATTTACAAACAACTTAAGACCTTCGGTCCGACTTTTCAAGCACCGTGGCGTATACGATCATAGTGGTTAAATTATTACACTATACGTGTTGCAGTTCGACGTGAAAATCAATAAATATCAATATAGACGGATATACTTATATTGTAATGAATGTACTGTAAATACGATTATTATCTCACAATGTATAGTAACTACTTAAATCTCATATAAATGATAGTATATATATTTTTACTAATACTCTGTTTTTTATTCTTCTAACACAACTATGGCTGTGAAAGATGTACCTATCTATATCAAAAAAAATTTGTTTATGTGTGACAGCCGCAAATTATAAATTGCAATCGTATCGTACATTATATAATTATTTATTTGCTATATATCATTATTTTATTTTATATTCACTTTTTATCCCATATACTTTATGGGTTTTACTAACACTTATGTATGGTAGTGTGTATATTCTTTTCATATGCCCCACCTAACAGTTCCTCTACTGCCTCGCATTTTCTCGGAATTATGCCCGAGATGAAGGGAAAACCTAATATAGGGAACCTTCGTCGAGATGGCCGGTGTATTAAACATTCTGTTTGAATGTTTATGTCACATACGTAGGCAATTGTTTAACTGAAACCGATTGTTTAACGTCCTTCCCCGCTCACGTTGGAGAAAATATTTAACCGATTCTGGAAGCCGCACGAGAATGGATTACTCTTCCAAATACTACCCGCAGATATGAAATTAAAATTATTAATTTCATATTATTCAATTAATTTATTAATGTTTGACACCTTATAACTTACACTTTATAATAATAGCTGATTTTGTAAAAAAACTTTTAACGAAAGTCTAAAATTATAATTTGAAATTGTAAATTAATGCTGGCTTTCAACTAATCTAGGTTACCTGATTTATATACTTTGTGAACGTAATTACCTTAATTATTGGCCACATTTTTTTTCTGCTTTAATATTACCGTCATAAATCTTTTTTTAGATAATTAACCTTTCATGACTAAAAATAAGAACAGTCATAACCCTAGTAGATTTGTTTAATAGAGGTATGTTATAGAACTGTAAATTTTAATATGTACCAACTATATCTGTAAAGATGCCTTTACAAATCATATTGTTTTATGAATGGCGTATATAATTCAACAAAGCGTAAAAGTGTAATTTTTTTTCTTATCGAGAGGAATCCAGCTGTTTATTTAGTTCTGTATAGAATCATACAAATTTAACGAGTATTATTGAGGATCATGCGTCGTATCACATTCATTTAGCGTTTCGCAATCATTCGAATTGATTATATAATAATTATTATTTAATGATTATTGACGTGTTGGCGCTCGAGATCGTTGCCTTCTCACAGCCGGTATCTTGGGTACATCAGGATCGTCGGGAAGATGTTCTTATATCTGCGCAGCACAATCTCCACGTGTTGGCGCTCGAACTTGCCGTTCTCACGGAGTTGATAACCCGAGTACGCCAGGATCGTCGTAAAGGTGCTGAGTTTGCGCCGCGTGTGACCTCCGCGCTACGCGCGCTGGCGCTCGTGGTTGTCATTCTCTCGGGGCTAAGTCCTCGTTGTTGCAACATCTCCACCTTGAATGTTCTTATTTTATTGTTAAAGGAAATGCCGCTCGTCATCGGTCCCCTGAACGTACTATTTCTTACTGTTTATTTTTTTTATTTAAGATTTTGGTCAGGTACCAAAATTGTAGCCGACTAAATTTTTTATTTGTTATTAACCTCTGAGTGTTTTATACAAGAAATCTTAAATATAATATCTTCTCTCGTCGGTCAGTTTTTCTCGTTCGATTCAAACAGAAAAAATTAACAAAAAATGAAAAACAAAACGTAGAACTTGGTTTTCAATAGCAACATTTACAAACAACTTAAGACCTTCGGTCTCGACTTTTCAAGCACGTGGCGTATACGATCATAGTGTTAAATTATTACACTATACGTGTTGCAGTTCGACGTGAAAATCAATAAATATCAATATAGACGGATATACTTATATTGTAATGAATGTACTGTAAATACGATTATTATCTCACAATGTATAGTAACTACTTAAATCTCATATAAATGATAGTATATATATTTTTACTAATACTCTGTTTTTTTATTCTTCTAACACAACTATGGCTGTGAAAGATGTACCTATCTATATCAAAAAAAATTTGTTTATGTGTGACAGCCGCAAATTATAAATTGCAATCGTAATCGTACATTATATAATTATTTATTTGCTATATATCATTATTTTATTTTATATTCACTTTTTATCCCATATACTTTATGGGTTTTTACTAACACTTATGTATGGTAGTGTGTATATTCTTTTCATATGCCCCACCTAACAGTTCCTCTACTGCCTCGCATTTTCTCGGAATTATGCCCGAGATGAAGGGAAAACCTAATATAGGGAAACCTTCGTCGAGATGGCCGGTGTATTAAAACATTCTGTTTGAATGTTTATGTCACATTACGTAGGCAATTGTTTAACTGAAACCGATTGTTTAACGTCTTCCCGCTCACGTTGGAGAAAATATTTAACCGATTCTGGAAGCCGCACGAGAATGGATTACTCTTCCAAATACTAACCGCAGATATGAAATTAAAATTATTAATTTCATATTATTCAATTAATTTATTAATATTTGACACCTTATAACTTACACTTTATATAATAGCTGATTTTGTAAAAAAACTTTTAACGAAAGTCTAAAAATTATAATTTGAAATTTGTAAATTAATGCTGGCTTTCACTAATCTAGGTTACCTGATTTATATACTTTGTGAACGTAATTACTTAATTATTGGCACATTTTTTTTCTGCTTTAATATTACCGTCATAAAATCTTTTTTTAGATATATTAACCTTTCATGACTAAAAATAAGAACAGTCATAACCCTAGTAGATTTGTTTAATAGAGGTATGTTATAGAACTGTAAATTTTAATATGTACCAACTATATCTGTAAAGATGCCTTTACAAATCATATTGTTTTATGAATGGCGTATATAATTCAACAAAGCGTAAAAGTGTAATTTTTTTTCTTATCGAGAGGAATCCAGCTGTTTATTTAGTTCTGTATAGATTTATTGAGATTAATCTATTATCTTGCGTTATGAACTTTCTTTGTACAGATCTATTTAGCTTATTCAGCCGTCATTATAACATTTCTAAATTAAAACTAAAGTAAATTAAAGTTCTATGGTAAAGCAACACTGAAATATTAAATTAAAATAATTAAAAGAGCGGATTAAATTAAATGAAACTATATTGCTTGTTAAAACTAAGTTTTATTTACAATATTAACAAATCACTTAAGTCTATCATACTATATGTGCATGTAAACATCTATATACGTAAAAAATTATGAGCCGTTAATTAATAAACCATTTTGTTTTTCTGCAGTAATTTTAATTTTCTCAGAATATGTAGCGATTTCTTTAACTAGATCTTTTAGTCTATTTCCATAAACTTCTTCCTGATCGCATAGTTCCAAAATGAAATCATTATTATTTCGAAACATAACCTTCTTATAAATTTCATCCACGTTGTCCTTATACTTATTTAAGACCTCTTTACTCAGCAAAATTACTGGGTAATACATAATAGCCGCAAACATTGCACTTGGCCTAACATCTTCGTATTCGTCGAGAATATCTTGTAAACTTGGTATTTCGAATGACGGATTATTTTCTTCAACACATCACAAAGCTCTTTATAATAACACTCAATATCTTCTCTCGTCGGTCAGTTTTTCTCGTTCGATTCAAACAGAAAAAATTAACAAAAAATGAAAAACAAAACGTAGAACTTGGTTTTCAATAGCAACATTTACAAACAACTTAAGACCTTCGGTCTCGACTTTTCAAGCACGTGGCGTATACGATCATAGTGTTAAATTATTACACTATACGTGTTGCAGTTCGACGTGAAAATCAATAAATATCAATATAGACGGATATACTTATATTGTAATGAATGTACTGTAAATACGATTATTATCTCACAATGTATAGTAACTACTTAAATCTCATATAAATGATAGTATATATATTTTTACTAATACTCTGTTTTTTATTCTTCTAACACAACTATGGCTGTGAAAGATGTACCTATCTATATCAAAAAAAATTGTTTATGTGTGACAGCCGCAAATTATAAATTGCAATCGTAATCGTACATTATATAATTATTTATTTGCTATATATCATTATTTTATTTTATATTCACTTTTTATCCCATATACTTTATGGGTTTTTACTAACACTTATGTATGGTAGTGTGTATATTCTTTTCATATGCCCCACCTAACAGTTCCTCTACTGCCTCGCATTTTCTCGGAATTATGCCCGAGATGAAGGGAAAACCTAATATAGGGAAACCTTCGTCGAGATGGCCGGTGTATTAAAACATTCTGTTTGAATGTTTATGTCACATTACGTAGGCAATTGTTTAACTGAAACCGATTGTTTAACGTCTTCCCGCTCACGTTGGAGAAAATATTTAACCGATTCTGGAAGCCGCACGAGAATGGATTACTCTTCCAAATACTAACCGCAGATATGAAATTAAAATTATTAATTTCATATTATTCAATTAATTTATTAATGTTTGACACCTTATAACTTACACTTTATATAATAGCTGATTTTGTAAAAAAAACTTTTAACGAAAGTCTAAAAATTATAATTTGAAATTTGTAAATTAATGCTGGCTTTCACTAATCTAGGTTACCTGATTTATATACTTTGTGAACGTAATTACTTAATTATTGGCACATTTTTTTTCTGCTTTAATATTACCGTCATAAAATCTTTTTTAGATATATTAACCTTTCATGACTAAAAATAAGAACAGTCATAACCCTAGTAGATTTGTTTAATAGAGGTATGTTATAGAACTGTAAATTTTAATATGTACCAACTATATCTGTAAAGATGCCTTTACAAATCATATTGTTTTATGAATGGCGTATATAATTCAACAAAGCGTAAAAGTGTAATTTTTTTTCTTATCGAGAGGAATCCAGCTGTTTATTTAGTTCTGTATAGATTTATTGAGATTAATCTATTATCTTGCGTTATGAACTTTCTTTGTACAGATCTATTTAGCTTATTCAGCCGTCATTATAACATTTCTAAATTAAAACTAAAGTAAATTAAAGTTCTATGGTAAAGCAACACTGAAATATTAAATTAAATAATTAAAAGAGCGGATTAAATTAAATGAAACTATATTGCTTGTTAAAACTAAGTTTTATTTACAATATTAACAAATCACTTAAGTCTATCATACTATATGTGCATGTAAACATCTATATACGTAAAAATTATGAGCCGTTAATTAATAAACCATTTTGTTTTTCTGCAGTAATTTTAATTTTCTCAGAATATGTAGCGATTTCTTTAACTAGATCTTTTAGTCTATTTCCATAAACTTCTTCCTGATCGCATAGTTCCAAAATGAAATCATTATTATTTCGAAACATAACCTTCTTATAAATTTCATCCACGTTGTCCTTATACTTATTTAAGACCTCTTTACTCAGCAAAATTACTGGGTAATACATAATAGCCGCAAACATTGCACTTGGCCTAACATCTTCGTATTCGTCGAGAATATCTTGTAAACTTGGTATTTCGAATGACGGATTATTTTTCTTCAACACATCACAAAGCTCTTTATAATAACACTCAATAGCTTCTCTTTCCTCGTTTTTTCTAATGTCGAGAGTTGTACTGAGGTATATCAACTGAGCAACGTCATACATTCGTGGTACATACCTAACTAATTGGAAATCCACCAAAATACATTTTGGAGGATTGCTCGAGTCGAATAAGGAATTGTTTGGCCAGGTATCACCGTGAGATATGACTCGTGATAATTTACCTTTGTCTTCGGAAGAATACAATCTCATAATCCTTGGGTACAGAGATTGAAAATTCGCCTGTGATCGAGACCTTGTCGTTTAGCAAGTTCCTCCGCTAAATTTGAATATAACTCTAATTGTTTGTGATCTAAAATCTCCTTGATAAATAAATGTTCGACACAAGCTTTTGGATACATGTCTTTTAAACTCTTTCCTAATGTTTTTTCAGCTAAAAGCGAGGATGCGTGAAGTCGAGCTTGAGCTTTTACAGATGATTTTAAAATATCACCCTTGAATATTTTATCTTTATGCATCGCGTATCCTCTTTCCCTCAAATCTTCGAGCACAACGATCTTGTCGTTGGCTAGTAAACAATCGGGACACCAATCCTCGGTGACGCAACTTTCTTTCAGATGCGGAAGGACAGAATTAAAAAACAGTGCTTCCTGGTGAAACACGCCCCGTTCTTCGATGAATTTTGACTGTTCTTCCGAACCTTCGGGTACTGCTTTTACAAAAAATTGGTGTGTTTCGGGTTTACTACTGTTACTACGTTTTATCGTGATGAAAAGATTCTGATGATCTCCGAGAAATCCAATTCTGTCTTCTGAGTAACATTTTAAACAATGGTTAATTATTTCCACGGACTCACCTTTGAAAGCTTGTGAAACTATAGTTTCAAATGTCTTTGGAACTGAGCATATTGTCACACTGAATAGATCTCGAGAATTTTCGTATTGTATAAAGCACTTTGTTTATAATTTGTTAGAATAAATTAGATATGGTTTCGGTAACTATATTCGCACGCGCACCTTGTATACTCGAGTATTAATAGCGTATGTGCGCATGTTCGCGTGCGTCCTCAAACGTACGACTGATCCATGAGGAAAAATGATGTTAGTTTTAAGAATCTATCAAGAGAACTTGACATACTCTTGTCAATGATCATTAACGCGCTTCGTTTAGTGAACTCATGACTCGGCAAAAATTTTCTACTTACTTCAAGCACAGTGACGATAAGATAAATCGCAATTACAATTCATTTTTTGCCCATACCATTTATATAGAAAAATGCAAACTCATGTAAACACACGTGGAGTTTTATAACAACGTATTTTTGCAAGCTGTAAATGATTACGTAATAATATAATTATAAAATACGGATATTATTTTATATTTGTTTGTAATTTTAATTTTCTCAGAATATGTAGCGATTTCTTTAACTAGATCTTTTAGTCTATTTCCATAAACTTTTCCTGATCGCATAGTTCCAAAATGAAATCATTATTATTTCGAAACATAACCTTCTTATAAATTTCATCCACGTTGTCCTTATACTTATTTAAGACCTCTTTACTCAGCAAAATTACTGGGTAATACATAATAGCCGCAAACATTGCACTTGGCCTAACATCTTCGTATTCGTCGAGAATATCTTGTAAACTTGGTATTTCGAATGACGGATTATTTTCTTCAACACATCACAAAGCTCTTTATAATACACTCAATAGCTTCTCTTTCCTCGTTTTTTCTAATGTCGAGAGTTGTACTGAGGTATATCAACTGAGCAACGTCATACATTCGTGGTACATACCTAACTAATTGGAAATCCACCAAAATACATTTTGGAGGATTGCTCGAGTCGAATAAGGAATTGTTTGGCCAGGTATCACCGTGAGATATGACTCGTGATAATTTACCTTTGTCTTCGGAAGAATACAATCTCATAAATCCTTGGGTACAGAGATTGAAAATTCGCCTGTGATCGAGACCTTGTCGTTTAGCAAGTTCCTCCGCTAAATTTGAATATAACTCTAATTGTTTGTGATCTAAAATCTCCTTGATAAATAAATGTTCGACACAAGCTTTTGGATACATGTCTTTTAAACTATTTCCTAATGTTTTTCAGCTAAAAGCGAGGATGCGTGAAGTCGAGCTTGAGCTTTTACAGATGATTTTAAAATATCACCCTTGAATATTTTATCTTTATGCATCGCGTATCCTCTTTCCCTCAAATCTTCGAGCACAACGATCTTGTCGTTGGCTAGTAAACAATCGGGACACCAATCCTCGGTGACGCAACTTTCTTTCAGATGCGGAAGGACAGAATTAAAAAACAGTGCTTCCTGGTGAAACACGCCCCGTTCTTCGATGAATTTTGACTGTTCTTCCGAACCTTCGGGTACTGCTTTTACAAAAAATTGGTGTGTTTCGGGTTTACTACTGTTACTACGTTTTATCGTGATGAAAAGATTCTGATGATCTCCGAGAAATCCAATTCTGTCTTCTGAGTAACATTTTAAACAATGGTTAATTATTTCCACGGACTCACCTTTGAAAGCTTGTGAAACTATAGTTTCAATGTCTTTGGAACTGAGCATATTGTCACACTGAATAGATCTCGAGAATTTTCGTATTGTATAAATCACTTTTGTTTATAATTTGTTAGAATAAATTAGATATGGTTTCGGTAACTATATTCGCACGCGCACCTTGTAATACTCGAGTATTAATAGCGTATGTGCGCATGTTCGCGTGCGTCTCAAACGTACGACTGATCCATGAGGAAAAATGATGTTAGTTTTAAGAATCTATCAAGAGAAACTTGACATACTCTTGTCAATGATCATTAACGCGCTTCGTTTAGTGAACTCATGACTCGGCAAAAATTTTCTACTTTAACTTCAAGCACAGTGACGATAAGATAAATCGCAATTACAATTCATTTTTTGCCCATACCATTTATATTAGAAAAATGCAAACTCATGTAAACACACGTGGAGTTTTATAACAACGTATTTTTGCAAGCTGTAAATGATTACGTAATAATATAATTATAAAATACGGATATTATTTTATATTTGTTTGTGATTATAGTTGTGTGTATAATACTTGAATTTCATATTTTTAATAATGAAATAACAAAATAAATTTTTTTGCATAAATTTAAAATTAAGAAAAATTAAATTCTTCAAAGACTTGTCTTATTTTAATTATTAGATTGAGTAATCAAGGAAGTTATCGAGATATCAAACTTAATTTATTTCTTTTTACGTAAATTGAGAATTACAATTTTCTTTATGAATATTTTGGTATATATACATATATTTAATATATAAAAAATATAATATACAATGCCATGAAACATATATCGAACTCTTATTAGGTTGTAAGAAGATTAATATTTGGGATAAAGTCATAATTATTCATGAAATTAGAATGATATTTATCTATGTTAAAAAATTCTTTATAACGCTTCGTGTTATATACCAACAATGGTAAATAAAAATATAAATGTATTAATAAAATATATAGAGCTTATTGTCTAATATATTTTTTAAATACTTTCACAAATATTGTATTTGTTGTACCTATATTAATTATAAATTAATACACTTTATTAGCGGCTGTTAAAATTATATCTGAAATATATTCTAAAGTCTGAAAAAATCAGAGGATCAGTTTCTTTTGAACTATTATATTACTGTTTCTGGATACATATTTTAAGAATTAGTGGAATAATAATGCACACTTCTATTATTTTATATTTAGATTCGAGTTTATTCATGTAATATTCTACATTTTCTTCTTCGCATTTCTGTTATATATGTTTATAAGATATCTCAAGGTTGCTGAATTATCGATATCAACCAGTAATTAAATTTAAAATTTAAAATTTAAATCTTTATAGTGCGTTATCTATATCTGATAAGATACGATAAAATTTACGTTTGGTTTTTACTTCTATGAACTACAAATAAATATCTAACCCTATGATCTCTATACATTGTGAATAATCATTATCGCTTAAATCTATACGTAATTTAATTTGTTACACAAACATGACCGAAAAACTTTTTATAATAGACTAATATCAATATTTATTTAATTACATTAGTATTAGTAAAATATCACGATGAATACGGAATTACATTGCTTATAGATTTTTGCTTTCCAGTTTGTTATAATAATATATATTTATTAGTATAAAGACGCTTTAATAATGTTCTGTTCGTATACCTTCTGTAGTCTATATAAATATCTACGAACTTTTCGACGATATAATAGTTATAAATATTTATTTAATTTTATTGCTTTTTCGTCGTGCAAAAATGTTTTCGTTCTTATTTTTATTAGTTTTTATTGATTATTTCTAATTGGGTAGAAATTACCTTATTTATTCTCAATTGTATGCAATCGAGAGAGTGTCATTATAGTTAATGTAGTTGATTTGTAATAAAAGCACGCAACCGGATAATTTGACAAAATGCAATGTAACTTGGTCGACGAGTGGAACTTACAGGTAATTCATTTTTAAACTAATTATTGTAAATATGATTTTACTATTTTAAATCGCTACAGATTTATGCAGAACCGTGTAGGAACGATAATTAAATTCGCTAATCGGATAGACGTCTCTACATTAGTATAAGGAAACTAGAACACGCATATTATCTTGCCGAATGCATTATTTTTTTCCTTCGTAACGGTGAATTACACGACACTTGGAAGTATTGTCTTTTCTTGCATATATACACATAAGATTCATCTCGCGAGCAAGGTATGCGACATATTTTTCTGTTTTCCTAAGTTTCCTTTCTTTACGTTTAAATTGTTCAAATTTTAATAATATATAGAGCTATTGTCTAATTATAATACTTTCACAAATATTGCTATTTTTGTGCTACCTATATTAATTATAAATTACTACACTTTTGAGCGGCTGTTAAAATTATATCTGAAATATATTCTAAAGTCTGAAAAATCAGAGGATCAGTTTCTTTTGAACTATTATATTACTGTTTCTGGGATACATATTTTAAGAATTAGTGGAATAATAATGCACACTTCTATATTTTATATCTCGATTCGAGGTTTATATTCATGTAATATTCACATTTCTTCTTCGCATTTCTGTTGATATATGTTTATAAGATATCTCAAGGTTGCTGAATTATCGATATCACCAGTAATTAAATTTAAAATTTAAAATTTAAATCTTTATAGTGCGTTATCTATATCTGATAAGATACGATAAAATTTACGTTTGGTTTTTACTTCTATGAACTACAAATAAATATCTAACCCTATGATCTCTATACATTGTGAATAATCATTATCGCTTAAATCTATACGTAATTTAATTTGTTACACAAACATGACCGAAAAACTTTTTATAATAGACTAATATCAATATTTATTTAATTACATTAGTATTAGTAAAATATCACGATGAATACGGAATTACATTGCTTATAGATTTTTGCTTTCCAGTTTGTTATAATAATATATATTTATTAGTATAAAGACGCTTTAATAATGTTCTGTTCGTATACCTTCTGTAGTCTATATAAATATCTACGAACTTTTCGACGATATAATAGTTATAAATATTTATTTTAATTTTATTGCTTTTTCGTCGTGCAAAAATGTTTTCGTTCTTATTTTTTATTAGTTTTTATTGATTATTTCTAATTGGGTAGAAATTACCTTATTTATTCTCAATTGTATGCAATCGAGAGAGTTTCATTATAGTTAATGTAGTTGATTTGTAATAAAAGCACGCAACCGGATAATTTGACAAATTGCAATGTAACTTGGTCGACGAGTGGAACTTACAGGTAATTCATTTTTTAAACTAATTATTGTAAATATGATTTTACTATTTTAAAATCGCTTACAGATTTATGCAGAACCGTGTAGGAACGATAATTAAGATTCGCTAATCGGATAGACGTCTCTACAATTAGTATAAGGAAACTAGAACACGGCATATTATCTGCCGAATTGCATTATTTTTCCTTCGTAACGGTGAATTACACGACACTTGGAAGTAATTGTCTTTTCTTGCATATATACACATAAGATTCATCTCGCGAGCAAGTATGCGACATATTTTTCTGTTTTCCTAAGTTTCTTTCTTTACGTTTAAAATGTTCAAATTTTAAAATATCAAAAGTGACACATGCGGTCATACCTCTTTCGCTCATTTCTTGCGTCATCGTTTGTCAATCACATCACTTCAGATCAATCAATTGTATCACGTTTTAAGAGAATTCACATTCGTTTTTTAAAGAGGAATAACATTATAAATAACTGTTTAAAATACCTGATGATTTAAACAGTACATGTATTATATTAAATAAATATTTCTATACTGTACCAAATTCAATGTATTTGCTAAGTATAGCTAATATCGTTTCTCAGAATGCGTAATTATTATTTCTTTGAAAGATGTTGCTAATGACGAGTGTTATTACATGTATACGTTACGCGTTGAATAAAATTTTACACATTCCGTGATCTGTTAAATTCTTACATATTATTGAAATCGTAGTGTACCCTGCATTATTTAAATGTATTGCTGATTAACGATTTCCATCTAATTCGTAAATGCAGAATATAATTTAATTTTTTATAACGCTAAATTAATGTTTTATGTAATTTTCGCTAAGCTCTCACAGTAATCAATAGCTTCCAAAATGACTTCTGTAACTTTACATCCATATTCTTCATCGCGTTCTACGAGATCTAATACAGCGTCGTTATTTTGTCGAAAAATATAATTTTTATACACAGTATCCGGATTATCCGCGCTACGTAGATGCACATCAATTTGTAGCGCCAAAAAGGGAATATAAAATACTCTGGTAAATAACGCGATCAACCGAGCATCCTCGTATTCGTTTAAAGTATCACTCAAACTGGGAAGTTCCAATGATGTATCATGTCTACGAATTAACTTGTTAAATTCTTCGTGATACGTCTGAACAATATCAATTTCTATCTTTTTCCTTATTTCTTGAGTGGAGCATAAATGAAGCAATTGACATATATCCCACAGTCGATTGCCATATCTTACTATCTGAAAATCGATTAGGAGACATTTTACTGGTTTATCCGTGTTAAACATGAAGTTATTAGACCAAGTATCCGTGTGCAATATCGCTTTCAATTTTCCTTTTGGATTCTCCAGTTGATAGAATACTTTTTTGAGAAATGGAGCAGCTAGTTCATAGCAACGATTGTGTTTTCGTGCAATTTTTTCTACAAAATCAACCAATAAAGAATAAACAACTTCATTTTTGAAAATCTGTTCGATAAATGCATTAGGATACAGTGTTTTAAAAGGTTTTCCCAATTTCTTTTCAGTTAAAATCGAAGCTGCATGCAGACCAGCAAGCGATTTCGTAACGGATTTTAAATGTTCAACGTCTAGAATTCGGTTTCCAATCATTTTAAAGCCTTTGAGTCTAACATCCTCAAGTATGATGATATCCTCATTAGCTAAGTAACATTCAGGTGTCCACGATTCACCATTACAAGATTCCAATAATTGTGGCAGAAGTTGATTGTAAAATATTGCTTCTTGATTGAAAAATTTGCAATTCGTGACGACTGTACGTTGCAGTAACGAATTTTGCGGTAAAGTTTTAGCAAAAAATTTATGTACTTTCCTTTCACTAACATTTTGACGTTGAATGACGACTTTGAGATTCTTATATGAACCGAGGTAACCAATCGTATGATTAGAGTAAGACTGGAAATTATAGTCAATTATCCTGGTCTTTGGACCAAAAGCCTTATTCACAATTGTTCTCACGTCATCACAACTGAGACCGCTTGTTTCCAAATTATTTGACATTTTCCTGTGTTGAAAACAAATTTAAACTTTAATAAAAATATTATGTAACGAGTAAAAAGTAATTCAAATATTTTAAGGAAAAAGCAATTAAACAAATATATATTGTATAATTATTAAGAGATTCCTAATTGTTAACTATCATAATATATGTTCTAAAATAAAACATGATTAATGCATGATATACGTTTTTTAGCTGTCATATTTTTAAAGTGCAATGCGTTTAAATTATTTAAAATTTTATGTATTAACTACTTGTATAAAGTATCAAAAAATTAATCTAAAATAATCAATTTCACTGTATTAATATTAAAAGGGCAAACTGAATAATGTATGTATGATTAAAATATTTTAAAGTGAGTCATTTACTTTTTATACATAAATCAAAATTATTTGAAGCATAAAATGAACTTAGTTTATATATAAACATATCAACGCCCAAACGGACAAAATTTTTTTTCGATTTTCTTAGTTGATATTTGATACACGAATTGTAGCCTATTATAATGCTGATTTTTTCTATGCAACTGACCTCGGGATAATTTACATATTGATACTGAAAAATTTATTTTTTTGAATCAAACATATATATTTATTTGAATTTAGTTTATTTGCTTCAAATAAATATTTTTGTGATACAAATAAAATTTAATTGAAATAATTAAATCTATTATTTGTTTGCATACACACAAATTTGTTGATTAGTTATTACTAAAACCAATTAAATTTTATTTGAATTGGTAAAATCTTTTTTTGAACTTATTTTATCGTTTATTTGAAAAAAATCATATTTCATTACATGTTTAAAAAATACCCAATAGAATGATACTTTTAAAACAAGCAATTCAATTATTTAATTCAATAGAAAATTTAATTAATTTAAAAAATGTATTTTATTGAAAATGTTTCTTTTATGTAAGTACATATTTGCTTAAATGCTATAATGTTTTGTTAAATTTATTAAATAATTTTTTTATTTAACAAAATGCATTATGTAAAATTTTTTTTTCATTTATTGCGTTTAAGCTTTATACAAAGCTTATATAGCATACATATATATTATTAAATTACATTACATTTAATAGTAGTTATTACATTGTTATAAAAATTCTTATACATTAGGTATATATACTTAGCATATATAATATAATTTTTCAGCCTACTAATTCGTACAACGACTCTTACGTGCAGAGCGCGCTCCGCTTGTAAATACGTTGCGTACATACAAGTGGCTCCTCGCTTGTATGAGAGCCCTCTATTCATCCTCCTAGGACGTATAAGGTGTCTATACATCCTAGGAGGCTGTATGCAAAGCGCTCCGTAGGATATATGCGGCGAGCAATATAACCTTTGCCGCGCGAACGGTATAGAGTCAACGTGTTTGAAACGCGTAGTACATGTATCGGAGATATATCTATGGCTTTTCAAACGTAAACACAACTAGTTTAAACGTAACGTTTGCGTTACTTCAATCATAGTTATCTTAATATTGCTCAGATACGAAAGTACTATATATTATACATATATATTAGAATATTATATTTTAGAAATAATATAGTGTATATATATATACACGGAGAAAAATTTGAAGTGAAAATTACAATGTTGTCTAGTAATGCGGAGACAGACTGACGCAATCCAAAAATGTACTATAGTGTATAATAAAATTTACTAGAAAGTTATTAATTTTTACTACAATTCTGGTAATATTTACTACAACTTCAGTTAAATTTATTATACACTATAGTAAATTTTTGGATTGTGTCAGTCTGTCTCCGCATATATATATCGCAAAATGAGTCCTATATCTTTAATAACTGCAATGTTACGATTAATAATAAGTAATTACTAAATATTTAATATTCTCTGATACTAAATGCAGAATTTAAAAAGTTAAAATGTTTTATAAGCGTCAGTATACAAATGTTTAAAAATTATTGACATAATATAGAATTATTTATATTGTTTAAAAAAGTGTTTATTACATTACTTTTAAATGTATAATAAATTACTTTGTGAGCAACGAAAGAGTCGTATGTACGAATTATAAGGCTGAAAAATTGTTTACGTACCATGGGTAAACATCGCGTCATTACAGTTCTCGGCTCAAATTTCGTGGATGGTAGTAACATCCTTGGCCGCTCGCTGCGCTCGCGACCGCGGACGTACTAACCATCCATGAAATTTTCCGCCTCGAACAGTAATGACGCGAGGCTCACCCAAGGTACATAAATAACTATTATATACGGAGTTCGCATTTTTCTATAAGAAAGAACATATGATTTTAGGCTTTAGTATTTACATTAGGTTCGGATATATGTAAATTAATGTTACTTTGACTCATTAAATTAATGAAAATATATAATTAATACAAATAAACATTTCTAAAAATGTATCAAATAAATAATTTTTTACTTTTAATATAATTTTTATTTAAATTAAGAAACTTGCTTTTGTAATATCAAATAAGTAAATTTTTTTAATGAATGATTTGATGTTATATAATTTTACTTAGGCAATTAGGTAACTTTTAAAAAATAATTTTTTAAATTAAACAAATATTTTTATAGTGAATTTGCTAAAGTTGAAATTATATTTTATTGTTTCTAAAAAGTTTAAACTTATTTAAACTAAATTAGAATTTGTCGTTTTAAAATAATAAATTTACTTAATTAAAATAATAATTTTCAAATTAACACTTTATTTAATTAAAACAAATAATTAATATTTTAATAATGTTCTTATTTTTTAAGTTTCATATTTATTACAAAATTTCTATTTAATTAAGTCATTTATATGAGTTCACTTGAATGAAGAAGAATTACCAAAAACGCTCAAAATATTTGATGGAAAAAATAATTATCTGATTTTTACATAATTATTCAACTTTTTGCAATACTTTTACAAATTAATTTTTTTGAATACATTATTTTAAAATTTTGATCCATTCATATGGATTAGAATGATGTTTTAGAGTTACTGTTAAAATTTCAGTCTATATTCGATGAAAAAGTTCCCGAGATATTCTGCGTAAGTGCATTATGGAAAAAAATCATAATATGTAGGGCCATAGATTAACACTGTTATGTGGCTAATAAATTAGATAAAAAATGTTTAATAAACGTTAATAATAATTCAATTTGTTACAAAAAATTCTAAGACTTTTGACTAGTTATATATAATAAATAATTAATTATTAATAATTATTTTTTAATTATTATAAATTACATTTTATTAATAAATATTTTTAAATATTATAAATTATTTTTTCTAAATTTTAATCTAGAGTCATCCGCTATATATTATTTTTTAATATCTTTAAAAAACATAATCTAAGTTTAAATTAAAATTTTTTTCGGTAAGATTCATACAAGGTAAATGTTTAATAAAAGCTTTGCGTACAATATATAAATCTGTGTTCAAATTTGTAATCTATAATTAAATAGCACTTTCCGATACAATTGTGACGAAAGCAAGTTTAGCTAAAATTGATACTTTTTGCGCACGGGTGTCGTAAAGAATATTTTTGAAACGATGAATTATTTGAAAGAAACAATAAATTTCTTTAAAAAATAAAATTAATATGAAATTAAGTAATTTTAAGGGGAATGTCGGACTCAGAAAATGGTCGTTTTTAATATTTTTGTATAAACAAAAGAATACATTTTTGAAAAAATCCTGAACGCCATGCCCTTAGGCATTTTTTGAACAATATATTCAAATTTTTTCAGTTTTTTAGATCCGTAATTTAATTTTGATTTTTGCGTTGAAAATGCATTCTTTTTTAGATCAATAATTACCGGCCGAAAATTGTTTATTCGATTATTATTAACAAATTTATTTTTCTTGAAAAAATCGAAACTTCATGCTCTCACTTTTGTTTAAAACTACCCATATGAATTTTTTCAGATTTTTAAATCCATATTTCCAACATAATTCTTATGTCGAAAGCTGTATATCCCTGTAATTTGGGTCCAACATCCCGTTAAGGAAAGATTTTATTAATACGAAAAAATATGTTACATTACTATTAAAAGGCAGTAAAATATTTGGTTGTTTAAAAATTATTTTGTTGATTTAATAAAATATTTGTTACAAATAACTAGTTTTTTATTTATGTGATAATACAGCAGTTATTAAGTCAATAAATTGATTGATCGAAAGAAATTTGTTTGGTAATTCAACACAATATTTTTTTATATTAAAGTACAGATTAATTTAATTCAATTAAATATATTTTAATAATTTAACAATACAAATTTTTTCGTCAGAGCCAAAGAGATCTTTTACTTGATTAAAACAATATTTGTTTGAATTCACAAATTTTTTAAATGTAAAAAAAATACGAAAAAATGATTGTTTTTTCAATTAATTTTTTTATAATAAAAAATGTATATAAAACTTTTGAATTGTGAACGTTAGTGCACAAAATAATGATACTTTGTCTGTGTATTTTTTATTTTTTTAACCGTGAATATATTTAAAACTGTACAAATAAATATATCATAATAGGCTACGATTTATGAATCAAATACTAATTACAGAAAACGAAAAAAATTTTTGTCAATTTGGACAATAGTGGGAAAGTAATAATTTAACAATAAAAAATGAATAGTAGTATTTATACATCCTGTCTACGTTGAATCTGAACAGTCTGAAAATTATACAATCTTATTGGTGTATTTCAATCTTGTTGAAAAATTACAAAAATATTTGGATAAAATTAATAGTTCCATGGTTATTGGTATGTATTTTGTAAGCTGTAGTCAACAATCAGATCAAAATAAACAATGAAAATTTTATAATGTAGTATCTGTAATTGTAAATGAACAATGGATTATGACATGAAGATTATTTGTTAGAACCAATAGTTTTATATAGAAGAATTAAAAATACATATTAAAAATATGATTAATGAAACACGTACACTTCACACGTTTAATGTTGTTTAACAAAATACTGTAAATTTAAAAAAGAAGACACGAATGATTATAAGCCCGTACTTTTTCACTACCTTTCCGTCCAGTAGTCACATAATTTCTGATCTCGTAATTCTTACAATTTATGAAACGTCTACACGATTTCTACCTAGTGGGGAGTGCACGCTGAAAATTAACTTCATCCTTGAGATATCAAATTTGCTATTTTCTGGCTATTTCCCTTGATTAACATATATTATTTGTTTAGAATATTAATAATCATACGTTCAATTTTAATTATAATAGATATATAATATAATAGTACAGTCATTGTGTTTAAAAGTTAAAGAAACTGTGTCAAATCGCATTTCCATATAATGTATTTAAATTAGAATGATAATATTTTAGATTATATTAGATATTTCACAATAATTATTCTTAATATATGTTTGGCTATTTGAACACTAATAAATATTATATATTTAACGTAGATATATTCAACGCTTTACACACACATTTAAATACATGTTCTTAAAAATATAAATATGACTATACTTGTGATTGCCATTTCAATGATTTCTTATTTTTAATACACGTCTTTAGACAAGATGAACACAAAATTTCAGTTGTAAATCTAATTTTACTTTACATATTATAACTTTCCGGGATGGTTTACCTATTTGTTATCGATTGAGCAGTGTAGGTTAGTCGTTGTATTTAATTAATAGTTTTATAAAATTATTATTTCTTGTATTATAAGATTACAACTGCACTAATACAAAAAGTTTAATTGGTGAAAATTTGGAATAAATCAGATTGATTTATTGATTAATTAACTCTCTTAGGGGAAATTAGTGAAAATGTTATTAATTTAAATACTGAACCCGGTTTTCAAGTCAAACACAAGTAAATAATAATAAATTACTTATTAAAGAAGTCATATTTATCACAATGAGTGTATTATTATAGTCATAAAATTTAAAATTTCTATTGTTAAAAATTGTTGATATAAATATTAATAAATTGATCTGCTAAATGCTAATTTTGAAATATTGAAATTTTTTATCGTTAACTATTGATTTACGCACTATAACAATTTTTTCCCTGTACAAATTGACTAAAAATGTTTAAAATACATGCAGAATATTTTTGATAATTAAAAATAAATATTTGCTAATTAAATAATGAATATTCACGTTTGAATGAGTGAATATTCGATAATTAAATAATGAATATTCTTTTATTCAATTAGTGAATATCCACTCATTTATAGATAAAACTAGAGGGCCCAAAATATGTAAAAGCTATTATACGCTTTTACATTCCTGGCACGATCGTTAAGTGATTTAAAAAATAACCGATTATAATATTTAGAAGTTACTATAAAAATACATTTTAGTCAAATGGGTAAAATATTAACTGAATTTTTCGATTGACTTCATTGATTAACCTTCACCCCATAGTCAATCAATAATATCAGATACCTTTTTCGACCAGTTTCTGAAGGCGATCACAAATCTCAAATCCCGATCCTCTAATGGTTAAGGAGGCAAGCTGAGTTTAAAAATTTTCAAAAAATAAATTATTATATTTTATTTATTATTAACTTTTGCCTTACACATGTTAGCTATTTTATTTGCGAACCCCATAAGCGCACTTTCAGAGATAAAATATTCTATAAGAAATCTTGAATGTCCGGAAAAAAAGAAATGTTTTTGAAAGCAATAAGTATTAGGGAAGTATTACGAAAGTACTGGACATCGAAAATAATTTTAAAGTATCTAATAAATAAACAAAAATTGGTATATGGTAAAACTGTATAAAAGTCTGTATGTATAGTAGTAAATTAATATTAAACAAGAAATCACAAATTGTTCTTTTATAAATTTAAGGATTTAAAGAAAATCTTCTACACAAGACATACGCGCAATTTATGTAAGGGGATAAACACGAAAAAGCACAGGAAAATGAAGGATGATGAGAAAAAGAAAAAAGAAAAGAAGAAAACAAAGATGAATAATAAAAAGCATAGTAATGATGATAGTGATGACTCGAATTCTGATGATAACAGTGATGTTGATGATGACTCTGATGATAGTGATGATGATGATGATATTAGCAGTGAAGATTCTAACAGTAGTTGTGAAGATAATTCGAACTCAGATGACGATGAAATACGGAATAAGAAAAATAAGAAGAAATCTAAACAAAAGAAATTACAAAAGAAGAAGTCAAAAAGTTCCCAATTCCAAGATCAAATTATCAGAGCTTTTAAGAGTTGGAGTCTCACATACTCTGGTGAGGAAAAGAACAATCCGAACGAGTTCCTAAGCAGGTTAACCAACTTCCGTATGAACATGAATATGATAAATAAACAATTTTCAAAGGTTTGCCATTCGTTTTCACGAAGAAAGTAGGTCGCTGGTATACGAATGTGCACGATGAATTGCGAAAGAAAGGATGGAAAGACTTCCTCAAAGCATTCCGTGCACAATTCATGAAAAAACTGTCGGAAACAGACGTATGGGATGAAGCTTGGAAGCAAACTCAAGGGAAGTCCGAAACAATAACCAATTATGTGAGTTGCATGAAACACATATTCTCGCATTTAAGGAATCCTCCTTCCATGACAAGACAGATCAAAGTAGTCTGGAGAAACCTAAAACCACATTATAGAGATCACATGTTTGAAAGAAAATGTAGGACATACGAACAAATTGAGAAGTATGGTAGAAGATATGAAGATAAGATTGACTTGGATAAGAGATTTAGACTACCTCCATCAATAGAGAATACAAAAATTCCAGAAGCAGCAGCACCGGAAGCATTGAAAGTCGGTAAAGTTGCGGTAAATGATGGAAAAGACGTGTCGGAAACTTGCCCTGTCCAAACAGAGAATAAGAAAAACAAGAGCAACAAAAAGAGTACGAATAAAAAGGCGAAACAATCATCGAAGGAACCAACCATACAAGCAACAGTGGAGTTGCCTGATATGATGCCTCCACCGACGGTAGCTGCCGTAAACGTACCTCAATTCGCTGCAAATGTGACTAGACCTCAACAAAACGGATAACCAACACAAAAATGGACGAACTGGCCAAACAATCGCCCGTTTAAACAAAATAATGGTGGTTACGGAAATACGGCGAATGCTGGAAATTCGACTAACAACGGAGGAAATGTTGGAAATTGGAGAAATGCTCGTAACCAAGGCAATTTTTCTCAGAATCAAACAGGGGCTAGGCCTCGGTTTAACCAAGAGTCACAAGATGGAAACCCTGCCGCTAATCAAAGATTCGTTGGAGCCTGTTTCCATTGTAATCAGATGGGACACAGAGCCTCAGAATGTCCATCCGTAACTTGTTACGTCTGCAAACAAAATGGATACAAGGCTAACTTCTGCCCATCTAGATCATAACAGAACAGCTTCTCATGCTAAGTTTGCGGGACTCAAGGGTACACGTTCAATAACTGTCCGACATACATACCGTTAAAACAAGCATGGGGAAACGGCAACGCTGGGGGTCAATTGGGATCCAAAACCCCTCAGTAACAGCAGCAGGGGTCCCAAACATTCATCCAGAGACAATAAACTCAAACACACTATCCGAGAAGAAATTGACTCTATTAGATGAAGTATTGAAGAGAAGAAGTGAAGTGAAGAGAAGTAATAATGTTGATTGGTCAGAAAGAATGAATGAGATGTTTGTAAAGATGACGGAAGAATCAAAGCACCTACCATACATAAATCTAGAAAGAAATAAAGAAAATGAAATGAATAAAGTTATTGATGAAGCTAATGACGGTGAAAACAATTCCGGGTGTGACAGGATCACCCTGAATTATGTTAAGCCTAATGAAGAGATAAAGAAAATATTTGAAGAAGAAGATAAGTCTGATTACAAGAAGATGCCAATATTACTTACACCAGTTGATGATTTATTTCAACAGATAAGCGAGAATTCAAACGATCAAAAAGCAAGTACAATGTTTAACGGAAGAAACCATGATGGAAGTACAGCTAAACAACCTAGCTACTGGACAACGATTAGGAACTCTACAGTATCAACAGAAAATAAATACACAGCCTGTAATACGGATCTAGATTTGAGTAAAAATCGAAGATAAAATTGAGAGGAAAATCGATGATAAACAAAAAAGAGTGAAAAAAAACGTTGAAGAAGATGAGAAGAGAGATTATGCTGGTACGGTGAATAAAGTAAATTCGGAAGAGAAAACTAATGAAAGGATAAAGGATAAAGTAAATAAGAAGGATGAAGACGTAGAAAAGATAGTAGCAGAAAATAGTTTGAAAAACAGAGGATTCTTACGCTTAAATATAGGTGGACACATATTTAGAGGATTGTTGGATTCAGGTGCAATGATTTCATTCGCAGGGCGACCAACACATGTGTTTGGTTACCTCGATGACATCATAATAGCCACAGAGTCATTTGAGGAACACAAGCGCTGGTTCAAAGAAGTACTGAAGAAACTGGTGAACTATGGTTTAATAGCTAACAGAGATAAATATGAATTTTGCTGTTCAAGCGTCACTTATCTCGGATATGTGTTGGATAAATATGGTTTACGTCCAGATCCAGAAAAGATAGCACCAATAAAGAACTATTCTGCTCCAAAAGACGTTAAACAATTAAGAAGATTTCTAGGAATGATAGGTTGGTACTCACGTTTCCTAGACAAGGACTCGGAAACGAAAATACCTTTATTAAAACTATTAAAGAAAACAATGAAGTGGAAGTGGGAACAGTTACAACAGTAAGCCCTTGAGAAATTAAAGGATGCTATTTCGCAAGCCCTAGTACTTGCCTGTCCCGATTTCACTAAGCCCTTCTGCCTACAGACGGATGCCAGTAACAACGCCATCGGTGCGGTGCTGACACAAAACTTTGATGATGATGAACACCTGATAATATACATAAGTAGGGTTCTCAATGATGCTGAACGGAACTACTCAACTTCGGAAAAAGAGTGCCTAGCAGTTCTTTGGGCAATTAAAAAACTGAGACCCTACATCGAATGTTATCACTTCACTGTCATAACAGATCACATGGCACTAAAATGGCTGAGGAACAAAAGGGAACCATCTGATAGACTGGCAAGGTGGGTATTAGAAATTATGGAATGGGACTTTGACATAGTACACAAGAAAAGTGCCCTTAACCACACTCCTGACGCGCTATCGCGAATGTTTGATGATGGAGATGATGATAATGTTATGGAAGCAGCGACATTTGAAGAAATAAAATATAAATGATATTTGAAGAGGTTATGTGATGTAGAAAAATTTCCAGATAGATTTCAGAATTGGAGAATAGTTTATGGAATGTTATATAGATATGATGAATTGCTTGACCCTATTGTAAATAGGGAAGAAACTTGGAGATTAGTAGTACCATCAGTTGGACACGGAGGTATAGAAAAGACATATGACCGTATAGCATGAGATTATTATTGGCAAGGTATGTGGCATGACGTTAATAAATACATACAAAGATGTCAGGTATGCCACCATACATTTACAAAACACCTCAAAGTGGACAACAAAGAATGATGGGAATGAGAATAACTGGTAGACCGTGGTGTATTGTTGCAGCAGACCTGATGGAATTTCCACCCAGCAAGAGTCAAAACAAATATTTGATCGTTTTTCAAGATTTGTTTACGAAATGGATTGAAGTCAAACCAATTAGGAAAGCTGATGGGAAATCGATAGCAAAAGCATTAGAAGATCTAATCCTTTTTAGGTGGGAAACGCCGGAATACTTTTTATCAGACAATGGCAAAGAGTTTGATAACAAAGTATTAAAGGCAATGTTGGATGAATATGAAGTCAAACATGTCACAACCCCACCATACCACCCGCAAGCAAACCCAGTGGAAAGATGCAATAGGACTCTAAAAACCATGATCGCCATGTTCGTAAAGAACGATCATCGTTGTTGGGATGAACATATCCACGAAATTCGCCACGCAATCAACACTGCAGTCCAATCTTCTACAAAAGTTTCGCCTGCCTTTCTAAACTTTGGACGAAATCCACATCCAGTGAAAAGTCTAAGAAGAGAGGTAGAAGGAATGAAACCTATAATGAAATTGGACCCAACAGTTTGGTTAGATCGCGCTAAGAGGTTAGATGCATTGAGGAAGCAAGAGAGAAACAGTTAAAGTTAAAGTTGGAGATTTGGTATCAAAAACAACGCACGTACTATCAAAAGTAGCAGATAAATTCACAGCGAAGTTACATGAAAAATTTGAAGGTCCATATGAAATAGTAAAGGTTTTATCCCCGACCGTTTATTTATTGAGACGCGAAAATAAAAAAGACTCGAAGGTGCATAAATGTGTTAAAGTTGAGGAAATAAGAAATGATGTAATATGATTGTGGACGTTGTAAGTATGTGATGGTACTATGAGGGTATTTTGTTTTGTTGTTGCAGAATCTGCGATGGAACGTCAGAATCCGAAGCTATGCACGCCCACCGTTGAACATCTCCGGGAGACAGTGGGCCGGGGGCCGGCACAATGGCTGCACGCAACTCCAACTCAACCCAGTCGCCCCTCCGGCGACCGGGATTGGTGGGTTCGTTTGGACGAGTTCCCCCTGGCGGGAGCGTCGACTTCGAGAGTGCCCTTGTCTGGAGGGGGGGGGAGAGGACGACCGAAATTCTATCGGTGTCCCAACCTCATCCCAAAGGACAATCGCAATCCCAGGACACCATCGAGGACGGAAAAATGATGGAAGTTCCTCCTCCAACCGGACAGGAGTTGGCAGAGTTGGCCACCCCGGCCCCTCCAACTCCAGAGTCCATCCTTCCTGACCAGACTACGGCCAGGATGGTGTTGGAAGAGGGACTCACATGGATTTAGGGGGAGGTTGGGACGGAGGCACTGATGGACCAACCCATGGATTTCGACCCATGGGACCCATCACTGCTACCTCCGACCCCAGAAAACCACCCAGATAGGGTGAGGGAACATCGGAGTAAAATACTGGACGTTATGCCCGGCAGGAAAACTCCGGAATTTCTCTCTATCCCCTCAACCTCAATGATGGATGATGGGATAGATCGGTCCAAGGAAGCAATCCCCAAAAGGAGGAATGGGAGAGCATGGAGGCAGTGGAGGAATTCCATAGAGCTGTCCTAGAATCTCTAGAGGGGATTGCTGCCCTCACCAACGGACGGCTAGTCGTCGAGGAGGGTCTCTCTACCCGGGGAGAGACTCCGGCTGTCATGGTGGCACCACTTCCAAGAGAAAACCACCACAGCCAGGGGACTACCCCCCAGCAGGGGGAGATCCCCGTCTACGACGACAGCTACAGGGAGCTGTCGCGGAGCCGTTCCGCGCGTCGTCGAGCGCGGAGATACAATCCCCGTCGTCAACTCACTATCGACGATTACGTGAGTGGTCTCCCTAGTCCTCCTCGACCGGCATCTCCCAAAGAACCCCCTGTTCAAGTTTGTTACCTTGAACAGAGGAAGATATTCGAGAGGGAGGACGTGAGGAGACGAGTGGAGGCCCAAATGATCTGGGAGGAATTCCGCGCTCGGCGCGATGAGGGAAGAAAAGAGGCAGAGAGGAAAGAAATGGTGGAGAGAAAGAGACATGAGGAAGAGAAGGCGGAAGAAGAGTCGAGAAGGAAGAGAAGGAAGAGAAGGGAAAGAGAGGAACGGGAACGGAAGAATAAGGAAAAGGAAGAGTGGGACAGACGTGTAGAAGAGGAGAGGAGGAGAGAGAGAGAAATAAGAAGACAGAAAAAAGAGAAAGAAGAGCAACTGAAGAAGACAGAAGAAGAAAAGGGGCCATGAAGTCCCGACCCCATGCATCGGAAGAGTGGGAGGAACCTCCACAGGCTCCCCGCAAAGTATCGCGTTGAGACAACGGACCGAAGGCTCCCCCTCGAGTACCCGTAGCCCAATCGATACCCAAGAAGGGCATCATGTTTGGGGACCTAGACCCGGTGATGGTGAACCCTACGCTTGATTCTCCGTTCGGCTCCTGCTTCGCCTGCTGGAAGACCGGCCACCCCTCCATCCAGTGTTCAAGACCCCTGGGACACGAGTATTGCCGCAATTGCGGCCGTAACGTCGTGAGAACACGTTCGTGTTCCAGGTGTGGCCGGATCCACATAAAGTGGTTGAAGGAGGTCAACCCAGTGAAGTACGCCGGACTGGGGGAGGGACCCGTGCATTATCTGCGTATAACTGTTGTCGATACCTCCTCCTGAGGAAAACTCCTGCTTGGCTATGTAGCGACTCCTTGGCACTGGCTCCTGCTGGTCCTGGGCCTCGTTACCTGTAGGGAAAACTAGAAATTAAAATGATATTAAATTATGTAATTATTTAAACTAAATAAGGAAGTGTTTATGATAGATGTATTATGTAGGATAGGTTAGAGGTAAGGTTGACATGTGGTATTAGAGAGGTTAGGAAAAAAGTAAACAATGAATAACAAGAAAGCCTGAGCCATTCTCATCACCGAATTGTTTAAATAAATAAAAAAAGGATGGGAAATAATAGAAGTGATTTGGTTTGTTTTATGTGTCGGAGAGAGAGAGAGAGAAATAAACAAATAGCACTTACCGTAAACGTCGAGTTAGTTGAAGGCAAGAGAGGTTACTCGCTGTTGGTGATGGAATGTGATGGAGACGCCGACCGGCACGAACAACACCTCCGGATGATGGAAGCTCCTTCCCTCGTAGACTAAGTCGCACTGGGCCCGGATTGCTACACTGAGAAATTCTTCGGGCATCTTCTGTACTTATGTCAAGGACAAATACAGTACATTACCTTTAATACAGCAGCTTTCCTAGTTTTGGGAGCTCTGCTATCCTAAATGACGAAAAAGTGTTTTGTTTTGCGACTACAGCGCCACTTTTGAACGATTCTTATACTATTTTAGGGTAGTAGCCGTCCTAAACATCGTACGAATGCACGAATAATGTAGTTGGACATTAGGTGCCCCAAGAATTTTTCAGTGTACATAAACGCCAAGTTCTCGTAAACGCGAAAGTGAGAGAGACGGAGAGAGAACAGACTCGCGCGCGAAGCAGTACTGTCGTATGCGTGTACATAGGCAGCGACGGAGAGGGGGGAGTTTACTCGCATGCACCACGAAGACCGCCGAGAGAGCGCGTATTGTATGTATTTTTTACTATTTTTATATTAGCGTCAAATTGAATATAAGGATAAAAAGTCCACTAAAATTAAAAGTAACTGCCGGTAGTAAATGAATAGTACATAACGACACTACTGTGTAAAATAGCGATTCACGCACGAGTCGTAGTTGCCGTCCGAGCGAAACGAGAGAGGCTAAAAGACGAGTGCTTGTATTGCCTGAGCACACGAGTATTGTATACACTATTTTTTGAAACACTGTGGGCGAAATGCTATTTTTAATGCCAATTTTAATTTTTAATTTTTAATTTTTAATTCATTTTTTATTTTTAATTCGGAACGGTCAGACGAGAAGTAAACGAGTGTTGAAAATACTTTTTTTCAACACGATCTGAGAGAAATTCAATTTAGATAGCATATTTTTGAAAAACTGTGCGCGAAATGTTTTACGAACGGAGTATAAAACATTTATAAATAAAACTATTATTTTGTTACAAACTTTCATTATTTCTCTACAAGATATCGTTTCACTTTACGTTTTTTCCTAATAATATTAGTGGTTAACTTTTCATAATTAAGTATTAATTATGTACTTCAATGCTTTTGCAAAAAGTTGTTCGAATGTATAAAACATTTTAATTATTTTGTAGATGATTTATATTTATGTAAATTATAAAGTAACAAAACTTTTTTCTTCATATTCATATTACACTTTTTATTTAATATAATTTATTGTGGTTTTTAATTGCTCATAATTTGAATAAAAATATATTATTAATAATTTAAAAACTTATAGTTTTTATTAAAAGCTTGTAACGGTCACGCTGGGGATTAGGGCGTGGCGTCAAAGGCGAAATAAATGAATAAAATATATAAAATAATAGTAATTTATTATAAACTATAAATGCGGTTTGGGCGCCAGCCGCGTACGATCGCGGCGAATTTATATTACTTAAGCTCGGCTGCGTACGAGCTGCTGCTGCTTGCTGCGCGAGGGCACGGGAGGGAAGTAAAGGGGAAAGCACACTTACGGTAGGAAGGAATACGCGTATCCACTACAAGGCGTACACCCACCTTGATATCGAGGAGATCGTCTCCTGGAGTTGCTGCTCTGCGGTCAGTTGCTCTCGCACACACACACTCAAAAATACAATATTATAATCGGTCGGTTTATCGGTCGTGACTCGGTCTATCGATGTAGCCTCGATGGCGTCCCGATGAGATCTCTCGAGCTCGGGCTCGTTCGCCGCTTCGCTGCTCGGGCCCGACGTGCGCGCGCAGCTTCTCGCGTCGAGTCGCCCGTCGGCCGCCGTCGTCTCGCGCGCCTCGTGTAGTGAGTGCTCGCGGCCATGTTGATCAAGGCGGACGACGTTGCCGGGCTGCTGCTTCCCACGGAGAGGACGATGTTCCCGGTGATGCTGTTAACCCGGTAAGTCTATATGATCGTTCCTCCGTGTTGTATAATGTATCGGCTAATGAGTCTGCTCTGTTACAGGTGCAAACGGGACGGCCGATCTTCGAGTCTTCTCTCTCACTCGCTCTCACGGTGGCTGCTCAGCTGGTGCGCGTCGGGTCGGTGACTGCTGCTCTTCGTCGGCGCTGCGTTGCTGCGGGGATGCTGGCTGCTTCTCAGGTGAATATCTATCTCCCGAGGGAGTGCTGCTTATTATTTACCAATTATTAACTGAGAGTTATGGTAATGTTATGATTACCATAACCTCACTTCCAATCCTCTCCTAGCATGTAGCTGTCAGTTACTATGTGCACTACATGCGTCCTTGTTTCCTTCTGATTAGGATTCTTATTAATTGTTCATCTGTTTCACAGCTTCCTGGATATCTTGTTGCTGCTCATGCTGCTCCATCTGGTACCTTGGGCCATCGCAGGCTGTTCCATGGTCCTGGTGCGAAGCCTCCTAGAAGTGGTATCGCCTCTCCTGACATGCTGCTTTCTTGTGCTAGGGGAAAGGAATCAAGAGAAGGATTGGGGATTTAGGGAGCTTCGTGTAGGATAGGTAGGCTTAGAGATGTGAGGGTAGGTAGGCTAGTTTGTATTGGGACTCGCTCGCTTATTACTTTGACAGGTATTACATACCTTGTCACAACTCCCCCCCACCAAACTGAAGTTACGCGGAAGTCGTAACTGAATTTTAAACTAACTAACTAAAAGACAATAAATTAAATAAATACTTAATTACTAAAGCTAGAAACTAAAAAAAAATGATTTGCTATTATCGCTGCTATTATGGTGGAGAGAGTAATGCTGCTTCTTAATTAACTTATTTCTAACAAGTAGCCGGTGCTACTGTTGCGGTATGCTCGTGTTTAGTCTCAATGACTATTTTGCTTGGCTGCTATCTGTGTTAGTGTACACGGTGTTTGTGATTCGATTTTGCTATTATTTTGCGCTTATAAGTACGATCGGCTGGGCCCTTACATTATATTTATTATATCTTACCGCTTGGAGAGCTCATTTCGCGTTCGCGACACTCTCATACTGCATACTTACATGTTTTCTCTCATTCCTATTAAACAATTTATTTAATAACAAAAATTAAATTTTTAAATGCAAATAAAATATCGATTATATATATATATTATGCTGCTATTAAATTATAAGATTGGTGCATGCCTTGCTGCTTATTTGCCATATTGCTGCTACTGCGTCCTTATTTTGTTTGCTTATTAAGTCATTTAAAAAAAAAATTTTCTTTAAGACAACGTAATTAATAAGAAATTTGTGCATATTATTTCTTGGCTGCTGGGTTTTGTTAGTACTGTTAGTATATTAAGCTGCTGATAGTAAAAAGTAAATAGGAAGAGAGAATGTAGGGTTTAATGTTTTGCTGCTTGCTGTGGCTGCTTGCTGAAGATAAAAGGGGGTATTTTAGTTATTACTTCCGGGGTCTGAGCTGACGTTTGGGTGGGCTGCTGGGGGATATATCGGGGTCAGGTATAATTTTCTTGGGACGACCTCTTTTACGGGTAGCTGGGTTAATGGGCGGATTCGTGATTCGGATGCTTTGCGATAATTGTTGCTGCTGCGTTTGCGGACATTGGGGTGAAATTACATTTCGGGGAGGGACGTACCGCTTTAAATCGCTAATATGAACTTTAGTTTGTCGTTTGCTGCTCTCATCCTCCACTAAATAAATGCTAGGGGAGAATATTTGAATTATTTTTGCGGGTCCTATATATTTGGGTGCGTGCTTAGCTGCGAAATTATCGTCGGCTGACGATAGCACACGATTGCGGCGACAAACTAAATCTCCTAAGTGGTACTGTATGTCTCTACGACCTCTATTGTAATACCGTGCTTGCTTGGCTGTGGCTATCTCGGTATGCTTTTTTACTAGGTCGTAGATTGCTGGCAATCTATGCGATCGCTCTATCCATTGCTGCGTATCTGGGGCGGGAATTTGGGTTGGGGATTCAATGTGCTTTTTGACCAGAGCTATGGGAATAGGGTTCCTACCAAAATTCAGGAATGCTGGTGAATATTTGGTGGAGGAGTGTACGACCGTGTTCAGTGCAAAACAAAATTCGCCTAGATGTGTGTCCCAATTTCTATGATCGTCAGCTAAATAGCTGTTGATCATTGGCTTTATATTTCTATTAACCCTTTCCACAGGGTTGGCTTGCGCGAAATATGGAGGGATTGTAGACTGCGTAATCCCGTAATATGCTAGCTTCTCTGTGACCATCCGATTAACGAATTCTGTTCCGTTATCGGTGATCAGGTATTTGGGACATCCCCATCTATTTATTACGAGCTCGTCGAAAGCTTGCAATACGCTCTTTGCATCAGCTCTTCTTAATGCCTTCATCTCCACGTATCTCGTGAACAGGTCTTCAAATACAATAATGTATTTGAAGCCTTGTTTCGATGGTGGCTTTGGGCCCATAATATCTGCTGCGACTACTGTCCAGGGTGCACTGATATTCCTGCCTTCCATAAGACCGGCGGGGGCTTGTTGGCTGCTTTTGTGAGCTTGGCACTCTTGGCAAGCTTTGACATATTGGCATGTATCCATATATATACCTGGCCAGTAGTAATATGTGGCCAATCTAGCATACGTCTTGTCATTGCCTAGATGGCCTGCTTGCGGCGTGCAGTGGGCTTCGTACAGGGCTCTTGGTCGGTCGTTTTGGGGTAAAATAAGCTTCCAGGCATCGAGGTCGGGGACAAGGGGATCTACTAGGGGATTGGGACGGTGGGCGTATAATAGATTATTCTCTATTCTCAGGTCTGGGTACTTATTGGGGAATTTGGCTACTGCTATTAGTTTTGTTTGATACCAGCGATCGCTGCTGTCTATTGATATGGCTGCTGCTGCTTCGGTGTTCTCGTACGCTCGAGATAGTGCATCCGGCACTTTGTGTAACGCTCCTTTGCGGTGCACAAATTTTATATTATAATTCTGGAGGATGGTATTCCAACGGGCCAATCTCCCTGTTGGATCCTTAATATTGTGCAACCAGAGAAGACTGTGGTGATCCGTTACTACCGTGAACTCTTCCCCTTGCAAATAGCCCTTGAGTCGGTCTACACACCATAACACGGCCAAGCACTCCTTTTCCGTGACGGTGTAGTTCCGCTCAGCTTTGCTTAGGGTTCTGCTCACGTAGTATATCGGATGTTCTTCTCCGTTTATCTCCTGCGTGAGAACTCCGGCTATAGCGTAATCGCTGGCATCAGTTTGGAGGGAAAATGGGAGGGAAAAATCGGGTCGGGCTAAAACGGGGGCTTGGGTGAGGGCTAATTTCATCTTCTCGAACGCTTCTTGCTGCTCTTTGTGCCAGTGCCATCTGACATCCTTCCTTGTGAGATAATTCAAGGGTGCTCGGTATTCTGCCAATTTGTCAATAAATTGGGAATACCAACCGATTAATCCGGTAAATCTCCGTAGCTGCTTTAAATTAGTGGGGGCTGGGTATTCTAATATCGGCTTTATTTTATCATTGTTGGTTTTTAGGCCATCCTGGTTAACTTTATAACCTAGGTATGTAACCTCCGCGCAACAAAATTCAGATTTTTCGCGGTTTAGCTGCAGATTGGCTTTCTTAAGGGCTGCTAATACTATTTTGAGCCACCGAATGTGTTCCTCAAAAGTTTTGGCTGTGATGATTATGTCATCTAAATAAGCGAACACATTCGGTTCCCACTCCGGCTTTATTAAATTGTCCATTATTTTCTGGAACATTGCTGGTGCGTTTGCTAGACCGTAGGGTACGCGGGTGAATTGAAATAAACCCTTTCCTGGGAGGGCAAAGGCTGTTATTTCTCGGCTTTCGGGGGCTAGGGGGACTTGATGATAAGCTTGGGACAGGTCTAGCTTGCTTATGTAGCGGCTTTCTCGTAGCTGGTCTAAAATATCGTCCATGTTTCGCATGGGATAAGCTATTTTCTTCGTAACTGCATTGACTTGCCTATAGTCAATGCAGAAACGATATGCACCGTTCCCTTTAGGGACAATAACGGGGCAGCTGCACCATGGACTATCGGAAGGTTCGATGATGCCTTCACGTAGCATTCTATCGACCTCCGCATAGCCTGCTTGTAGCATTTTAGGCGAGTACCGGCGGTTCCTCTGCCTAATAGGCTCGGCTCCTTGCGTATCTATTTTATGGACCGTTAGGTTCGTAGTACCTAATGTCTTGGGGGCTGCGGGAATCATTTCATCTAAAAGCTGCTGCAAAATTTTTTCTTGGGAAAGGGTAGCTCTTTTGAGTCCTCCGATGCTGGCTAGGGCTGGTATGTAGCTTGGGTCTTCGCCATGAGGATAAAAATGATGCGTAATGCCTTTAGAAGTCCACCACGTATCCTTTTCATAATTTATCCTCATGTTGACCTTGCGCTTAAAATCGATCCCCAGTATGCAATCATACTGCAGATCGTCTGCTACTTGAAAAGGCATTAGGATATTGTCGCCGTCAATATTTATAGAGACGTCGATAATACCTTGAATTGGCACCGTGGTACCGTCTGCTACTTTTACTGCTTTGCAGTCCGATCTCCTGAGCTTCTTCTGGATCACCTTACTCATTCCTTTGCCTATAAAGGAGTGCACTGCTCCATCATCGAGCAGTGCTATGAGCTTGTGTCCATTTAGCTCTAGATTAAAAAATAAACGGGAATCTATGCCGGGAATTTGCTGAATAAGGGACTCGTTAGCTGCTATATGGGAGGGGTGAGACCCTATGGGGGGTTTGGGTGAGAAAATACGGGTCATAATTTTCTCTGGCTGCCGTTTCCCTGCTGCTTCGTGCTGCATTTAGGGCAGTCTCTAATATAGACTCCCTGATCTCCACAACCATAGCAGAATACCTGAGAGCACTCTGCTGCCCAGTGACCGAATTGGTCACAAATAAAGCAGGGCTCTTTCTGCTTTCTGGGGTGGTTGGGGATTATCGGTGCTCTTATTGCTGCTATGTAATTGCTTTTTGATTGCTGCCGCCTATGGCTCCTTGGCGATTCGGGCCTTTGCGGAGTTGCTGCTGCTTTTTGCCACTGCCTATGGCTGGTGTCGGCGACTACCTTGTTCCATGGCTGCTTTGGCTGTGTGCTGCTGCTGCTACTTAATCTAGGGGGGTCGCGTTTCGCTGCTTCTATATGTGTAGGGGAATTCGGCGCTGCTCTTCTTGGTCGGGGGCTGCTGGGCTTGGTATATCGCTGCTGTTTATTGTATGTGGGGTTGGGTGTGTGCTCTTTGGGGGTCTGGGAAGGGTATGAGGCTTTGGTATTGCTCGGGCTGCTTACTGCTGCTAGGCTGCGTGGTTTTTGCTGCTTCGGATCGACGTAACCATACTTTGCTAAGCCATAACCTTGCAATGTTGGTGGTGGCTTGTACGTTTTGTCGAGTAACCGCCTAGCTTCTTCCTTTTTGCCTAGCTTTTGTAGATGCGCAAAATTATCAAATAGTCTTCTTTCCAATTTGCATCTGTAGCTAGGATGCAAATTTCGAAATGCTCTGTCCAATTGATCTTCTAGCGGAAGCGGAGGTTTAATCTGGTCCAATATTCCTCGTAATTTTGACAGATACGTCGAGATGTCTTCATTTTGACCTTGCGTGCGATTTTCTACTATTTGCCGCAAGTTGCTCTGGATTTCCTCCGATCCATATTGCAATCGCACTGCGTCGACAAAATCAATAAAATTTCGCCAGATGCTCTTTTCTCTCTTGAACCAATCCCATGCTTCATCGTCAAGCACGGATGGGAGAGCTTTAATTATGTTGTCCATCGAGAGGTTATACGTCTCCTTGCATTCCTGGAGATTGCTCAGGAATGTTTCTGGATCGCTTTTCCTTGTGCCTTTGAACTGGATATGATATCTAGAGAAAATTTCTACCGTTCTTTTTTCTCTAGTGAAAAGCGAATCCTCTAAATTGCTGCAATTGGAGTAACAATTTCTAAAAGATGGAACCGACAAATTTGCTTGCTGCTGCTGCTGCTGATGCTGCTGCTGCTGGGGATATTGCTGCTGCTGGGGAGGGGGGATGCTAAATGTCGTATTTCTTTCCGGGCTTAAGTTTTGGATTTGAGGCTCTTCGGTTATGCTGCTCTGGTGTGCTTGTTGTCGTCGTTGCTGCTGCTCTGCTAATTCATCTTCCCATTGCACGCTGGGGAGAATTTTTCTGCTGCTGCTTGTGTGTGTGCTGCTTCTCGGGTCGTTAGGGTTCATTTGGTTACGTTCATTCATTCGTCGCTCTGCTGCTGTTTGTTGCACTGCTCTAAATGCTGAGGGTTGTATGCTGCTTGTCGTTCTTGGTTGCGAGTTCGTATATACGTGTGTGCTTTGTGTTGCTGCGGGAGTTGTGTTTGGTACGAAGGGGTTATTCGATAAATTTTCATCTGTCGGGATGGTTGGAGCAAGCGTAATAATTGGGTAATACGACGTTGAGTTTATTCCCAATAACGATACGGTTGTGCTTGGCGATGTATAAAATAATTCTGGAATGATTGGTTCCAATAAATGTCTTTGCTGCTCTTGCTCAGCTGGAGACGGCGTTCTTAAATGCCTGCACGTTGATTGTGCTTGTGGACGATATGCTGGATGTAGCAATCTTTCATTTATCGCCTCATTGCATTCCGTTGGCTCCTCCATTGTCAGTGGATCCTGGTACCGTCCTTGCGATTGTCCGGTTTGCAGTTCCACGTATAGCATCCGACCAGATGTAATATTTTGCGCTCTTGCTGCTCGGGGAGGGGGAGGGAAATTCGTTATTTCGGATTGTGTTAATGAGAGGTCCAGGAGAGATTCTTCTTCATTTGGGCTAAATTCTTCCAAGTGTCGTCCATCTTCTTCTGGTCTCCATTCTGCTGCTGAGGGGCCGTAATTTTTAATTAATTCGTATCGCGCTACGCGATCACGTATTGTGCGTATGTCATCGTCGATGTTCAAATCTAGCTGATTACAGTAAATTGTAATTTTTCCATCGGCGGTATTATTTATGGTGCGTCTAATTATCGCTGCACCTTGTGCTACATTATCAATATTTATTTTACTACCTAATTTGTAGTTGGCTGCCATTTTGAATTTTAGCTTAATTATTCTATCAATAATTAAGAAGGGGAGGGTATAAGTTTGGCGCAATAAATCTGCAGCTCAATACTTATCGCTATTAAACTAACAGCCCAACGTTAAAAACTAAAAATTAAAGCTGAAGTTTCTTATATGCTAGTTATCTGCTTAAATACTATTCAGGCGAGAAACAATCCAAAATAAGGTAAATCAGGCAAGGGTAATAATAATGTATCGGTTTTTTAGGTTTTTTGGCTGCTAATAGGGAAAGGCGTAAAAATTATATAAAGTTTGCTGCGAAATGGGGTTATTAAGTGCAATTAGTTAAAAAGCAAATGAAAAGAAGGGAAGAGATAAAATTAAATTGATTTTTATGTGCTAATTTGCTAAATTATTACTTTGTTAAAAGCAAAATTAAAGTTTAATTAATGTTAATTAATTGGCTGCTAGCTTCGAAAATAAGAAAACAAAACAAAAGAAATAATGTTTTTAATTTGCACGAAAAGATAAAAAAAATTTTTATTTGTTGTGTATAATTTATACAGGTTTGCAAAATTATATAAATAATTAAATTGCATATAAGGGCTAAATTATATTAAGCAACAAAAAAAAATTATTAATTTGTTGGTAGCACTATGCAAGAAAAAAAATTAAAATAACGGTTTATAATAATAAGTGGTATGGCTGCGATGAGAGAAAGGGGGGGAAAAAGCGAAACAAAATGTTAGATTGTATGTTATAAAATAAATACAAGTATTATAAAATATTCAGAAATATTGTGCACAAATGTTATCGAAATATATAATAAATAAAAAATTATATTGCGTAAAATTATTGTTTACAGGAAACGAATTTCAATCATTGTTTTAATTATTGAATTAAATAAATTTTAATACTACGTGTTTAATTGACACGTGTTTATAAATTAAAGATGGCCGAAAATATGGCCACGCGGCTGCTTCCTCCTTCCCGTATGTGTGCTACACGCGGGGGGAGGGGAAAAATGGCTACGGCTTACTATAATTAAATGTTTTAATTCCGTCACGCTTGACGTTCACACTTATTTAACATAAGAATTGCTGCTGCTTACTTTATTATAGTTTAGATAATCCAACTTCAATTATATATTTTTCAAGTTTTTAATTTTTGCTGCTGCTATTTATAATAATAATAAATTTATTAACATTAATCCCGTAATATCTTTTTCAATATCGGCAAGATAACGCGTACGACGCCATTTTAATATATAACAAAAAAAAAACGTGCCGATGCCGAAAAACCACGTTGGGCGCCAATGTAACGGTCACGCTGGGGATTAGGGCGTGGCGTCAAAGGCGAAATAAATGAATAAAATATATAAAATAATAGTAATTTATTATAAACTATAAATGCGGTTTGGGCGCCAGCCGCGTACGATCTCGGCGAATTTATATTACTTAAGCTCGGCTGCGTACGAGCTGCTGCTGCTTGCTGCGCGAGGGAGGGGAGGGAAGTAAAGGGGAAAGCACACTTACGGTAGGAAGGAATACGCGTATCCACTACAAGGCGTACACCCACCTTGATATCGAGGAGATCGTCTCCTGGAGTTGCTGCTCTGCGGTCAGTTGCTCTCGCACACACACACTCAAAAATACAATATTATAATCGGTCGGTTTATCGGTCGTGACTCGGTCTATCGATGTAGCCTCGATGGCGTCCCGATGAGCTCTCTCGAGCTCGGGCTCGTTCGCCGCTTCGCTGCTCGGGCCCGACGTGCGCGCGCAGCTTCTCGCGTCGAGTCGCCCGTCGGCCGCCGTCATCTCGCGCGCCTCGTGTAGTGAGTACTCGCGGCCATGTTGATCAAGGCGGACGACGTTGCCGGGCTGCTGCTTCCCACGGAGAGGACGATGTTCCCGGTGATGCTGTTAACCCGGTAAGTCTATATGATCGTTCCTCCGTGTTGTATAATGTATCGGCTAATGAGTCTGCTCTGTTACAGGTGCAGACGGGACGGCCGATCTTCGAGTCTTCTCTCTCACTCGCTCTCACGGTGGCTACTCAGCTGGTGCGCGTCGGGTCGGTGACTGCTGCTCTTCGTCGGCGCTGCGTTGCTGCGGGGATGCTGGCTGCTTCTCAGGTGAATATCTATCTCCCGAGGGAGTGCTGCTTATTATTTACCAATTATTAACTGAGAGTTATGGTAATGTTATGATTACCATAACCTCACTTCCAATCCTCTCCTAGCATGTAGCTGTCAGTTACTATGTGCACTACATGCGTCCTTGTTTCCTTCTGATTAGGATTCTTATTAATTGTTCATCTGTTTCACAACTTCCTGGATATCTTGTTGCTGCTCGTGCTGCTCCATCTGGTACCTTGGGCCATCGCAGGCTGTTCCATGGTCCTGGTGCGAAGCCTCCTAGAAGTGGTATCGCCTCTCCTAACATGCTGCTTCCTTGTGCTAGGGGAAAGGAATCAAGAGAAGGATTGGGGATTTAGGGAGCTTCGTGTAGGATAGGTAGGCTTAGAGATGTGAGGGTAGGTAGGCTAGTTTGTATTGGGACTCGCTCGCTTATTACTTTGACAGGTATTACATACCTTGTCACAAGCTATAATAAATATATAATAAATGTAATTATTTTAATCGCCGTAATTTTAGAGGTGGCACTGTATCGGCAGGCTCATTGTGTTGAGAAGTTGGAACAATGTAGAAAAATACACGATCTAAATAAAAAATAAAATAATTTACCGAATTATTATATATTTTTACTAATACACAATTTAAAATAGATAAATGTAGGAACATTACTTTATCATGTTTATTGATATTAATTTTATTTATACTTTAAAACAATTGGTGATTAATTAATTTTATATTTTTAAAGATTTTATATACTGCATATTATATACTTTTCCAGCACCAATAGTTGTAAAAAACTATAAAAAATACTATAAAATTTTTTCCATCCACGTCACTCTCATAGCCAATGGTAAACGAATCTGCAATGCTGCTATCGTCGGTACCATTTGCACATAAGTTTAGCAGCTCTCATGCGCTACGTTTGTTTTCTTCATATAATTGTCAATAGCCTTCAATCCTTTCCCGTTCAACATTAAATTGTTTTTTTGTAGCTGTAGCTGGATTAACGCTATGCTCCATTGATCTCAAATTAACCCAATTCGTGATGCAAATTTCTTTTAGTTTTTCTACAATAATATGAAATATTTTGTAACTTTAGTATTCTACATATTTTAAAATAAATATGTACTTACTTAAGAAAATCGTTACAGTTGGTTTCTTTTTTATTTTTTCTTTTAATTTTCTGTGATAGCTCTCAAGAAAATTGTTGGTTGTGTGCGTTAGTTTAAAGACAGAAAAATTTTTTGCCTTTACTTTGCGAAGCGATTCTTTATCAAAATATTCAATAAATTTTTTTAATTCACCATGTTCGTTATCTTGGCAATACTCAATTAATAATTTAAATGTATGGTCAATTTCGTTGCTACGTAGGTACGCCAATGCCATAAATAATTTCAACACGGCATGTTTAACTGGGTTATTTTTTTTCTTTTCTGTACATTTCAAACGTATTGCATTCCGGTACAGTGCCTGTATTAAATATTTATGGATTGAATAATGGTAATTGAAATCAAAAGTTACACGATAAAGAAGCCAAATTTTGAAAAAAAGAACTCTTTTTAAATTCGTATTAGTTGTGAACAGTAAAAGATAGATAATTAATTCAAAGTTGGAAAGGAAGTTGAGATCCCGTACTGCAATTTGAAAAAAGAGAATCTCGGATTACAAAAATAAGAAAGAAAAATTACATTACTTTAAACCCAGAAAATGAAAACGTTAGTGCTTCATAATATTTTTTTAATTTACATTGTATATTTAAAATTGTACCTACTTGACAAAAATGAGAGGCACCCCGTGATTTGTACATTAGGGTAGACAATGTTGATGGCCTTGCACAAACCTTTTTCAAAATCAAACATAAACAGATGCGGCTTGAATGTTGGAATTATATTCTTGAATTTTTCAAAGATATGTATGTAGTCTTTACTTTTTCGTCGACTCATAAGCACCCAACATACAAGTAAAGCCTTCAAAATCGAAAAAAGTTTTTATTAATGTATAAAAGTACAATATGTTATTTAATACATTTTTTAATATACCTTATAACGCTGCACTGGGGATCAGGGTGCAGGTTAATAAGGGTCACTATTAATTAGATAAAATAGATATTTATTACTAAGAAATATATAATAACTAAGGGTGGGCGCCAGCCGCGTTACTACGCGACAACTAATCCGATAACTCGCGGGTTATCGCTGATTACGTGGAGCTGTGCTCCGCTGTTGCTATCCCGGTTCGCTGTAGGGGAGAGGAAGGGGAAGGATGGGAAGGACGGGATGCTCGCACGCACCTTATGCGGTACACGGCGGTACCGTCAGCAGAGATAGGTAAACTCACACCAACCTTTGCGGAGTATCCTGGACACTTGGTCGGGAGCTGCTAATCTCTATCTCTCTCTCTCTCTCTCTCTCTCTCTGCGAGCTCTCGAAGATTTTGGAAAGATTAGTGCATGATCAGCTGACTGAGTATCTCGAAAGTAATTATTTATTAACAGCTAGGCAAGCGGGGTTCCGAAAGGGACATAGTACTCAGTCGGCTCTTCTGGGTGTACTCGATGATGTGAGAAGGGCTATTGATTCTAGGAAGATCACGATTTTGGTCCTGTTCGACTTTTCCAAGGCTTTTGACACGGTGCCGCATGATCTCCTCATCCAGAAGTTGGGCAGCATCGGATGCTCTGATGTCGTGCTAAATTGGTTTTATAGGTACCTAGTTGGCCGTACTCAGGCTGTAGTGGATGAGATTGGCACGACGTCGGAATGGTTAGGGGTAAATGCAGGTGTACCGCAGGGTAGTGTCCTAGGTCCCGTCCTTTTCTCCATCTTTATCAATGATTTGCCTAAGATCCTTAAACATTGTAATCACATGTTGTTTGCCGATGACGCCCAGGTCTATCATTCGTTTTTTCCAACAGATTTTGATAATGCAGTTCAACGTGTTTCTCTTGATGCGAATGCGATAGCGAGCTGGGCGATTAATAATGGCCTTAAGCTGAATGTGGAAAAAACGAAGGTTATGATCCTGGGCAGTCAGGCTTATCTAGCGCGTATCAACCTGGACACTGCTCCAAAGGTCAGACTGTGCAATGAATACTTGAGGTATGAAAATGCGGTAAAATCGCTCGGTGTGATGATAACCCCTACCTTAGACTGGTCAAGACAAGTCATGGGAATCTCAAGGCGCGTCCATGGAGTATTGCACTCGCTACGCTATTACAGCAAAACTCTGTCGTTTAAACTCCGTAAGAATCTAGTAGAAACACTTATTTTCCCGCATTTTGACTATGCGTGTGCGGTTTATCACGATGTGGATCAGACTAGGAATCTCAAACTCCAAAGATTATTAAATGCGTGTGTGAGATTTGTATGGGGTAATATAGCGAGACGTGATCATGTTACTCCATATAGACTAGGCTTAAAATGGCTTTCGGTCGAGTCCAGACGTTCTTTTCTCATAGGTTCCTTAGCATACAGTATCATCTCTCATAATACACCATCCTACATAGCGAATCACTTCATTAAGCTTGACACCCCCGACCATAATCCCCGTTCTTCCTCTCGTCATCCATCTAAACCCCTCACATACCTCCCACCACGCACTGAATCATTAAACAGGTCATTCATTATAACATCCCCCCGTATCATCAATCAGCTCCCTTTCATCACCTTTGTTCCCATGCTCATAGATAAATTCAAAATCATTCTCTTCAGTCATCTGTTTGGGCTCGATAAGAATGCCTGGTCTACACGGATCGCAACCGAGGGCATCACACCTCAGACCTTACCGAATCTCGAGGAGGCCTTGCAGACTTAGTAACGTAATGTATATAAATCTTTCCTATTTTTGCGTTTTATTTGCGTCTCTATTTATTTATTTATTTACTTTTATTTTTATTTTTATTTTTATTATTCTAGTCTGTAGTATTTTTTGCGAGCGACTCGTGCGATCTTTTATTGTATCAAATCAAATTACTACTATGTACCTGGTGATAAATTGCGATTTTATTTATGTATTTATTTTTCTATTGTTAAGACTGTTAATCAACTGTTTTCTCTATTTTATCGCGCTTTATTTATTCAACTCTATTGTATTATACTCATACACCTGTAATTCGTTAAAAGCTTGTATTTTACTTTATATGTTATTTTATTTTATTTTAATTAATTTGTTATGTAGTTTTAAGACTTTATTTATTTATTATTTATCATTTATTTGTAATAATTCAAGCTTTGTACAAACTGTTAGTGCCTATGGGGTTTCTACCCTAACTGGCCAAATAAAGATCAAATCAAATCAAATCTCTCTATTTCTCTCGCTTTCTCTCGTGCACAAAGCCACACACGCTATTTCTCGTCCGGTGTAGTCGAGTCGACCGTCCGTAGAGCTCTTATTAGCTTGATTGCCTTGAAATTTCTTAGCTCTTGTTTAATTATATCTAAATTAAATTAAACACACCAAGCAAAAATTTAAAAAATACCAATGAAAAGAAAAAAAACAATTTTCAAGCTAAGCTAATTAAATTAGATTCACTTTTCACTAAGCAATCCACAAACAGCAAAAAAAAATTAAATAAGCTTGCTTTATTATCAGCTGGGCAGTATAGAAAATAAAGTATAGCGGGAAAATATTTATTTATATGGGTTATCAATTATTATATTGTATCTTATACAGCGTTATTATTCTGGGAAAAGATATATACAGCCTTATGTACACACCAAAATATTCCTTAAATATTTAATGTTAATAATACTACAATCAATCAGTATTGGGGTATATGTGCAAGGGACGTGCAAATTATGCTTATATAAATAAAATATAAACTGGGTTAGGTAGGCAGCAAACAACAATAAACAAAAATTATGCAGTATTATTTTTATAATAACTATTATTATGGGGAGCAATGAGGGAGAAATTAAATTTTGTTGCAATGGGTATAGCAGGTCAAGCAAAATTGATTATTATTATTTATTAAGCTAACAACAATCTAGCAAAATGTGTGCTCTTATTTTCAATAAGCATTAATTGTATATAAGCAAAAAGAAAAACACAATTTAATCAAACGTGATAATAGCAAGGGAATATTCAATAGTGTTAATGTCACCAAAGAAAATTATAATGCTTAAAAAAAATTTTTAATAATGCTTAAAGCAGCTTAAGTTATTATTATAACTATAAAATGCAAATTTATTACTTATTATATGTATTCCAATTTACAAGAAAAATAATAAAAATATTCTCTTATAGAAGTACATACACAAAAAAAAAAAAAAAATTTATAAATACTTGGTTAATATAGCTATATGGGTTAGAAGGAGAGGGAAAATAAGTTATTTTTATATTTAATATACATAATATTGATCAGTATACCCAACAAAAAAACAACTATACATAACCAATTATGTAAAGCAGTGCAAATATTAACTCAACAAAAACAAAATTATTATTTCCGTGCACGTGTTTAATATAATATTTATGCTTATGACCGTCAAAATGGCCGACCGGCTTCTTCCGGTGTGTGAGCGAGCGAAAAGAAACAATAAATTTTTCATATTAAATTTTGGCCTAATAATCTTCAATTTCTTATTTTCTTCATAACTTTGCTTCAAATTAAGCAATTTGAGCTTTTTTTTCAAACCATATCTACTTGAACTCAACTTTCTTCTGGTTTTTGGTTCGATTGTTTATCTTTATTTGTTTTCGAGTTATAAGCGACCGAATTGGAAGTAATTTTTACTGCTATTATTATTGGAAGTCGAATAACTTCCGTAAAAGTGGCCATTGGCAAGAGATAACTTGGCTTTCTTCATATTTTAATATTATAAAAGACATACCAAAGTTAGGATGAGATCCGTTTCCCGGAGGTCATGTACTTCCCTTGTAAGTTGTATGGTGTGAGTTTCAGGTACGAACTCACCCGCCGCCGCTTCGCTGCTCGGGGCCGATTCACCCCTCTCCTCGACGACGTCAACCTCGGTGACTGATAGCCTCTTCGTATACAGCTAAAGGTAAATACTTTGTCGTGGGGATTACGCACGTATGCGTATTTATTTTATATACTGTGAAAGAGGTCATATATATACGTTGTTTACGTATGCCAACCTAACCTCATTCTGCTCTACTGTTCCTTGTACAGCTGTAGTGTTTACATACAGCTATATATCTTCTTCCTTGCTCCTCGTCCTCTTAATGCGTACTTGTATTGTGCTGTATATTGTTGGCGTTGGAGGTTCTCCTGCTTCCTGCCTGGATACTACCTCATCGCCTTGACTGCTGTACTGTGAGGCTTCGGAGAGTCCTGGAGGCTTCCTGGTGATCGCCTCCCTTTAAGTATCCTGCTTGCAGTGTCAGACTCGGAGGAGCCCACCTGAGGTTCTGAGCTTGCCCTGGCCTTCAACGTCAAGGCCAAGTGTTTTATGTGTGCTGTGCTTGGGATAGGGTATTTAGTATGTGAGGGTAGGCAGGGCTGATTTACTGTGCGGGTAGGTAGGTGTAGGGAATTATATATGGGTAGGTAGGTGTTCGTTGTGGGTTCGATAGCTCGCTTTTGACATGTGCAAAGCACATTGTCACAACCTTAATATAACTAGTGGCAATATAAATGTAGCATATTGCTGAGCGAGTTACAAGAAAATGATCGGTATATTCTAATTTTATGCAATCTCATTAATTAATTTATAAACAAATATGATTTAATAAAAAAAATTAAATGCGTGTGTGTGTGTGTGTGTGTGTTAGTATGTCTGTGTGTCAGTGTGCGTATGCTTGTTCGTGTGCATGTGTGTGTGTGTGTGTATGTGTGTGCTGTGTGTGTTTGTGTGTGTGTGTGTGTTTGGGTGCGTGTGTGTGTACAATAATGATAATTTTTTAAGTTTATCGAATATCAATAAAGAAACATGCAAATATCGTCATTAGGCTCCCAAAATTTATACAGCACATCCTTGTAGTATTAAGAAGAGACCTTGAAATTTTTAGCATGAAAAGTAAAACGGTTTTCCAGTTCTCGAAGTTAGACCGGAAGCATGAAAATCAGCGCAGTTGATCCATAGGACGACTTCGCTTCGCTCAGCAATAATTATAAAAATATATCAACCCGAGTCATCATGTAAAAAAAATAAAAATCAGTACAATTTTATTAATAAACTAATCAGTTATCAGTACTATTGTCAATATCAATGTCGATTAAATAATTTACTGCCGAGTCTTTAAAAACAAAATAATTGACTTTTTTCTTTTTTTACACCCTAACTCAAACAGGTGAAAAAATTATTGTTCTTACTTTTCCGTAACTTTCCACCATTACAGTCAGCAACTGTTTGATATTTTTCAATTTTGGTACGACATCAAAAGTAGCATCCACAAACATTTTTTTTGAAAATTTTAGTGTATTCATTAATGCTTTGTCGTACAAAAATAAATGTTCCGCTTTTCCAACTTTACCTATTAAAGTACTAAGCATATATGTTTTCTCATCGTTGAAAAAAGCAACATCATAATTTAATATATGACTATTTTGTTCGACGAATTCGGTGAAATCTTTTAAATTATTAATCTTTAGAAGAGATATGCTTTCACTTGCGGCTCTCCGCCATCTCCCCATTTTATTTTTAAAGTTTTTGACATGGGATTACGGCCGGCGGCAGCAGGAAAACTAAAATTTTTGTACAAAAATATTATTTGAAAAATACTTTTTTAGATGCACGTAAAAGTATTGTTCGATACAGTGTGCGTAAGGTGCGATTTTACGCACTGTTCGTATCTTAAAAGTAAAAAATAGCACTTACGCCTTCGGTATCAAAAAATATTGTTCGATATATATGTGAAAGTTAATTTTGGGTTTGTGCGTACTATTATTATCTTACTTTATTTTTGCTTTTTCGTAGCATTGTTCTAATTGTCCAATATCTTGTGAAACAAGCTCTTTCAAATAACTTTCGCATAAAAAGTCTTCTTCCTGTTTACCGTCAAAAACACAATTATAGTGCGTATTTCTAGTGTCCCACTCATTGCCATTTAATAATGCCTTGACAAAACACAGTTCCTTGTCTGCAGTTTTACCTACACATCGCATATCCCGTTAAAAAATGTAGGTTAAAATAAATATATTGAAAAACTAGTAGGAAAATTTGTCGATCTGACGGAGGCGAAGAAAAAGAAAAAAACAAAAAGTTTTTCTTTTAAGCGACGTTTCGTTGGCGCGGTCTGCCGACCTCTTCATGCTATTTATTGATAACACACAAATAACAAATTAAAAGAACGCACAAACAATATTGAAAAACTTGGATATAAAAAATACCTTTTTTTTTTAATCAGATGTAAGATATCATACAACTAATTTAAATACTGTAAAAAATCTACTTATCTACAATGACTACAATATCAAATTTATTAAACAAAATATTAACTTCCGTCTAAATAAGTTAAAATTTTAAATTAATATTCAATCTACTTCTAGAATTAAACTTCTTTTTCTGTTTACCATTACCTTTTTCTCAGAATTTTGATAAATTATCTCGCATATTAAGGTTTGTTAATATTCAAACTCTACCATTAGTTCAAAAAAGTTTGAATTCAATTATTAAACTGGGTAAAGATGGTACAAATAAGTTTGAACAGATGAATGTTGTTTATAAATTAAATTGTAAAGACTGTCCTGCATCTTACGTTGGTGAAACTAAACGTTTACTTAAAACGAGGATCAATGAACACAAAAAGAATAACAATACTGAATCAGTTATTAATCAACATATGGTTTTAAATAAACATGAATTTGATTGGGATGGTGTTAAAATTGTCGATAGGGAGATCAATTATAAAGAGCGTCTTATTTCAGAAATGTTACAATTAAACTTGATGTAAATAATATTAATAAGAAACACGATATTAGATTTTTAAATATCTCTTATTTCCCGGTTGTCAGAAATTTAAATGCCTGATTTGACAGTTGTACAGTGTTTACGTTACATTACCTTTGGCGATATATGTATAAATACACCGAGTTTTGCTTGGTTGACTGTTTATCTAACCGCTTGACGTATCGGTTATCCGATTAAAAAAAAAGGTATTCTTTTAATATCCAAGTTTTTCAATATTGTTTGTGCGTTCTTTTGATTTGTTATTTGTGTGTTATCAATAAATAGCTTGAAGAGGTTGGCAGACCACGCCAACGAAACGTCGCTTAGAAGAAAAATTTTTTGTTTTTTTCTTTTCCTTCGCCTCCGTCAGATCGACAAATTTTCCTACTAATTACCATGGAGAGTGCTCATCATATTTATATTGAAAAACTGTTTTTTTGTTCGAGTGATATCATAATAATTTATTCAGATTAAATTTATTGAAAATATATTAGACAATACTCGTGAAATGTATCAATTGGATAATCGTAAAGTTTAATAATTTTATCAAGTAATAGTAAACACAATAATATAGTTCAAACATTCTTTTTCGTCTTCTCTAATGTGGTGCATAACAGATTTTTTAAAGACGTTTTAATTTTCATCTAGCAGTTAACAAGTAATTGTTGATAACTAACCAAAAGGGTCTGTTCCGAATATTGATAAAATTTTATTTCTATAAGAAAAGCAATTAGACGTTATTATTATTCTATATCAGTTTACTTAAAAAAAGATTTCTGTAATAATTATTTTACTCGTTTTACAAGCTTTTTTCTTTAATAAATTAGGTTTCATAAATTAAAAAAAAGTATGTTACGAGCCTTTCTATTATATTAAAATTTTTTGTAATATATTATATTTGTTATAAATCGAATGATAAGCATGATCATTTTATTAAGTTTAGGACTCTTGAAACGGTTGTAGATTTTACGAGAATTTTCTCATATACTTTTCATAATGTGTTTTTGTGATTAAAATATTAATTTTCAATAAACAAAACACGTTTTATCAACTTTCTACACTCTTGTATTTTTCATTCATTCAAAACTATTAACGAGAGCTAAAGTAGTCTTTATAGTTTAAACATTTTTGTATCATTTTAACCTCAAATTCTTAAATTGGTTTTAAATTTTATAAAATATTGTATCAAACTGTTGTAGGAGTACTTCAGATTTAAAGAAAAGAGCAAAATATTTTAGTTTGAAAAATTATATAAGAATCACAAGATAATTTTATTTGATATATTAAAAACGAATAACTATCCCAATAATTTCACGAATTTGGCAATTAATAACAGACTACGTAAAATTAAATTCACAGGCACAAGCGAAACAAGAAAACAGCTTCCAATTTGCACTATATCATAACCTTATAATCAAGAGTTTTTTAATAAATGTTCAAACATGTTAAACAAATTTAACATTAATACAATTCCATTAATTAATCACAAATTTAATAATATAATAAAATTAGGCAAAGACTCGACTGAAAAATGGGATATGACAGGGGTAGTATACAAATTTAATTGTAAAAAATGCCCGGCAACTTACATCGGAGAGTTTAAACGCTGCCTAAAAAACAGAATTAACCCTTTAACGTCAAAATTGCAGTTTTCGGTAGTACTAACTTTGACTAAATATCTATCTATGAAAGCTTTGGAATTTTCTTCCGAAAATTCATACCCGACTATTTTCAAGGTTGCTCTTTCGGAATCCGTTGAGAAAATTTTGAAATTTTTCCATTTTCCATTAAAATTTCCATTAAAAATGTGATTTTTTTGACATCATTTTTTTTTAATCAAAATTTTCGACTTTATTAGGTATTGCAATGCAGCTAGAACCACTATAGACCGTGCATTTTTTATATAACCTTTCGACTGGTACCCATAGATTTTCGAAATTCAACATGGCGGATTCAAAATGGCGGCTTTCTCCCGGAAAATTCGTCAAAAAGTTCAGGAATTTTTTACACAATGATGATGGACTTTAAGAAAAAATGTTACTGAATAAAAAGTTCTTAGAATTGATCAAAAAATACGATAGAATTTTTTCAGATTTTTTTGACAATTATAAAAATTTATCAAATTTTCAAAATTTTCAAAAATTTTCAAAATTGTCAAAAAATTCTGAAAAAATTCTACCGTATTCTTTGATCAATTCTAATAACTTTATATTCAGTAACATTTTTCCCTAAAGTTCATCATTATTACGTAAAAAATTCCTGAACTTTTTTATGTAGAAAAGTTCAGTTATAATTACATATACTTTTTTAATGCTTACACATTAAAAATCGAACATCTTTAGCCATTGTTTTTGTTGTTATTCAATGTTGCCCGATTCTTACCTCGTGGAGGTAGATGTTTCTAAAAGAATCTTCTTTTTTTTCTTTTTCATTCTCTTCTTTTTTATATTTTTTTATAAATTTGATAAATTTTCAAAATTGTCAAAAAATTCTGAAAAAAATCTACTGTATTCTTTGATCAATTCAACTCAATATTTTTAAATGCGTAAGCATAAAAAAAGTATATGTAATTATAATTGAACTTTTCTACATAAAAAAGTTCAGGAATTTTTTACGTAATAATGATGAACTTTAGGAAATAATCTTACTGAATAAAAAGTACTTAGAATTGATCAAAGAATACGGTAGAATTTTTTCAGAATTTTTTGACAATTTTGAAAATTTTTGAAAATTTTGAAAATTTGATAAATTTTTAAAATTGTCAAAAAATTCTGAAAAAATTCTACCGTATTCTTTGATCAATTCTAAGAACTTTTTATTCAGTAACATTTTTTCTTAAAGTCCATCATCATTGTGTAAAAAATTCCTGAACTTTTTGACGAATTTTCCGGGAGAAAGCCGCCATTTTGAATCCGCCATGTAGAATTTCGAAAATCTATGGGTACCAGTCGAAAGGTTATATAAAAAATGCACGGTCTATAGTGGTTCTAGCTGCATTGCAATACCTAATGAAGCCGAAAATTTTGATTAAATAAAAAAATATGTCAAAAAAATCACGTTTATTTGACTTAAAATGAAAAATTTTAATGGAAAATGGAAAAATTTCAAAATTTTCTCAACGGATTCCGAAAGAGCACCGTCGAAATAGTCGGGTATGTATTTTCGTAAGAAAATTCCAACGCTTTCATAGATAGATACACAGTCAAAGTTAGTACTACCGAAAACTGCAATTTTGACGTATAAGGGTTAAAGAACACCAGAAAAATAAAAATCCAGAAGCTGTTGTTACTGCAAATATTGATAAAAATGCGGATCATGAGTTCGATTGGAACAATGGAAAAATATTAGATAGTGAGTCATCTTACAAAAAACCAATTATTTCAGAAATGTTACACATTAATTATTATATTTCGACTATCAATAGAAAAGAAGACGTACAATATTTAAACCGACAATATAAAAGTATTATGATGTGATTTAAAGAGATTATTTATATCCGAGTATTTCTAAGAAATTGACTTTTAATTTGTAAACATACATACACATATGGGTGAAAATCATCTAACGTGAACATTTGACGTTCTAATATGCAAGAAAACAAAATAAAAAAATAATATATTTTTGGGTTCTTTGGACCAATTACAGTCTCTAGAGTATCTGTTTACAGTGGGCATACAGGATCGGTTGATTTACTCAACGTATTGAAGATTTTTAATTTTTACATTCCAGGGGAATTACATATATTTTAATATATAAAACATAAACATCTGGAATATATCCCTAATACAAAATTTCATGTGATAGTTCAATTGGAGCGGTGTTTAAATTTGCTAAATAATAAAAAATCAATTTCTGAGTATGGAAAGTCACTTTTTAAGTGATGCAAGCCCCACAGAAAAGCTCAAAAATCAAAGTTTCAAAGCAATTAAGGCAAATTTTCGATTTTTAGAAATTTCTCACGTGAGATTTTGTAATAGGGATAGAACGTTTTGATAAACGTATTTTATTATGAAGTATACATTGAATATAACTATACCTAATTGATAATAACAATAATAAAAAATTAATTAACAAATTCTTCCATTTATCAATTTAACATAACTTTCCATATAATCAATTTAACATAACTTTTATATTCGTAATACAAATTATATATTTTTATTATTTCTCCTCTTATTTTTTCTTTCTTTTTTATTGTTTCTTTTAGTAGTGACTTCTTTTTTATCTTGAATAACAATTTTACTCTTTTTCTGAGTCTTATTTTCGTACGAGATCGACCCTAAGTAATAATGTTCACATTCTGTATACAAATTACATTCGTAACAACATACTTCATTAAAATTCAAGATAGAGAAATATTCAAGGAGAAAACAATTGTTAAGAAATAATGTTTATTTTTAGTCAAAACAGACAAGCATGTAATGATCAGCATCGATCATTTGTTATAAAAGAAATTTGGACAGGGGACGTTACATGCCAGGGGACATTACATATATTGTTTTTTTAAATTTTATTACGTTAACAATCAAAATTTCCAAATCGGAATAATACTGTTTTTATGTAGTTACTTTATCTCAAATTTACTCTATGAATTAGTTTTAAAAAGTTTATTAGTCATCCAATTATACTCAGCCAGAGGAATTACATTAAAAAAGGTAACCGCTGAATTACCACAAAAATATGCCCGTATTATTTGCTTAACATCATTAAATATTAAAAATAAAATTTTTACGTTTAAAGTAAACCAAAAGTTAACAATTTCACCTGGTTAGAAAAATGTTTTATGTTTACAATTATTTTTAAAGACAGTAATCATAACACAGCTATTATTGATAATAAGTTTGTTACAAAGTTCAGCATGTTCAGTGCACTTTAAAAATCAATAAATATTCAGATTTTCAACTTGATTTTAATTATGGTTATCAAAATGAACAATTAAGTTTCGAACCCGTTTTTGAAATAAAGAAATACGCCTGTAATAGCACCTGATAATATGCGATTATGGTCTTGTTACAGCCAGGGGACGTTACATTTCAAACTTTAAGCAACTTAAACTTGGCAATAAAATCAATTTTTATCAAATTTCACGGCTGATTTACATTAAATTACATATATTGTACTTAGAATAATTTATTCGTAATTTTATATATTATATAATGCGATATATTTCACTAATACACAAATATGTACGTTAGATGATTTTCACCCATATACTCGCAGACACTTGTTTTGTATAATTTCGCTCGATTTCGCATACTCTTGTTATTCGACGACGCCTTTCTGGGCTTATTACATCTACGTTTCAATGTATCAATGGTAATATTTTCTTCCGTTAATTTATTCAATATTTCGTCCATTAATTTATAATTATTAAAATTGTTATTTTGTGCTCAATAAATGTATAGTACTTAAAGAGGTCTGCAAACCACGCAGACTTAATGTTGTACAACAAAATTTAAATAAATAGTGTTTATTTATATAAAAAACTGACCCTCGTCATCGATTCCTTTTAATAATGTCTATCTTCAATCGTTCCTGAATTGTACGGCCTTAAAAGGGCAATGTTTTTCTTCCAAATATTTCTTTATTCTGTAAAACCTTTTGTAAAATCAATTTTTAAAATGTGTGGCTCTGGCTTTTTTTATATTGTTATATTACAAATCATTTCCCGAACCAAATCAAATTATACAATTAAATATATCATGACTTTATAGAAAAATACATATAAATGACCTTATAAAAAAATGCATATAAAAACATTTTTACAGTAAGAAAAATAATGCTGTGAATAGAATACATTTATTATTATTAATATACATTACATCAACATGAAATAATAAATGTCATTTAATATTACAGCATAAATAATTCAGTTGACAAATATTTAATATATTACAATAATAAAAAAAGAATATAGTAATAAATTTTCATATTTCAATAGACATGATGCTCCAAAATCAACCAAAACTACATTAATTTTTCATAAATTTGCCAAAAATTAGGATATATTTTGAGTAAACTTTTTTTGGATCTATTTATCTACTTTTTACTTCCACTCAAATGATAATTAACTCGAATACCTTTTAAATGAGTCCAACTACACCTCAATCCGATAGGATTTCATTGAGTTAGAGTACGACAACTGACAAAAATGATCATAAAATAGATTACGTATAAGTCTAATAAAAATCAATATATTTAAGTCTAATCAGGCTTACATTACTAGCAATTTAAAGTAGTTTTGTATCTAAGAAAAGACAGAAGTACAAAATATTTTAACTATTTATTCTAACTTGATTTGAGTATTTAGTTTTTTACCGACTTAACACTGTTAAAAAAATCCATTTTACACCCTTGGAACAGAATATATTATTAAGTTTGAAATAAGAAGTTTTTTTTAATACTATTTTATTATATAATTTAAGTTTTGTACTTATTAACTTCTTTATAAATTTGATAATTAAATCCTCAAAGTATAAATAAATAAAACAGACGTCATGAACTCTTTACGTGTGTGAGATATCTCTGACATAAATACTTTCATCTATCAATGTATATTCCATAATAATATATGAACGATAATTAATAAAAAATTAATCATACCTTTTTCGTCTACAAATATATAATATATAATATATAATAACATTCTTATTAAATTTATTGTAAATGAATAAGAAAATATAATTATATCAAATGTTTATATTTACTTACTTATTAATAAACTGTATAATCTGTTACATATTTCCAATTGTTAAAAATCCGTTTGCTTTAACGAACTAAAACGTGAGAAAAATATTCTAATAATATGCATGCATATTCTATAGTTCATGCAAATCTGCAGGTAACTGAAGACAATAGAATTAATTTGATATTTAAAATTATTTTATAATTTAACTTCAATAGCTTCGTAATATACTTACTTAATGCCTTTAATATTAGTGCAATTAATTTTGTATGCATATCCATTATAGAAATGGAACACATTTTTAAAACCCCCCTTTCTTCTGGTTCCCCTGGATTGGACTCCATTGGGCCTTAATAGTTTAATTAAATAAAGTTTATTTCTAAGTTGAGTAATGAACATTTAAGAAAATGTTTATTTTAAGGTATAAAAAATATGCATATATTGGAAAAAATGATACAACTGATATTCTGTCAAATCTGTAGAATAATAGGTAAGTTTGCGCTCAATAAAAACGGGCTAAATCGGTTAAAGCTCAAACAAAGCGGGTATTTTGAACAATTATTTAGAAAAGTTAAAAATTTTAAGTTGGATCTTTTGATCGCGCTTTTAGATTAATATTTAAATTTTTTATTATACCTTTACACGCATAGATTAGCCAGTTTTTGTCGTTTGAAATATACTACAATATTATATAAATAGTACAAATGTTTATAACTAATGTATTTAATACAAATTGTGATGCTGGTTTTAATTTAAATAACAAAAAAAATATTATGTAAATAAAATTATATCCGGATTCCCAACATCATCGAAAAGAAAAACAATTATTAGTTTATTAGTCCTGATTACCCGGTGGACTCACCCAGAGGAAGTTCCGTTGAATAAAATAATAGTTCCGGATAACTATTAAACCGCGTAACGAATATTAACACCCTTAACAAAATTTAGATATAACTAATTATATTACGGGATCTAATAATAGATCCCGTGGCACCACTAACCACGAGAGAGAGAACGTTACTTTATAAATAATTTAATTTAATAAGAAAAAACGCGCACTGAGTTTATCCTTATTGTCCCCACTAAATAAATCAATTATTATTTTAATAATTAAAATAACTCACCAATAAGATGTAAATAAATCAATAAGATAATAAATAATATTCTTATCCAATAATACTCTTTTTCCTTTGGATAAATATATCTTTAGATATATATATAATTTTAAGAACAATTATCTCTCCTTAATCGCAATTATCCTCCTTAATTAATTGTATGGAAATTAAAATCTTCCTTGATAAAAAGAGAAAATTCTAAAGGCGGTAATTAATATTCTGAGATTAATCTGTGTAATCTGAACAACACTGTACTTTGCGATCGATAGAATCCGAAGATATAAAAGAAATACTTTACTATTCGGTAGGTAGAATCAGAATGGCGATGATCCGTTTTTCCGAGTCACGCCAAACTTCTTCCCCGATTTTCCATCTCCCTCAATCTCCTAATATCCCTATCCGTTCTCTCTCTCGTTACCTGCGAGGGATACGGCAATATTATAATTCTCCAACCCTTCCGTATCCGTCACAGGTGTAATAAAGCTACCCGTATTTACCCCACTATAAATAAAAATGACAACTAATTTGCATAAGTTATCATTGTCCCAACTAGTATTTCGACTTTCCGTATTTAAGGTAATTACAGTCATATAACGTAATATGCTGTTATATTTACCCATACGGAAGTCTTATTCTCTAATAAAGTCATCTATTGATTGGTTCAATAGATCACTAAATTATTCTCTAGTTAATAGCGCTAAATTCAAATATACATTTATCTCCGTACTCTTATACACATGTTCCCCCACTATCCGCGTTCCAAATTCCTATACTATATGCGCGCGATCCCCATATCGATACGAGCGCGGACCGCGTGTTCAGTGTGCGCGCGCTTGAATCTAGATCGATTCAAGATGGCGACAACTGAGCGCGGGCCGGCACGTAAACAACGTGCCTCGCGACCGTTTCCCCGGGTGTGCGCGATCCCCACCGGCGGGAGTAGTACCCGGGTACTACCGCGGAGTGATGCGCGTCCGGAGGTGCGCGCACGCACCTGACAAGGCTCCTCAGGCGACGCAGTACACGGCGAATCCCTCCACAACACCGATGTCAACAACCGCTCACGGAGAGAGTCTCCTAAGTATTATATATACACTCGTAAGTATTTCTATCAATATAACTGTTTATAATAATTAATTATATTTATTATATAACCTATACTTCCCTACTAACAATCCTCTTTCTCCTTAACACATAACACTCCTTACCTTGTTTATCCCCAACTAAACAATATCTGTTTATATTTATTTAATTGGTTATATATACATTATTATTACTAATTCCACCTATTCCTTATCCCTGTTAACACTTACTTATTGTAATATTTAATTTATATTCTCTTCTTTCTCCTTTTTCCACTTAATAATCAACACACCATCCGTTGTCATTTTTTCCTCACATCTCCCTACTCCTTTTATTATTAATATTTATAAACTATATATATATTTTCCCATAATACCTGTCCTTACCCTTAATTATATTATTTAATAGATATACATATTAATATATTTCTCTTTTTCAGATGCAGCGTGCCAAGGAGTACCTGTCACCGAGGGAACCCAGGACACGCTGATCCAAGGACCACCTACTAGACCTTCGCATCAACTCAAGAGGACAACTAGGTAAGTACAATTCATTAATATAATGCATCTACTTACTAATTAATGCTAATATTATATATATATTATTTTCAGGAGGCCTCGGTGATGTACCCACATCACATTACCCCCCTCCCTAAACTTTACTTACTCTGGTAAGGATAGTTTACTCCCTAAATACCTCCTGAATACACCATGGGGCAGGACAACACACTCACACAAAAAAAAATAAAAAGAATAAAATCAACTCACACTGGAGATCCTCTTCTTTCCTCCTTAATAATTCACGGCCCTACTAATTTGTAGGGAGACCACCACTAACTACCCTGCTACCTTATGTCCTTACTATCTAACTTAATCCCTAATCCCTAACCTAACTAAAATTAATAATAAATTATTATTTGTTGGGGTCTGGCACGAAAACCGACCGGAGGATAGCATTTCTGATATCCTCCGGAAGATCCCGCACCTCCCTCAACAATCTCAGGGTCTGTTCCGCGTTCCCCCTTGTTGCTCTCCCCAATTCCTCCTGATTCCCCTCTATTTCCCTAACTCCTAACGGTTCCCGTTCTTCTAATCCACGCGGTGTCCTGACCCTCTCCCTCCTAACACCCCGGACAGGTGATCTTGACCTCATAATAGCCGACGAAGACGTCCCTACTACTCTACCATTTTCCCTCCGTTCCTCAAACTGTACCCTTATAAACTCCCTATGCACCCTCTTACATCGTGGGCAATTTGAGAGATCGACCCCCCTTCTCCCGCAGTTCCGGCAACATACAAAAATGACGGGATCGCGACATTGCAATTGGCGATGGCCTTTCCTCCAGCAGTTAAAGCAGGAGTAAGGAGGGGGATCCACGGATGGGTTGGTTGGAATAGGATCCAACCCCCCAAACATAGCTCCATTCCTCCTCACTGGAAGGTCCGGCGACCCTACTGTTGTTTCCGGTAATGGAACCGGTGTCCATTGCACCCCCCTATTCACCTGTCCGGTGGTTTCCTTATTTCTACCCTCTTTCCGTTCCTTATCTCTACCTACTTTGTTAATAAAGTCCCATAGGACCGTGCAGTCCTGGGTTTCCGTCCTGGTCGGAGGCCCAGGCGGAGTGGGGGATCGGGAACGGATCAAGAATCGTGGCTCATAATCGTCGAGCTGCAATTGGCGACGAGGGTTGTACGACTTCTTCTTCTTATTTTTCTTACTCTTCTTGGTCTTGACAACCCTCGGCGCCTCCTGCACCTCAACTGGAGCCGAATTCCGAACCACCCCCGACCCGCAACTCGATCCAGCGTCCTCCAAATCCCATTCGGGAATATCCCAGGACGGCTTTCGGCTTAGGATCGGCAACGACCACGAGGGAGGGGGGGTTGGATGGTCATCCAACCAATCGTTGATTTCCGCCATCTCCTCATCGTGGATGAGGAGTACCCCCTCCATCGCCGGCGTCAACGAAGTAGTTGCCGAAGCAACTGACCCAACTATCTCTAAACTTAAGTTCGGTCTCCCTACTAGTGGAGCCTCCTCCGTGGCCACCGATTCGGCGGCCACAACAGGACCCTCCACCTCCATTAGTTGTCCGCCGTCGGTGGACTCGCTGGCTCGCCCTTCCTCCTCTTTTCGGCGCCTATCCTCATTCGCCAACCACTCCTCCTCACCCGCCGTGTTGTACGACCATTGCAATGGTAATACCGGCGGCTGAGGAGAACGGATGGTTCCTGCCCCTTCTACTCCCTTTACTTCCTGTCCGCTAGCCATTTCTACAAAATATATATATTTTTGTCACCCTATGATTCCCTACTACATTTTACTCCCCTAGGGGGAACATACCTGATCAGATCTTTCACGTGCACCTTATTTATTTTCCCTTTGGACTTATCAGTCCTATCAATAATATACACGGTGGGCGATAATACTTCCATTATGGTGTAAGGTCCTTCGTACTTAGGACACAGTTTTGCCGAAAACCTATTCGCGGCGTTAGACAAATAATGAGTCCTACAAAGTACCCTATCTCCCGGGAAAAATCTGACGTCCCTCCTACCTTATTAAATACCTTAGCTTGTTTTTCCTTCGCCTGTTCTATATGCTTGGTGACAATATCTCTTAGTATATCTAACCGTTGTACCCTATCGGCCCAAGCTTTTTCATCACCCTTTTGAATTAATTCTCTCGGTTCTACCTCCCTACGTAAACTTTTAACAGGTCTGGGGTGTCTCCCATAATTCAGGAATGCGGGTGATACTTTTAAAGACGATTGAATCGCGGTATTTATCGCATGCCTAAATTCACTAAGGTGTTGATCCCAGGTCCTGTGATCGTTCTTAACAAACGCCGCAATCATAGTTTTCAACGTACGATTGCTCCGTTCTACAGCGTTTGCTTGAGGATGGTAGGGTGGAGTGGTGACATGTTTAACCCCATATTCCGCTAAGACATCATTTAAAAATTTATTCTCAAACTCTTTACCATTGTCAGTAAGCAAATAGTCAGGAGTCTCCCACCTAAATAAGATCAATTCCTCAAATGCTTTTGCTACTGATTTACCATCCGCGGTTCTTAACGGTTTCAACTCTATCCACCGAGTAAATAAATCTTGGAAAACTAACAAGTATTTACACTGACTCTTACTAGGTGGAAACTCCATCATATCCGCTGCCACCACTACCCAAGGTCTCTCAATCACCCTACTACTAAGCAATCCTTGTGGGCCTAACTGGGATACTTTATATCTCTGACAAACATCACACCCTACTACGAATCTATTGACATCGTACCATACTCCTCTCCAATAATAGTCCCTAATAACCCTGTCATACGTCTTTTCTACCCCTAAGTGACCCGCCGAGGTTTCGCAATGCGCATCCCTTATTACTCGCTCTCGCTGTTCCTCTGGGACCACTAATCTCCAATCTTCGTCCCTATTTGTGACCGGGTCCAACAATGGATCGTTACGGTATCTATATAATAGGCCGTTTTCTACTCTCCATTGCTGGTAACGGTTAGGAAATTGCTCGACGTTCTTGAGCATATTTAAATACCAAGTGTCCCTAATCTCCTGAAAAGCAGCCACTGTATCGACCTCACCCGGATACATCCTAGAGAGTGCGTCTGGGACTTGATTGAGAGATCCTTTTCTATGGACTATCTCAAAGTCCCATTGTTGCATCTCTATAGCCCACCGAGCGAGACGACCAGTAGGCTCCTTAAGGTTCCGCAACCATTTCAACGCACTATGATCCGTGATTGCGGTAAATGGATATCCCTCTAAATATGGCCTCAACTTCTTTATAGCCCAAATTAACGCCAAACATTCCTTTTCCGTTGTGGAATAATTCCTTTCCGCGGCCGACAAAACCCTACTAATGTAGACTATGGGGTGCTCCCCGTCTTCCTGTTCCTGAGTCAGCACCGCTCCCAGTGCATAATTACTTGCATCACACTGCACTTTGAACGGTTTGCTGAAATCAGGGCGAGCAAGAACGGGTGCAACAGTCAAAGCTCTCTTTAGTGTATCGAAAGCTTCCTGCTGCTCCTCCCCCCATATCCATTCTTGTCCCTTATGCAACAACCTTACTAATGGTATTTTTAATTCGGCCTCATTCTCAATAAAACGCGAGTACCAGGCGATCATACCAAAGAATCTTCTCAATTCCTTGATTGTCCTGGGTACTGGATAATTGACCACCGGAGACACTTTATCTGGATTTGTTCTAAGTCCGTACCTATCTAAAATAAAACCTAAATAAGTCACCCTACTACAACAAAATTCGCATTTGTCCCTATTCACCGTTAACCCTGCATCTAATAATTTCCGCAATACCAAATCCAGATATTTCAAGTGCTCATCGAACGACTCGGTGACGATGATTATATCGTCCAGATATCCGAAAATGAAAGGTTCGAATTCCGGACCGAATATCGCATCGATCAACCGCTGGAAGGTCATGGGCGCATTCGTCAAACCGAATGGCATCCTTTTAAATTGCCATAGACCCGATCCTGGCACCGCAAAAGCCGTATATTTTCGACTAGCAGGCGCCATCTTAACCTGAAAGTACGCCTGCTTCAAGTCGATTTTGCTAATATACTTGGCTTTGCGAATTTTATCCAGAATCGAATCCATTTGTGGCAAAGGATACGCATCCCGTTTTGTGACCGAGTTCAAGTCCCTATAGTCCACACAAAATCTAATTGATCCGTCGGACTTCCGTACTAAAACTGGTGCACTGCTCCAGTCACTTGCCGATCTTTCTATAACTCCCAACTGTAACATCTTCCTAACCTCCTCATGAGCTGCCTCCAACATCTTGGGCAAGATGCGCCGTGTTCGATGTTTGATTGGAGGAGCTCCCTGAACATCAATTGAATGTTCAGTAAGGTCGGTCATTCCTAACCGATCGGCGTTTATGTCTGGAAGCAAATTGTGCACCAATTTTTGCACTTTGTCCCTTTCCTCATCCTGTAATTCAGAGATGCCAGCGCATTCCCCGAATATTATAGGATGGTTTGTCCCTTTCTCACTACTATACGACCTCCAAGGACCTTCCCTAACACGCCACTGATCCTGTCCTAACCTATCATCAAAATTAAAAAGTTTGCCGAAGTCCATCCCTAATATCATATCCGATTCCAAGTCTTTCAATGCCCTGCAATTAATTTTCCCTACATGTCCGTCAATCTCTAGATTGATTTCTAACGTCCCTAACGCCCTCACTAATCCACCATTGGCATTTTTAATAACAACATCAGAGGACTTTAATCTATCCTTAAACTGTTCAGCTATCCTTGACCCTACTAAAGACAATGTGGAACCAGAATCAATTAACGCCCTATATTCCTGTCCTCCTAAAACAACTTTCAAATAATGCCTATTTTCTATATTAGATACTGATACACCTTGTTTCGGTTCAGTTGATCGATCTGGTGTCTCCTTGTTGCCAAGGAAGGTCTTTGGACTCTTTTCTTTTTCTTTATTATCCCCTAAAAGCAACTCTACACCCTTGTTAATCAAGTTTAATCTATCATAACCCCTAATCTCTTGATTATCCTGTGACCTTCCTTTGCTAACTTGAGTCCCGCCACGATCAACTTTCCCCTTTTTGGCTAACAATTCAATATCTATTCGCTCTGCTCCCTTTAATAACCTATCCTCAATTATTCTAACTCCTGAATCATTTTCTGGATCGTCCCTACTGATCGACCGTAAATTACCCTTAGATCTTGGAATCGCACCCTTAGACCTATCTAACCTTCCTACACTTACTTTGGGAGACACACCCTCTATATTGATCCTATCAATATTCTCCCCCACCCTTACTTCTAAATTTACCTCTGGGAAACAGTAACTTGGTAACGCCCTATCGGTCCCTACTGCCGTGATTCGAGAGTCAGGGGACCTTTCTGAACTCCCGATTTGCCGTTTCCCAACATCCCCCTAAACTGTGTACAATTCGGACAATCGTCGAATGTCGTCCCAACTGTTTTACAAACTTGACATGCTAACCCCTCAGTTTTGCGAAGGGAGCAGTTTCGTATGTTATGACCCGGTTTTTTACAAAAATAGCACCTCCTATTGGGACACTCGGAACTCCTATGCCCTACCTTCTGACACTCGAAACACGGACCGTGAAAAGCTCTATTTTCGTCCCTATTTCCATTACTAACAAATCTATTCGACTCCCTAAATTCCCTATTATCTGGTCTATTCTGCCACCTATTCGACTGAAAATCCCTACTATCGGGTTGATTCTGCCACCTATTCGACGGAAATTCCCTACGATTAAAATTCCGATCGTTATAATTCACCCGTTGGCCATCAGCTGGTGGTCTTGACCAACCAGTCTGCTGCTGTACCGGTGGTCTCGCATTTTGTTGTGATGCCTGCTTAGCCACAACCATTGCAGCTGTGATTGGCTGCTCCTGCGAATCCACCTGCACTTTAGCCTTAACCGCGCTTTTACTCAACCCTAACTAATTCTTTCTTCCGTTCGTATTTTTTCCCCCACTTCTCAATATCGTCCAAACTATCGAGATATTCGTTTTCCATTGCCTTCCGATACTCCGGCAACAGATTACGAAATATCAATGGAACCAGCTGACATTCCGACGGCGGTCTCTTAAAATGCCCTACTATAAGTCTAATACACGATAGGTAACTAGCTATATCCTCTCCCTTTGCTTGAGTCCTTCTACGCAATTCTTTCATGATATCCTCTCTATCTAATATCCCCATGAATCTATGTCTGAATGCGCGTTTAAACTCTTTAAGCGTCTTAATCTTTTCCTTTACTGATCGAAACCACCTAACCGCGGTTTTCGATAGCGTACAAGGAATCGCGCTTAGGAACTCTGTATCAGAATACGCTGTTCCTTCATAGCAATCTTGAAGTTGAGCCAAGTACTCCTCCGGACCCTCCTTACCTTCGCCAGAAAAGTGTATCTTCCAGTTTTGCAGCATTTTAACACACTGCATACTGCGCAACTGATTCACCCCTCTCTGGCGTTGGCTGGTCTTATTAGACCTCGGAGTTTCCCAGACTCCCTCATTATCACTATTTCCGCTCATATCTGTCCCAACTAACTCCCTGTCCTGATTCTGATCTACCTGTCTACGCATTATCTTTTTTTCTTTATGGACTCTCCTACTTTTGCAAATTTCCTCTTCTGAACTACTACCTGTGTCGGTTTCCTCAACGTAATAAATTCTTTTCCCCTTATTGTATAAAAACTCGCCCTTTGAGAAACCTAACTTCTTTGGTCCTAAGTTCTTACATCGCTTGGGAGTAGATTCTCTTTTTCTCGATCCTAATTCGTCCGCACTACAATTTGTCACTTTACGCTTTGATTCTTCTACTAATGAATTCTTAATTCACTATATTCCACTAAATCTCTACTATTATTAATATCTCCTTCGGTTTCAACCCTTTCTGGTTGACCTAACTCTTCTACCTGTTTACTAGCTTGCAAGTTTTGCAACCTTGCATCTACTATTTTTATTAACGCGCTTTCTAACTGATTACCCATAACCTCCCTAATAATGTCGGTTACTAATATCCTCAAACTCCCTACATCTATGTTACTCCCTACTACTTCGCTTCTATCCGTAGTTACCGTTTCCTTTGATTTCCCATTCGATTTCTTACGCGCACCCGTTTTCTCCTGATTCTTTTCACTAATCTGAGTCTCTTTCCCTACTTCCACTACTTCCTGACTAACATTTTCAATTATTTTGTCTTCACTCTCCTTTATTTGTTTCCCTTTTCTATTACATTCCCCTTTGTCACTATTTTCCTTACTAATCTCATTAATGGGTTGTTCTACTTCGTTTCATCTGCCCTTGTCGGTATTTCCCCCTCCCCTTCGTCATCCGTATACCACGGTACGTTTAAGTTAACATCTATTTTTCTACAGTCCGCCCTTAATAACCTATCTTTCAAAGTCCCAAATGACCCTACTGTACTTAACCCTTGTTTTTCCAATAACTCCTTTATTAGTTCGGGTCTATTTTTGAAATCTTTCTAGATAATTCCCTCGCCCCTGTAGACTGTTTAAGGATATTTTCCATTCGTTCCTTGTGACTACCCATTTTACTAAATTCCGATACGACAAAAGCAACAACGCCAAAATACTACAAACAACCGAGAGAATAACTTAAAAACACGAACAAAAAAAAATAATAAAAATGACTTTAATATTCTGCTTTCCCTTAATCAAACTCCGTAATATTAATTCCCCCGTAAACTGAATTAAACGGGAACTCTTCGGTGCACGGGTCCGATCTGACCAGATAAAGCCTCGCGCCAAATAAATAAATTTCCCCTAAACCCCACTGTAAATTGCGAACAAAGTGAAACAACAAAAAAAAATGCACGACCGCTATATACATATAAATAAATATTGGCAAATAAAAATAAATATAAATTATAAAAATATAAATTATAATTATTATTCTGGAGATTACCGTTTTGTATATCTTCCTAAAAAATGGAAAAAAAACAATAAATAAATAAATAAATCAATCCGTATTTAAAATCGGCTGGTACAAAAAAAAATGAATATCTCCTTGTGGTGTCCTCACGTCCAACTCCTGATTGCTTTTACAAATGGTCAACTCCAATACATATATTCAAAATTACCATGAATAATAATTTATATACGTCCCAAATATTAGAACATAATACAATAAATAAAATAAATAATTATCTCCCAACTATTTTTTTATTTGGCACGAGGCGATGTCACTGTCTACCGCAAAAATTATTAAATTGTCAAATAAAAGTTTTATTAACTTTGATTCGACAACCAACAAATCACCTTTAAAATAGCAGCAGCCCACAAAAAGCGCTTGCAAAATAGGTGATAGCAACAGACAGCAACAACAATAATTATTACAATAATAATAAAAATAAAATAATATATCAGTTTATCTCCCACTAGAAACGGTAATAATTAAATTTCAACGCGGCCAGTTAAACGGTAAAATGGCAGCAATCGAATTTACAATTTTTCAAAATGGCGTAACCGACGCCCAAAATTTCTCTCTCTCTACCCCACTGAGAAATTTTTAAAACACTCCCTAAAATATTCGTTAATTCAACTTCCGCCGATGTACAAAAAAAAACCGTTAAATTTGCTAACAAACCGAAAATAATTTAATCACTTAATGTACAATAAAAACACACGTTGAGCGCCAAATGTGATGCTGGTTTTAATTTAAATAACAAAAAAAATATTATGTAAATAAAATTATATCCGGATTCCCAACATCATCGAAAAGAAAAACAATTATTAGTTTATTAGTCCTGATTACCCGGTGGACTCACCCAGAGGAAGTTCCGTTGAATAAAATAATAGTTCCGGATAACTATTAAACCGCGTAACGAATATTAACACCCTTAACAAAATTTAGATATAACTAATTATATTACGGGATCTAATAATAGATCCCGTGGCACCACTAACCACGAGAGAGAGAACGTTACTTTATAAATAATTTAATTTAATAAGAAAAAACGCGCACTGAGTTTATCCTTATTGTCCCCACTAAATAAATCAATTATTATTTTAATAATTAAAATAACTCACCAATAAGATGTAAATAAATCAATAAGATAATAAATAATATTCTTATCCAATAATACTCTTTTTCCTTTGGATAAATATATCTTTAGATATATATATAATTTTAAGAACAATTATCTCTCCTTAATCGCAATTATCCTCCTTAATTAATTGTATGGAAATTAAAATCTTCCTTGATAAAAACGAGAAAATTCTAAAGGCGGTAATTAATATTCTGAGATTAATCTGTGTAATCTGAACAACACTGTACTTTGCGATCGATAGAATCCGAAGATATAAAAGAAATACTTTACTATTCGGTAGGTAGAATCAGAATGGCGATGATCCGTTTTTCCGAGTCACGCCAAACTTCTTCCCCGATTTTCCATCTCCCTCAATCTCCTAATATCCCTATCCGTTCTCTCTCTCGTTACCTGCGAGGGATACGGCAATATTATAATTCTCCAACCCTTCCGTATCCGTCACAGGTGTAATAAAGCTACCCGTATTTACCCCACTATAAATAAAAATGACAACTAATTTGCATAAGTTATCATTGTCCCAACTAGTATTTCGACTTTCCGTATTTAAGGTAATTACAGTCATATAACGTAATATGCTGTTATATTTACCCATACGGAAGTCTTATTCTCTAATAAAGTCATCTATTGATTGGTTCAATAGATCACTAAATTATTCTCTAGTTAATAGCGCTAAATTCAAATATACATTTATCTCCGTACTCTTATACACATGTTCCCCCACTATCCGCGTTCCAAATTCCCTATACTATATGCGCGCGATCCCCATATCGATACGAGCGCGGACCGCGTGTTCAGTGTGCGCGCGCTTGAATCTAGATCGATTCAAGATGGCGACAACTGAGCGCGGGCCGGCACGTAAACAACGTGCCTCGCGACCGTTTCCCCGGGTGTGCGCGATCCCCACCGGCGGGAGTAGTACCCGGGTACTACCGCGGAGTGATGCGCGTCCGGAGGTGCGCGCACGCACCTGACAAGGCTCCTCAGGCGACGCAGTACACGGCGAATCCCTCCACAACACCGATGTCAACAACCGCTCACGGAGAGAGTCTCCTAAGTATTATATATACACTCGTAAGTATTTCTATCAATATAACTATTTATAATAATTAATTATATTTATTATATAACCTATACTTCCCTACTAACAATCCTCTTTCTCCTTAACACATAACACTCCTTACCTTGTTTATCCCCAACTAAACAATATCTGTTTATATTTACTTAATTGGTTATATATACATTATTATTACTAATTCCACCTATTCCTTATCCCTGTTAACACTTACTTATTGTAATATTTAATTTATATTCTCTTCTTTCTCCTTTTTCCACTTAATAATCAACACACCATCCGTTGTCATTTTTTTCCTCACATCTCCCTACTCCTTTTATTATTAATATTTATAAACTATATATATATTTTCCCATAATACCTGTCCTTACCCTTAATTATATTATTTAATAGATATACATATTAATATATTTCTCTTTTTCAGATGCAGCGTGCCAAGGAGTACCTGTCACCGAGGGAACCCAGGACACGCTGATCCAAGGACCACCTACTAGACCTTCGCATCAACTCAAGAGGACAACTAGGTAAGTACAATTCATTAATATAATGCATCTACTTACTAATTAATGCTAATATTATATATATATTATTTTCAGGAGGCCTCGGTGATGTACCCACATCACAAAATCTAAAGTTACATTGACCAACAAGCGTCAGTTTGCTATAAATTTAGTATTCCTCAAAAACAAGTCATAGTTATAACTAAATAAAAAACCATACAAAGTTAATTCTGCTATATGACATTCTTAAAAGTTTTGAAAATATAGAAAACTATTATTAAATTTTAAACATGCTTTGACAAAATTTGTAAAGTGTATTATTGATAATGTATGGGTCTAACAATGATTTTACATAATTTATGTAATTAAGTAATACTACAATCAGGGGCTTTAACGAAAGGCAGGCCAATTTCTTTATTTTTTGCTGTATTTTATAAAATAGCCAATAAATTATAATAAGATCTTAGTATATAGAAAAAATTATCAATTGCTATTCTGAGAAAATGGATAAATGAAAGAATATGTATAGTTCATTTAAGTTTTATAGCAAAAAGAATGAAATTAATAACGTTATGTGGAATAAAATTATTTTCGTTTATTTTTATGTTAACCTTTAGACTGTCGGTGTGGCTCATATGTGAGCCACCTGTGACCTTGACAACTACTCTAGAGATATGAGGTGTTTTTATATATAAATTTTGCACATCAAAAATATCAATTTATAAGGCAAAAATGCCGGCAGTCTAAAGGTTAAAGCTCCACGTAAAAGATATTTTAAACTTAAAAATGTTTCCAGAATTATCACTAACTATTTTATCTTTGTAGTAAGGTTTTATTGTAATTTAGTGGATATTTTTCAAAATACATCCAAAAATTTAAAAATTGGCCAAACTTTAGTTAAAGTCCCTGATTTCAATTGATAACGATAGCTATATGAACGCTCACTTCGCTCGCGTTTTACATATGTTGATGGCATATTGTGTAATATATTTATAATATTTATAAATAATGATATATTTAAAATGTATATCAATGTATGAATAAGAAAATAAATATAAGTATAATATATTAAAACATTAGTATACATTTAATTTATTTAATGAAATGTTGGATTTGATAACAACAAGTTTTTGAAACTACAGATTATCAATAAAAAAGTTGGAAAAAGGTAAGTTTATGATATTTTCCAAATTCATAGATGAATGACGTCACAAAAAGTTCTTCGGAGGGATTTTTAGCTTTTTTCAACAGCTCACGATTGGTTTTTTAGACACGATCGTTACACGGAAGTGCCTTATATTTTCACCATCGCAAAATATGTGATACCTCAAAAAAGCATATATTTTGACATAAAAATAAAATTTATGCAACTTAGAACCCATCCAAACCTCTCCCTAAAATGTATGTATGGATGTGTGTATGTATAAAATCCTGTGACCAAAATAACTCTGCTAATTTTTAATCGATTGAGCTGAAATTTACAGGGTATATTTGTTATAATTATAGAACTCTGTGGTCCTATTTTCAGATGTATCGCTCATAAATTGTGGAAGTTATGGAGCGTTTTATAATTTCGTAAAATTGGTTTATGCATTTATCTCCAAAAATACTGTTCTTACGTACATAATGAATTTAGACAAAATTTTCGTCTTAAAATTATAAAACTTTTTCCTATACAACACTTTCTGATTCGATCAATATTTTTAAAGATACGTACATAAAAACAATGAAAATCATTAAAAATCTACAAAAAAGCACGTTTTTTCATTATAATTTGAAATGTATCATTTTTATATAAAAAGTGTAAATAGACAAAATATTCGTCACAAAATTACAAAACTTTTTCCCATTGAACAATTCATGATCAAAACTGTTTTTTTGAAGATAACAATATAAAAACGATTAAAATCATTAAAAATCTACAAAAAAGCACGTTTTTTCGTTATAAATTGAAATGTATCATTTTCACATAAAAAGCGTAAATGGACAAAATATTCGTCACAAAATTACAAAACTTTTTCCTTTTGTACACTTAACGCTCAAAACAATATTTTTGAAGATAAACATAGAAAATCGGTTAAAGTAATCATAAAAGCACAAAAAAACACGTATTTTCGCAATAAAACGAAATGTATTGTTTTTACTGAAAAGCTTTTAATGAACAAAATGTTCGTATTAAAATAATAAACCTTTTTTCTATTACACGCTTAACGCTCAAAACAATATTTTCGAAGATAAACATAGAAAATCGGTTAAAGTAATAAAAAAAAAATATGAAAAAACGTTAATAAGTTGACTTCTATTGTATAATTATTGTTGATGTAATATCATTTTCTTTTATCAGTATTTGTTGTATGTAAGTCTGTAATATCTTTCTCCGGTTCATCATTTTCGTCATCAGATAAATTGCTACCATCTTGTAAAACTGGTCCAACTATTTCAGAAATATAGTCAAGTGATGCCTTAACCGCCAATTTTTCAGTCGTTCTTGAAATGTCAAATTTTGTACACCATTCTAAAATTAATTATATTTATGTAAAAAATGAAAAATAAATATTGAAATTATTATCATTGTTACTAAAAATGATTCCTACCTAACATTTTTGTTTTGAAGGCGTACGTTTTTGAAATTCAGGTACCCACCTAGTATGACTTCATCATTATAATGCACTACACTTTCATACTCATCTTTAAAATAAATTAATTATTTTACAATTATTTTACAAAAAGTAAAAAATTATTTTCTTTTATGCTATAATAAAAACTTACATTACAATACTTTTGATGTACAAAGGACAATTTAAACAAATGTTTTATACTCTCCTTCTCCTTCTCCAAAAATGTTTAAGCCATACTTTTCTTTCTAAAAAAATAATATATGTATGTATAAAATAATATACCTGTTAATAGACAATTACATTGTAATCTATCTTAAGATTTTTTAATAATATATTTTAATATAACAATTTCAAAGTATAAATTTTATTTGTACCGTAAAATGCAATTTCTATCTAAAAATTCTGAATATATACTTATGTAGATAAATCGTCGTTCCCCGATAAGAAGGTGCTACCTCGGAGTCCGGTTATAAAAGGTGCTACCTCGGAATCCGGTTATAAAAGGTGCTACCTCGGAGCCCGGTTGTAAAAGGTGCTACCTCGGAGTCCGGTTATAAAAGGTGCTACCTCGGAGTCCGGTTATAAAAGGTGCTACCTTGGAGTCCGGTTATAAAAGGTGCTAACTCGGAGTCCGGTTATAAAAGGTGATAACTCAGGAGCGAAATTTCAGTCTATGATTTTAAGTTGGTACTACTGCAAGTGTAAGCTCAGCAATAAGATTGACAATTGTTTTTGGCAATTTTATAAAAGATTATTTTTATTTATCTATTAGTTATTTATTATTATTTAGTAGTACCTATGCGTATATCATCAAAAAATTTAAATAAACGTAATTCAGGTAAAGTTATTATTTAGTTTGAATATATTTTAAACTGTTTCTTTTTATATTTTAATCTCCAAAATAAGAAAATTACATCGACATATATATGTACTAAACTTTGATAATTTCATATATAGATTCAATAGATAATCATTGATAAATTATAAAATTATAAATTATACTACTGCAAAAGTTAAAAAACTAATTATGATGAGTAGTAACTGCAGAAAATACATGGTAAATAATAATTAAGTATGTTTAAATGATAAAAATATAAGCTAAATGCGTAAATTTTAATAATTTCTCGCAAACTGTTATTTTTCGCAATTTTAATTTTAATTTGACAAATGTAATTTAACACTGATACCTCTTAAACAATTTTAAAGCATGTCAACTATTCAATTTTGGCGGTTGTATTCGAATCATTTTGTACCTTATTCCATTTCTCTCCCTTGTTTAACTCTAGCGAAAAATCTCACTCCGTAAAACAGAACCTTCGGCAGTTGTGTCGAAATGTATTATAAAAATTGAATTATTTAACAACCAACAATTGACTAAAGTGTATATTTCATCTATTTTGTTTTAATTATAAATATTATAAACATTATGTTACGGTATTAAGTTTTACGATATATTGTTAAATTCCGCATTAAAAATAAGAGTACAACGTTAAATAATAGATAAATAAAAATAATCTTTTATAAAATTGCCAAAAAACAATTGTCAATATTATTGCTGAGCTAAACCGGCAGTAGTACCAACTTAAAATCATAGACGAAAAATTCGTTCCTGAGTTATCACCTTTTATAACCGGACTCCGAGTTAGCACCTTTTATAACCGGACTCCAAGGTAGCACCTTTTAAAACCGGACTCCGAGGTAGCACTTTTTATAACCGGACTCCGAGGTAGCACCTTTTATAACCGGGCTCCGAGGTAGCACCTTTTATAACCGGATTCCGAGGTAGCACCTTTTATAATCGGATTCCGAGGTAGCACCTTCTTATCGGGGAACGACGAAATGCTCTTACCACTTTTATAATTTTTCACTGTTTCCACTTGAAAATCTTTATAAATTTGTGGTCTGAATTTTTGTTCTATACCGTAATTATAAAATCAAAACAGACACTTAAACCCATAACAATATCCTTCACATACATCTTCATAAGCTATTGTCCTAAACTCTTCGTACATAGTGCAATTGAAATTCTCCTTTAAGAAAAATGACCAAAATTGGAAGTGTGTTCACCTCTTGTAACTTCTCTGTACCAAGTTGTTTATGCTCTGAAATAAAAAGAGATTCCATGAATTCTAAAGTGAACGACTTTATGTAAATTTTATAAATAATGAATATAACAACATGATTAATATTAACATGATTTCTTTAGCTAAGAAAAGAAAACATATTATAATAATCATCATCACATCAAGAATTTATAACTTAGTTACAAAAAGTAAATTCAAGGTTTTTAATATCTTACCTTTTAAACAACGTGAATGATATTTATGATGCACTTGTTGAGTGAAACCGTTCACTTTCAATAACGAATGACTAGGATGTTGGAAAGTTGACAATGATTGCGGAGCACTACCGCAACTACTAGCTAAGAAACCTTTGTTTGAACTTGTATCAGCACTACTTCTGTAAATATAAAATAAAAATAAAAACCTATTATTATTGTAATAGAAAATAAAGCTAAATATTCAAAACCATAAAAAATATCACATTAAGTAATAAAAGTTGTTAGAAGATAACACATTAAATATCAGTTAATGGATTGAAAATTTTAATGATGTTCGAAAAACACTTTAATTAATATTGCATAATTACATAATTTAACAATTGTTATATATGTTAAATAAAAATTATACTGTGCTTAAATTATAAATTGTATAAGCTTATTTCAAAATTAATATCTATGTAATTTATATATTTACCCTGAATATGTTCTCGGTCTTAATAATTATAAGTGCCATTCTTTTAAATTATTGTACTTATTATTACATAATAAGAACTTTAATAGTAAAATAATAAATACAACATTAAATGCAAACTTAATGTAATTTAAAATAAATTAAAAAATGTAATAAAAAATGTGACAAACCGTTAATGTATACCAGATCAACCTTGAGATTAAACATCGCCAAAACTATCCCAATAAAAAACAAGAGGCTCGTGGTTATTGTTGAATTGAACCATTATTGTTCGACTCACTACCATTGTTACTCTTGTATTAAATCTGACTAGTAGGTGAATTACTCCTATAATTCATAATTATCTTATATAAATTATCTTTAAATTTAATTATAATGTATTCTACAAATTAAAACATAAATAAAATGTAAAAAAATAAATATTACTTAGTTATTGACAACTTACGGCAACTTAATATATTCAAAAATAAATAAAATATAAATCTTATACAATAAATAAATTAACTAGATAATAAATAAAAATCATTTACCATACAAAAATAGTTATTCTATTATTTTCGAATACTGCCAACATTGGACAAATACTGGACAAGAGTTTCTGCTATTTTGTAATGCTCACTTAACTTTATATTAGAATAACTAATATCATACAGTAAAACTTCATGAAAATCATATAAAAACTATGTGTATACGTAATATATATATACATAATGTATATACATAACTTTATATACACAATAAAATAAATAAACTAACGTTATATTTATTGTCCGTTTAAATAGTGCCATCAGCGCCATCATATACACATAAGTATAATGTATATCGCATTTTATGTAACCCACGTCCCGTATCCAAATTTGAATTTCAAATTTTTTTTATTTTTTTACAAAAATATTTATTTATAACAATTCTCTTTTTTGATTTATTTTTTAATACAAAAAAACGAATAAAAAAAAAAATATAATAAAAAATTTTATTTATTAAAACAAACTAATATTTTTATAACAAAATTTGATATAAAAAAATAGAAAACAATAAAAAATATTTACCACACACAAAAATAAAATTTTGAAAATAATCTAAACGTCAAACCCTGTAAAGCATGTTTTCAATATGTCCAAATTATTCTAAAATTTTAAATTAAAATTTAATTTAAATTTTTAAATAAAATTAAACAAAAAACTTTGTTCTTAAACTTGAAAAATTTAGACTTGAACGTTAAATAAACATAACGAATTTATTGTGTCCGCGAATTCTAAGAATATATTGATTTTATATTACTTAAATATATTTGTCTTTTCAAATATTATAATTACTTTTTTCTTAATTTTTCTTAATTTATTTAATAAATGAGTCTTTTTGATGAAATTTTTCTTAATTTATTTAATATTAAGTCCAAGATGGCGGGAAGTAAAGAACCGCCTGACATTCGCTCCGATAAGTTTTTAAATGTCATCAGAAATTAAAGGTTGGAGTAGTTGTTTGTTTAATATGTGAAAACGCGTACCATACTAGTGATTTTAACATATTGAAAAACACAAAAAGAATAAGTGATATTTTTGTTATTTGCCCGGAACATGATAAACTAAAGCTAACCTTAAAAAGTAGTGAAAATGTGCTATGTAATGATGCAAAAATGATTATTGCCGAAATCAAATCAATGCAAAAGTTACAAATTAAAAACCAAATTATAAGTGAAATTATGAGTGATAGTGTTAAAAACCAAGAAGAATCGATGTATGAAGATCATAGTGAATTTGAAACCATGAAAATCGAAAATGTTATATTAAAGGAGTTAAACACTGAACTAAAAGAAAAGAATCAATTACTCAAAGAACTTTTAAACAAAGAAAAAGAAAATGAAGGAACTAAAATCAACAAAAATTCATATGCTGAGACACTGATAAAACCCAAACCTATTAATAAACCGACACCTAAAATAATATTAAGAAAAAACAAAAAAGAAGAGAATATAGCGACAATAGTGCAAAGAGCGTCTCATTATTTAATTAAAGATAAAACCATTAAAACTCGAAACGTCAAAGTAAAAGGTGATAGTGAAGTTGTAATAAAATGTATAAACGAGGATAGTGTAAATAATGCAATTAACATATTAAACTCAAAATTATCTAAATTATGTACAGTAGAAAAAGAGCAAATAATGAAACCTAAAATAAAAATAATTGGCATAGATAATATTGAAAAAATGAGTAATAAAGAACTAGAAGAAGACATTAACAAAAGAAATTTTAACAGCTGTGAAAGTAAAGGCGTGGTTTTACACACGTATATTAATCCACGAAGCAAGTTAACTACGGCAATATTGGAAGTGTCAGCAGAAATTCATAAAGACGTCAGAGACAATAAGAACAAAATTTACGTTGGTCATCAAAACTGCAGAGTCTTTGACTTGATATCGGTCAAACCTTGTTATAAGTGTGGACGTTTTGGACATAGTACTGCTAAATGCATTAATAATCCAATATGTCTAAAATGTGCAGGTGCTCATAAAACTACAGAATGTAATTCAGACAATCACTATTGTTGTCATAATTGTAAGTTCAGTAATGAGAAATATAAAACAAAATATGATATTAAACATACCGCAGTAGATACACTTAAATGTGAAATTTTAAAAACAAAGATTAAAAAATATATTGACATGACAGAATATGAAATTGCGCCAATAGTACCAAAATATATCGGAAAAGTAGATAACTTTTTATCTCGCACAATGGAAAGAAGTCAATCTATTCTAGCAGCATCGTCGAAATTAACAACAAGACACAGAAGCAGTTCATCGAGCACGTTATCCCCAAATTATAAATAATAATGTCACAAGTTTTAGATTTAACAGAAGATTTACAAAATAATTTTATAAAAAAGGAAACAAATTTACATGATTTAACTGCATTGAATGGCAACTTGAAATTTCGAAAAGAATATATTTTATATATTAACATCAGAAGTTTAAATGCTAATTATAATAAATTACAAGTCTTTTTAAAAGGATTAGAAGTTAAACCAAGTGTCATTGTGTGTACTGAATCATGGAATTTGGATCACAAAGAGTTTTTTACAATAAATGGGTATAAAATATTTTATAACGATAGTAGAGTAAACAAATCAGATGGTGTCGTTATGTATTTGAAGGACTACATTACAGAAACCACTGAAATAATTGAGATAAATAAAATAAAAATAATAAATTCCAAAATTTCTATAGAAAATAATAAAGAAATGTTAATTTCTGCTGTATATAGGTCACATGATATTCCTAAAACAGAATTTATACTAAATATAAAGAAGTTAATTTTTGAAAATAAAAAAACCAAAAATCATTTAATCATCCCTGCCAGCACAAAACGTCTTAAATACGTTATCAGACGTTTTTAAAACGTTTAAAAACGCTTAAAAACGTTTTAAAAACGTCTTCGAGGCGGACAGTGCTATTAGGGATAGGAGATTTTAATATTGATCTGTTAAAGATGGAAGCTATTGGGCAAGAATTACTTAATAGCTTACTTGAAAGTGGATATGTACCGGGTTTTCAGGGCATAACAAGGCCATCTTTGGATAACTGCAATACAGGAACATGCATTGATAACATCTTTATAAAAACTTCAGTAATTAACTACAACACATTTACTTTAACTGTCCCTTTTAATGATCACTATCCTTTGATTATGACTATAGGAAAAATTAGAAAATCAAAGATAAATAATACTATTAAAATGATTGATTATACTAAATTAATCAAAATAGCTAACAATGAAAATTGGACGGAAATTTTAAATATGCAGGATCCAAATATAGCAACAAATTCTCTAATTGAAAAAATACAAAATTGTATAAATATAGTTAAACACAGTATAAAGATAAATAAAAATAAGAATAATTTAAATCCTAGAAATAGGTGGATTACAAGTGCAATAATGATATCCTGTAAAACTAAAGAAAGTTTATATTTATGTTGGAAAGAAAATCCTACCTTAGATAATAAGTTGTACTATAGAAATTATACTAAAGTACTAGATAAAATTATAAACAAAGCCAAAGAACTATATGAAAAAGAGCAGATAGAAAAAAATTCTAGCAATCCAAAAAATCTATGGCAAATTATAAATGAAAAACTGGGGAAAAAAAGTAACAAAAAAGTCAGGATTAATTACATAATTGAAAACAATGAAAAGATAAGTGATCCTACACGAATTGCTAATAATATGAACAAATTTTTTACTAATATAGGTAAAACTTTAAGCGATAAAATACAAACAGAAACAAATGAAAATTTAAAATTGCCACAATTCAATTCAAATAGCATTTTTATTACACCCACATATGCATATGAAATCGAAATATAATATTAAATTTAAAGAATAAAAATGGAGGAGTAGATAATATTAATGCAAAAACAATAAATGCCTATCTCGATTTTTAATATTACCATTAGTACATGTCATAAATTTATGTATAGAAAAAACTACTTGGCCAAGTGCACTAAAAACAGCAGAAATAATTCCGATTCACAAAAGTAGCGAGAAACATAAAATAACGAATTATAGACCTATTTCGCTTATTTCAAACTTAGCAAAAATTTTCGAAAAAATTATTTTCACTAGATTAATTAAGTTTTTTAAATGACAGTAACATACTAGCAAAAAACCAATATGGTTTTACGAAAAACAAAAGTACTAAGGATGCATTAAACTACATAAGTAACATAATATACAATAACCTAGATTCAAACACTCCAATAGCAGTAACTTTCCTTGATTTAGCCAAAGCTTTTGATACTGTTAACCATACTATTTTGTTGGATAAATTATATAGGTACGGAATCAGGGGTAAAGCGCAGAAGTTGATAAAAAGTTATCTAAGTAATAGGGAACAAAGGGTAAAAATAAATGATGCCTATAGTGTATATGAGAAAATAACAACTGGAGTACCCCAGGGCACAATTTTAGGACCATTATTATTTATTATATATGTGAATGATCTATTGACAACAATGCCAGATAATACAATATTATCTTATGCTGATGATACTGCAGTAATATCAACAAGCAATAGTTGGAAAGAAGTAGAAACAATTATGAACTCAAATCTTGATAAAATAGCAAATTGGCTAGCACTTAACAAACTTTCACTTAATATTGATAAAACAGTATATTTAACTTTTGTGAACCATAAGGATTGTATTCCAATAAATTTTCATATAAACATAAGAGGAACAAAATTACAAAGAGTGGAAAATACAAAGTATCTAGGAATTATTTTTGACTGTCACATGAGATGGGATAAGCACATAGAGTACATATACAAAAAGACGAAATATCTAACTTTTATCTTTCACAAAATAGCTAAAATCATGTCCACTGATACTCTCAGAACACTGTATTATGCTTTTTACCATAGCATAATCTGTTACGGAATAATAGCTTGGGGTGGTGCATATACAAATATCAAATCTATAATACAAAATCAACAAAATAGATTACTTAAAATAATTAATAAAAATAAATTTATAAGCGATAAAAATCCAATGAACATTGACAAACTTTTTATTTTTGAATCCCTTAGTTTTCATTATAGTACATTGCAAGAAATTTATAAAAACTCAAAAAGTATAACAAGAAATAGGAATATCCAAATGCCACGTCGATGTAGCAATGTCAGTTCAAAGAACAGCTATATAAGAGCAGTAAGCCATTACAATACCTTACCAAACGAACTTAAAAATATAGATAATATTAAAGTAAGAAAAGCAAAATTAAAAAACTGGATCAAGACAAACATATAAAGAATTAGTAAAAAATGTTTAAACAAGTAATAATATTAAACAATAATATGAGCATTTAAATTTAAAGTGTTTAAAAAAAAAATGTAAAAGAGTGATGCACTAAACAGTATACTAGTTATATTGATTAAGTTGCAAAACTCTTATTTAAATATAGTATTAGGTTAATTTAGTATTAGGATATAGTGTTAAGTTCTCCGGCTCCTATGTACAGGGGCAGTGTGCACCTCTATAGGATACATTTTATATTGTAAAATATTGTAATGTCTGGAGTTAATAAATAAAAAGAAAAAAATAAAATAAAAAAAAAGTAATTATTAACGTTTACATGTTATTAATAACATTGTAATTTAAAATAAAGTTAATAATTCACTCTTCATGTACATATTTCAATTTATGACTTTGTTCACTGAGTTTTTCACTTGACAAATTCATCATTTTAAACATAAAGTACATATAGATGCCATACACTACTCTAAATATACTACCAAAGAAGGCACCCGATAACACATCTTTGGGACCTAAATTAAATTTATATAATGCTCCAGTAACCATTCCGCCAGCTGCATAATAAAAAAAACAAAGCTTCATACAAATGAATTTCTTCAAAAATTAACAAATTTAAACAATATACATGAATGCTGCGCTTTATATCGAATAAATAAATTAATTATATTGTTTCATATAGACTAATTTAAATTGTACAATATTTTATCACATTTACTTACCTTTTCTTTCAAAAACGTGTTTCCTATTACTTCTTTCTTGCCAAATATTTTTTTTTTTTTTAATTTTTGAGATATTTGAGGAACAACACTTTTCTCTTGAATACATTGACATTCAGAATATTAGAATAATATCTAAAATTTAACAACTATAAATACATTTTAAATTTATTATTGCAACATATATGTATATGCAAAATAATAATTGTTGGATGTTAAGGAGCGAGCACAATCAGTGCAGCTATTCGTAGCGAGGCTCCCTTCCCCGACCGCGGAGCTCTCGAGCTCTCGGCTTCTCGGGCCTGCGAAGCGAACGTGCGCGGTGCTGTTGCGCGGGAGCAGCTCTCTCGCTTAGACTCACTCGTTCTTCAACGATCGCGGACGCCGGACGTGCATCTTTGTTTTACTCAACTGTGGGTTCCGTTTTGTGTACAGCTTGAGGTTTTGTCTTTTTGGTGGGAGTGTAGTTTGAATAAATCTAAGTATAAAGAAGGTAGTGTTTTATTCTTAATATTCCCTCTCTCCTCTCTCCTACAGATTAATTTAAAACCTCAACAGGTTATGGGCCCAGCACGCTTCCACTGCGCGCTGAGGTGTCTGTAGATTGAGAGTGAGAGAGAAAACCGTGCTCGCGAGTGAAGTGAGTTTTTCTTCTCGTTACTGAGTGTTTAACGACTTGGAGGTTCTTTTCAGCTCGACGGAGGAGATTTTCCTGGACAGACCACGAGGGGTTACCCGTTTTTTTCTATAAAGTGTTAAGCTGGAAGGAAGGAAGATGAAGAAAGCTGGATTCAGCATGCCAAAATCGAGAGGTGAGTGGTTGTTGGTTTCGAAATGTGCGCGATCGCGTGTGATGGGCAAGCTTCCTTCTAAAGATAATAAAATTCGTAAGTCCGACGCATAATTATGAAATAATAAATCTTGAGTGAAATTAACCGGGAAGCCCGTGTGCCCAATATCGTTTTTTATTTAATCTTTTGAGAGCAAGCTCGAGTAAAAATTTGTTGGAAGTGAATTCTAAGAAATCTAAGATGGCGGCGCGTAACGGACGGAAAAAGGAGGGAAACGAGTTTTTGGCGCGGACGCGCGCCATTTTTGTTTCTCTCTCTCTCGCTCCTGCATGTTGGTAGGTGGAGAATGCAAGTCCGCGCGCATTGTTGCTAAGGAAGATTAATTATACTTCCGGCCGCCATTAGCTCGAAGGTAAAATACGTAGATATTGTTACGTTAAATTCAACTAAAATTCAGAATGAAGATCGAATTAAAGTAAATTAAATAAATTTGAATAAATTCAAATTAAATAAGATGAAATGAAATTAAATTAAATGAATTCAAATTTATTGGATTAAATACGCTGGAATAAAATTAAAATTAAGTGCACTAGAAAATTAGCTTGATGAAAATTTTGAAAACAGTTAACTGTGAAATAAATTAATTTAACAGATGAGAGGAATCTGAGACTATTCCTGCTCATGCAAGACAACGAGCTCGGACTGACGGAACGACATCCGGACGAGTCCATATTCGTGGAGATGGACGAGAATGAGACCATCTACCTAAAAATGTCAGGAGGCGAAACATATAAAATTGGTAAAGCTTGAGTTTCATTAACTTAGTTGGAGTAATTATTGGATGTCACCTGACCAAATTAAATAAAATAAATTAAATTAAAGCTGAAATTGCATGCAAACAGATCCAAATTAAAGTGTTGGTCGGCACGCGCAGTGTAGTGTATGTTGTTCTACATGCATTGTGTATGCTGTGAAATCACAGGAATTATTGAAAATTAAAATCAGGTGTTTAGCATCGTTCTTTTTATTGTGTTCATAAACTGAGTGATTGCTCGTAAACTAAATAACGCCGCTGTGATAAAATATTGTTTTCTTGATTGTGTTCATTAGGAGAATAAATATTTATTTGTGAAATAAATTACAGACAACTCAACTATCGAGGAGGAGACGTTGGCTTCTGTCAAGAGGGAAGTCGTACGTGCGAGGACTGAAGAGGTGGCTTCGGTCGAGGAGTCATCCTCAAACTAACATGGGGAGACTCGGTCCTCACAGCTGGAGTCTTCTGATAAGCCTGACGACAAAACGGCCGGAAAGCTCGACGATAACGAAAAGGATGATAGCTTGATTAGTCAACTAAGCTCGAAATTACAAGGTAATAAATCCACCCCAGTTATAAAATCAGAACAAAAGGTTAAACTGGATTTGGATCTGTATAAAATTCGTCAGCGATTGAGGACAACAAAGCTTGATTTTGATTCAAAAGGAGAAAATAATCCTATTGATTCAACATTTGAAAATGTTGAAGTTAAAAATAATTTAAATAATTCAAATGCTGATTTTGATTTTGAATTTTCAGATTAGATGGAACGAGTTCAAAAGCTGGAGGCTGAAAATGAAAATTTTAAAAGAAATATCAAGTCAGATTTTGACTCGCTCGTGCAGTCAACCTACAAAGGGCAAGATGATGTGGTTGGCGAGCTTATAAAGCACAAATATAGCATAGATGAAAGGCTTTGCTAGATGGAGAATAAGGTTCGGAACTGGGTCGATGAGGAAGAAAGTTATCAGCTGGATGTTAAGAAGTCTTCCCAAGCCACAGCATCTGATAAGGTAATGAACTCTGATGCAAATAAGAATCCAACGGATGAAGAGATGTTGGATAAAATCAGTTCGACTTATATTTCTCAAGTAGTTCAACAGGAATTAAATAAGAGAAATTTAAATAACGATTCAAGCTTGATTAAAGATAAAATTCAAATAGAGGTAAATGGTAGGGAAAATATCGTTCGAAGAGAATATAAATTAACAAACAACTTAGATATGGATTCTTTTATGGATTATGTAAACTCGGAACTTACTGTTTGTGATTTGCTTTATATCATTGATCCTACTATAGATTCAGCTCGAAGATTAAATGTTGAAAGGGTTAAAAAGGATACGGTAAGAGTTCGAGATATTCTTATAAATCGTATAGATAATTCTTATCATTCAAAAATAATTCATATTCGTGACCCTGTTGAACTGCTTGATAAAATAAAACATATTAAAGAAAATGAGACGACCTTGACGACGACAAGCTTGAGAAAAAGGCTGCACAGTCTTAGATATAATCCAAATCAGGAAAAGGCGTCTGTATTTTGGGATAGATTCGATGATGTAGTTCGAAAATACAATAAACTACCTGATACTCCTGAACTCTCTGAAATTGAAGTAAGAGATGCATTTTTCGAAGCAATCGTAACTAATCTCCCTCGAGTGAGGGAAACTGAATTTATAAATAAAAATGCGACCGGAAAATTATTAACGATTGATCAATTAAAAGATTATATTGTTCAGCAGGAAGCAGCTCGAAGTGATAAACCGGCCGGGCAGAAGGACAGTACAGCTGGAGTAAAGGCTTACGTGGTGTCAAACCCAAGCATGACATGCTACAACTGCGGTAATAAGGGTCACCACAGCAGTGAGTGCACGAGAAGCGGAAAAATGTGTTTCCGCTGCAAGAGGTACGCAGGTCATGTGAGGGCCGATTGCTCTTACACGGAGAAACAGCTGGAAGAAATCCTCCGTGAAAATGAGCGTCAGAGAAGGTATGAATTTCCAAATTCAACTCCTTTTAATAAAAGGGGTAGTTTTAAGCGCGGAGTAAAACGCCGAAACAGTGACGGTCCTGTAGGCGATACAAAAGCGAAATACTTTAAGGCTGACAGAGGCCGAGGTCGAGACCGCGGTCGAGGCAGATGGTATAATCGAGGTAGGGGAAAAAGCCTCAACTGCGGAAAATAAAGTTAAAACCGGTGAGTCTGTGAGTTTATTCACAAACACTCAGCTCGACGATATAAATAATTCTGAAAATAGTCGGCTTATTAGATTTCTGGCAGACTCTGGTGCTACTGAGCACATGGCAAATTCGAAATTGATTTTTAAGACTCTTGATAGTAATATTCGACCTGATATCAAATGCGCGAATAGTGATGAATCCGCGACTATAAAATCCGAAGAGATAGGTGATATAGTTGGATGTACTAATAATAAATTTGTAAGCTTGAATAATGTAATCTGTGCGAAATCACTTTCTGAAAATTTATTATCATTGCGGAAATTTGTGGATGAAGGGTTAACCGTATATCTTGATAATCAGCGCATAGACATTTTCGATCCGGTGTCAAAAGAAATTTTTGTTTCCGGTATTTACAAACAACCGCATTGGACAATTGAATTGGAGTCGAATAACTTGATTGATAAAAGGAATAAATATTCTAAATTTAACAAAGTAATTGCTTATGTCACCACAAGAAGGCGAGTGTATGAAGATACACAAACAAATAAAGAAACTAAGCTTGAAGATCAAAACCTAAACGAAATTGTATCAGTAGAACATGAACAAAACATGCTTGAAGATATAATGGAAACGGATGTTAATAAATTTAATGAAGTTGAAAATTTAAACGAAATAACAAATTCACAGGGCAACGAGCAATGCTCTAGCTACTCTAACTTTGAAGATACTTTACGTGATAGAAAAATTAATGAATTAACTGATGTAAGTAATTTAGAAAATTTGGATGATAATACTGATCCTTGTGAGATTAATTCTAAGTTTAATTTGAATCAAGCCATGTTATGGCATGTTCGCTTGGGGGCATGCCTTAGTAAAATATTTAATAGAATTTCAAAAACAGTTTCCAGAGGTTAAAGGCTTAAAAAATGTTAAGTTCGATGATTCTTTATTAACTTGCGAAATTTGTATGATGTCTAAACTTAATAAATTACCTTTTAATTCCATGAGACAAAGGATGACTCAACCACTTCAGATTGTTCATGCTGATACGATGGGTCCAATCAGCCCGACTTCTCATCCAAAAGGATATAGGTTCATATCCGTATTTATCGATGACTTTTCACGACTTGCTATGGCTTATCCCATGAAAAGTAAGAGTGAAACTGGATATTGCTTGGAATCGTTTATTAAAAGCTCGAGCTTTGATTTTTGACGCACGTCTGCCTGAGAACATGTGGGACTTAGCCTTGAATACAGCTACTTATGTTTATAATAGAACTCCTCACAGCTCGAATGAAATGATCTCCCCTTTGCAAAAATTCAATCCGAATTTAAAAGTAAATGTAGAACAGTTGAAACGATTTGCTAGTATAGCTTACATCAAGGTTCAGAGAAAGGTTGGTCCTAAATTTAATCCGCTTGGAAAGCGAGTAGTTTTATTGGATATAGACCAACTGGCTATTTATTTTTAAAACCCGAAGACGGGAAATACTACGAAAGCAGAGATGTTCGATTCAACGAAAAAATCGTCTTTGGAGATAAATACAGTAAGAGGAGCATTAAAAATTGGGCAAATCCGCTGGAAGAAATAAACCAAGATAACTGGTCTACTAAGTTTGATGAAGAAAAGACTACTCCGATATCAGAAACGGAGGGAGTAAAACAGAAAAGAGGTCGTCCAAGAAAGGAAAAAGAAATTGAGCAGCAAACTGAGTCTCAACAGCTGGAATCTGATTTAAATCTGTTGGAAGACAATGAACTGCGTGCATTAAATGCAAGTATACGAGGAAGATCCAAACTCTTATAAAGAGGCTATGAATTGAATTGAACGAAACTTATGCTCCTGTCTCCCGTTTGCCATTGATTAGATCAGTATTGGCGATTGCAAATAAATTTGATTTTGAGATAAAACAGCTTGATGTGAAAACAGCTTTTCTTAATGGGACCATAGATAGTGATATCTACATGGAAATACCTGAAGGAATTGACTGTTCAGAAGAAGTTCGACGAAGCAAAGTTTGTAAAATTCAGAGAGCATTGTATGGCCTAAAAATAAGTCCCAAACGATGGCATGAGAAATTTTCCGAAGTAGCAGTCAATCTTGGACTGTAATCCCATGCTTCAGAACCTTGTATGTTTACCTGGAGAGAAAAGGATAAACTTTTAATCCTATTGTTGTACGTAGATGATATTCTTTTGACAAGTAATTGTAAATCTAAGTTGGATGAAATTGCTTTGAAACTTAAGTTGGAATTCGAATTGTCTGATCTTGGCGAACCTAAAGTGTTTTTAGGTATAGAGCTAAACAGAGACAGACATAACAAAACGATAGAGATTACGTTGAAAGAGTATATAGATAAAATGTTAAAACTTTTTGGATACAGCGAAATGCATCCTCAAAGAATGCCGATGGTGAGTAAGCAAGTGATGAATCGTGAGAGACGTGATAGAGAAGAAGATCAGCTGGACGATGCGAATACAAAGACAAATGGACCATACAGAGAAATAGTTGGATCTCTTCTGTATTTGGCAAATACAGTACGGCCAGATGTTGCTTATGCCGTAAATGTCTTGAGTAGACATCAAAACAACCCAACGGAAGAGGAATGGAAAATGGTAAAACGAGTATGTCGTTATTTAAAATATACTAGAAAATTAGGTATTAAGCTTGAAGGAAAATCAGATAATTTAGAAGGATATGCTGACGCTAGTTTTGCAGATTGCAAAGGCTCATTAACAACTAGTGGGTTCGTAATTAAGTTATTTGGTGATACAGTTGCTTGGAAGACTCATAAGCAATCTTATGTAGCTTTATCTACTTGCGAGGCAGAGTACGTTGCAATGAGCGAAGCTTGCCAAGGGTTGATGGCATTATATAATTCTTTAAGCTTGATTTTGATTGAAAATTCGTTTTTGCCGATAACACTCTGGTATGATAACCAATCAGCTGGAGCTAGTGCACAAGTCAGTTGTACAAATAAGTTAAGACATATGACCGAAGTTAAAAGAGATTATGTAAGAGAGTGTGTTGCCAGAAATCTAGTAAAAATAAGCTGGATTTCGACTAAGAAACAAATTGCTGATATATTCACAAAAGCGTTGCCTTTTGATTCACATGCACTGCTTGACTGAATTGCTCCTGAATATTAATTTCGTAAAATAACCCTTTGTTTGTTTTCATATATCTCAGAGAAAAATAAGAACTGATGAAATTGATGGCTACCAGCTGGACTGAATCTGCTCGGGAGGGAGTGTTGGATGTTAAGGAGCGAGCACAATCAGTGCAGCTATTCGTAGCGAGGCTCCCCTCCCCGACCGCGGAGCTCTCGAGCTCTCGGCTTCTCGGGCCTGCGAAGCGAACGTGCGCGGCGCTGTTGCGCGGGAGCAGCTCTCTCTCGCTTCGACTCACTCGTTCTTCAACGATCGCGGACGCCGGACGTGCATCTTTGTTTTACTCAACTGTGGGTTTCCGTTTTGTGTACAGCTTGAGGTTTTGTCTTTTTGGTGGGAGTGTAGTTTGAATAAATCTAAGTATAAAGAAGGTAGTGTTTTATTCTTAATATTCCCTCTCTCCTATCTCCTACAGATTAATTTAAAACCTCAACAATAATTCTGCAAACTGTAATTGCAATTCTAATTTTATTATTATTATTTTATATAATAACAAAAACCACCAACGGTACGAGCGCGAAGCGCCAGCTATAGCTCGGCCCCCCTAGAATGTTAATGTTAATATTATATTTGAAGTATGACAGTCCCAAGCCTGTTTAATAGCAGAGGGAAATGTGATAAAAATTTCCAAACCATTTAAATTTCTACAAAAAACAATTGTAAGACTAATTCAAGTAATGTATGCTGTTCTTTTAAATGATGGAATCAGAAAATAGTCAGCGAAAATTTAGAGTTTTTTAGAAGCTTTGATTCCTTTTTGTTATTTAATGTTTCTAATTTGATGGAACGAGTTCAAAAGCTGGAGGCTGAAAATGAAAATTTTAAAAGAAATATCAAGTCAGATTTTGACTCGCTCGTGCAGTCAACCTACAAAGGGCAAGATGATGTGGTTGGCGAGCTTATAAAGCACAAATATAGCATAGATGAAAGGCTTTGCTAGATGGAGAATAAGGTTCGGAACTGGGTCGATGAGGAAGAAAGTTATCAGCTGGATGTTAAGAAGTCTTCCCAAGCCACAGCATCTGATAAGGTAATGAACTCTGATGCAAATAAGAATCCAACGGATGAAGAGATGTTGGATAAAATCAGTTCGACTTATATTTCTCAAGTAGTTCAACAGGAATTAAATAAGAGAAATTTAAATAACGATTCAAGCTTGATTAAAGATAAAATTCAAATAGAGGTAAATGGTAGGGAAAATATCGTTCGAAGAGAATATAAATTAACAAACAACTTAGATATGGATTCTTTTATGGATTATGTAAACTCGGAACTTACTGTTTGTGATTTGCTTTATATCATTGATCCTACTATAGATTCAGCTCGAAGATTAAATGTTGAAAGGGTTAAAAAGGATACGGTAAGAGTTCGAGATATTCTTATAAATCGTATAGATAATTCTTATCATTCAAAATAATTCATATTCGTGACCCTGTTGAACTGCTTGATAAAATAAAACATATTAAAGAAAATGAGACGACCTTGACGGCGACAAGCTTGAGAAAAGGCTGCACAGTCTTAGATATAATCCAAATCAGGAAAAGGCGTCTGTATTTTGGGATAGATTCGATGATGTAGTTCGAAAATACAATAAACTACCTGATACTCCTGAACTCTCTGAAATTGAAGTAAGAGATGCATTTTTCGAAGCAATCGTAACTAATCTCCCTCGAGTGAGGGAAACTGAATTTATAAATAAAAATGCGACCGGAAAATTATTAACGATTGATCAATTAAAAGATTATATTGTTCAGCAGGAAGCAGCTCGAAGTGATAAACCGGCCGGGCAGAAGGACAGTACAGCTGGAGTAAAGGCTTACGTGGTGTCAAACCCAAGCATGACATGCTACAACTGCGGTAATAAGGGTCACCACAGCAGTGAGTGCACGAGAAGCGGAAAAATGTGTTTCCGCTGCAAGAGGTACGCAGGTCATGTGAGGGCCGATTGCTCTTACACGGAGAAACAGCTGGAAGAAATCCTCCGTGAAAATGATCGTCAGAGAAGGTATGAATTTCCAAATTCAACTCCTTTTAATAAAAGGGGTAGTTTTAAGCGCGGAGTAAAACGCCGAAACAGTGACGGTCCTGTAGGCGATACAAAAGCGAAATACTTTAAGGCTGACAGAGGCCGAGGTCGAGACCGCGGTCGAGGCAGATGGTATAATCGAGGTAGGGGAAAAGCCTCAACTGCGGAAAATAAAGTTAAAACCGGTGAGTCTGTGAGTTTATTCACAAACACTCAGCTCGACGATATAAATAATTCTGAAAATAGTCGGCTTATTAGATTTCTGGCAGACTCTGGTGCTACTGAGCACATGGCAAATTCGAAATTGATTTTTAAGACTCTTGATAGTAATATTCGACCTGATATCAAATGCGCGAATAGTGATGAATCCGCGACTATAAAATCCGAAGAGATAGGTGATATAGTTGGATGTACTAATAATAAATTTGTAAGCTTGAATAATGTAATCTGTGCGAAATCACTTTCTGAAAATTTATTATCATTGCGGAAATTTGTGGATGAAGGGTTAACCGTATATCTTGATAATCAGCGCATAGACATTTTCGATCCGGTGTCAAAAGAAATTTTTGTTTCCGGTATTTACAAACAACCGCATTGGACAATTGAATTGGAGTCGAATAACTTGATTGATAAAAGGAATAAATATTCTAAATTTAACAAAGTAATTGCTTATGTCACCACAAGAAGGCGAGTGTATGAAGATACACAAACAAATAAAGAAACTAAGCTTGAAGATCAAAACCTAAACGAAATTGTATCAGTAGAACATGAACAAAACATGCTTGAAGATATAATGGAAACGGATGTTAATAAATTTAATGAAGTTGAAAATTTAAACGAAATAACAAATTCACAGGGCAACGAGCAATGCTCTAGCTACTCTAACTTTGAAGATACTTTACGTGATAGAAAAATTAATGAATTAACTGATGTAAGTAATTTAGAAAATTTGGATGATAATACTGATCCTTGTGAGATTAATTCTAAGTTTAATTTGAATCAAGCCATGTTATGGCATGTTCGCTTGGGGGATGCCTTAGTAAAATATTTAATAGAATTTCAAAAACAGTTTCCAGAGGTTAAAGGCTTAAAAAATGTTAAGTTCGATGATTCTTTATTAACTTGCGAAATTTGTATGATGTCTAAACTTAATAAATTACCTTTTAATTCCATGAGACAAAGGATGACTCAACCACTTCAGATTGTTCATGCTGATACGATGGGTCCAATCAGCCCGACTTCTCATCCAAAAGGATATAGGTTCATATCCGTATTTATCGATGACTTTTCACGACTTGCTATGGCTTATCCCATGAAAAGTAAGAGTGAAACTGGATATTGCTTGGAATCGTTTATTAAAAGCTCGAGCTTTGATTTTTGACGCACGTCTGCCTGAGAACATGTGGGACTTAGCCTTGAATACAGCTACTTATGTTTATAATAGAACTCCTCACAGCTCGAATGAAATGATCTCCCCTTTGCAAAAATTCAATCCGAATTTAAAAGTAAATGTAGAACAGTTGAAACGATTTGCTAGTATAGCTTACATCAAGGTTCAGAGAAAGGTTGGTCCTAAATTTAATCCGCTTGGAAAGCGAGTAGTTTTTATTGGATATAGACCAACTGGCTATTTATTTTTAAAACCCGAAGACGGGAAATACTACGAAAGCAGAGATGTTCGATTCAACGAAAAAATCGTCTTTGGAGATAAATACAGTAAGAGGAGCATTAAAAATTGGGCAAATCCGCTGGAAGAAATAAACCAAACTGGTCTACTAAGTTTGATGAAGAAAAGACTACTCCGATATCAGAAACGGAGGGAGTAAAACAGAAAAGAGGTCGTCCAAGAAAGGAAAAAGAAATTGAGCAGCAAACTGAGTCTCAACAGCTGGAATCTGATTTAAATCTGTTGGAAGACAATGAACTGCGTGCATTAAATGCAAGTATACGAGAAGATCCAAACTCTTATAAAGAGGCTATGAATTGAATTGAACGAAACTTATGCTCCTGTCTCCCGTTTGCCATTGATTAGATCAGTATTGGCGATTGCAAATAAATTTGATTTTGAGATAAAACAGCTTGATGTGAAAACAGCTTTTCTTAATGGGACCATAGATAGTGATATCTACATGGAAATACCTGAAGGAATTGACTGTTCAGAAGAAGTTCGACGAAGCAAAGTTTGTAAAATTCAGAGAGCATTGTATGGCCTAAAAATAAGTCCCAAACGATGGCATGAGAAATTTTCCGAAGTAGCAGTCAATCTTGGACTGCAATCCCATGCTTCAGAACCTTGTATGTTTACCTGGAGAGAAAAGGATAAACTTTTAATCCTATTGTTGTACGTAGATGATATTCTTTTGACAAGTAATTGTAAATCTAAGTTGGATGAAATTGCTTTGAAACTTAAGTTGGAATTCGAAATGTCTGATCTTGGCGAACCTAAAGTGTTTTTAGGTATAGAGCTAAACAGAGACAGACATAACAAAACGATAGAGATTACGTTGAAAGAGTATATAGATAAAATGTTAAAACTTTTTGGATACAGCGAAATGCATACTCAAAGAATGCCGATGGTGAGTAAGCAAGTGATGAATCGTGAGAGACGTGATAGAGAAGAAGATCAGCTGGACGATGCGAATACAAAGACAAATGGACCATACAGAGAAATAGTTGGATCTCTTCTGTATTTGGCAAATACAGTACGGCCAGATGTTGCTTATGCCGTAAATGTCTTGAGTAGACATCAAAACAACCCAACGGAAGAGGAATGGAAAATGGTAAAACGAGTATGTCGTTATTTAAAATATACTAGAAAATTAGGTATTAAGCTTGAAGGAAAATCAGATAATTTAGAAGGATATGCTGACGCTAGTTTTGCAGATTGCAAAGGCTCATTAACAACTAGTGGGTTCGTAATTAAGTTATTTGGTGATACAGTTGCTTGGAAGACTCATAAGCAATCTTATGTAGCTTTATCTACTTGCGAGGCAGAGTACGTTGCAATGAGCGAAGCTTGCCAAGGGTTGATGGCATTATATAATTCTTTAAGCTTGATTTTGATTGAAAATTCGTTTTTGCCGATAACACTCTGGTATGATAACCAATCAGCTGGAGCTAGTGCACAAGTCAGTTGTACAAATAAGTTAAGACATATGACCGAAGTTAAAAGAGATTATGTAAGAGAGTGTGTTGCCAGAAATCTAGTAAAAATAAGCTGGATTTCGACTAAGAAACAAATTGCTGATATATTCACAAAAGCGTTGCCTTTTGATTCACATGCACGCTTGACTGAATTGCTCCTGAATATTAATTTCGTAAAATAACCCTTTGTTTGTTTTCATATATCTCAGAGAAAAATAAGAACTGATGAAATTGATGGCTACCAGCTGGACTGAATCTGCTCGGGAGGGAGTGTTGGATGTTAAGGAGCGAGCACAATCAGTGCAGCTATTCGTAGCGAGGCTCCCCTCCCCGACCGCGGAGCTCTCGAGCTCTCGGCTTCTCGGGCCTGCGAAGCGAACGTGCGCGGCGCTGTTGCGCGGGAGCAGCTCTCTCGCTTCGACTCACTCGTTCTTCAACGATCGCGGACGCCGGACGTGCATCTTTGTTTTACTCAACTGTGGGTTCCGTTTTGTGTACAGCTTGAGGTTTTGTCTTTTTGGTGGGAGTGTAGTTTGAATAAATCTAAGTATAAAGAAGGTAGTGTTTTATTCTTAATATTCCCTCTCTCCTATCTCCTACAGATTAATTTAAAACCTCAACAATAATTCTGCAAACTGTAATTGCAATTCTAATTTTTATTATTATTATTTTATATAATAACAAAAACCACCAACGGTACGAGCGCGAAGCGCCAGCTTTAGCTCGGCCCCCCTAGAATGTTAATGTTAATATTATATTTGAAGTATGACAGTCCCAAGCCTGTTTAATAGCAGAGGGAAATGTGATAAAAATTTCCAAACCATTTAAATTTCTACAAAAAACAATTGTAAGACTAATTCAAGTAATGTATGCTGTTCTTTTAAATGATGGAATCAGAAAATAGTCAGCGAAAATTTAGAGTTTTTTAGAAGCTTTGATTCCTTTTTGTTATTTAATGTTTCTAATTTCTATTGTATACATTACGATCAAATTTTTTTTAATGTAAATAGGTGAAAGGCACCATCAACACATAACCATGTAGTATTATTGTAACGATCGTGCCTGGAATGTAAAAGCGTATAGCTTTTACATATTTCGGCCCCACTAGTTAATTTTTGTAACTTCATTTTTATCAAAGTTATAGTAACTTTTTTCGATATTAACCCTTTAACGACCAAAATGCTCAATTTTTCTGTCGAATTTCAACACGTTTTTTTCGGTAGTCATAGGCCTTAGAGATGTTTGCAAGCATGTATTTGATGGAAAATTTAACGCTTTTTCAAAATCTTTTTTTGAAATTGCGATTGATTGCGTTAGAAAAAAGTTATAGCCAATTAAACAATAAAAAACGTGAAAAATTTTGCAAAAAATCAAGTTTGCGATTTTTTTAGCAATGTTACCGTAAAGAAATCATCTTATAAATATGATCAGGGGTGATAACGACTACGAAAGTATCTCCAGGAATTTTGGTGGAATTTTTGAACCACTTCTTCCAACAAAGTGGTGGCAAAATAAAAAAAATCCATAAAAAACATAACTCATTTTTTATCTCGGAAACCATTGAGTTTAGAGGAAAAGTTCATGGAACAAAAAAATCTTAGAATTAATCGAGAAACACGCCTGAAATTTTTCAGAATTTTCCGAGGCGATTTTTGAATTTTCGGGAAATACGAAAAATCCATTTTTTCAAAATCATCTCCAAAATTTCTGAAAAAATCCAGGCTTGTTCCATGATGAATTCTAAGACTTTTTTGTTTTATAAACTTGTTCTCTAAACTCAATTATTTTCGAGATAAAAAATGAGTTAGATTATAATCCCAGCTGCGGTAATATTTTTGACACAGAATAAAGAATAGCCATTTAACAATAATATACTAATGTTTTACCTTTTAATGTGTATATAAGTGCAGTTTGTATAGCTTATACTAAAATACACATATCAAAAAAGCAATTCAGAAAATTGTATGTAAGCTCATTTTTATTACTTTCTAGTCTCTTGTTATTTTGAGGCCATACAGTAAATCGAATCGAAAAGATTATTTTCCATTTCTAAAGTCGAGGTTTGACAAGAAGCATTGAAAACTGTAGTAATTATTTTCATTAGGTATTTCTATTATTTTATATAACCATGTCGCAAAAACGTAAAAGATGTTCCATTCGCTCCCATGAAATGTACGAAATTGATACTTCAAAGAACACTTACGATGATATAGTTACCGTTCCAAATCCTGACAATTCTGGTTCTGATGGACCAAATTTCGATACTGATTCGGATGATGAAATTTCTAATATAACGTACACAGAAGCTTGTAAAACATTTACTGAAACTCAAACTAAATTAGAAAGAACGCATGTACTCCAGTGGATGGAAGGAGAAAAAAAGTATAATGATAATTTGGAAGACAAAATTTTATTGAAAGACTCGGTAAAAAATAAAATACAAGAAATGGAGCCAGTAGAACTGTTTGAAATATTTTTCTCAACGGAAATGAAGCAATATATTATAGATGCTTGCAAAGAAAATAATTTTGAATTAAATTTAAAAGACTTAAATACATTCGTGGGAATAATCATTTTGACTTCATTCAACAAAAGGAAATCTCAGAGGGACTACAGGTCATGTGATCCCTTTTTATCTTGTAACGTTGTTTCTTCTGCTACGCCACGTAAAAAGTTTGAAGAGATCAAATCAAAATTAAAATATTTAAAAACAAAAGATAAAAATCCAACTGACAATGCATGGCGTACCCGTTCACTATTAAACCGATTTCAAATTAATATTATGAAGTTCGGTGTGTGGAAAACTGCTCTTTCCATCGATGAAGTGATGGCTAAGTCTTATGCGAGGACGTCATTAAAACAATTCATTTGAGGAAAACCCATACAATTTGGTCTCAAATTCTGGGGTCTTTGTACTTCCGATGGTTTTGTATTAGGTCTTCACTTATACTGCGGAAAAAATTCTGCAACGGGAAATAAATTTAGTAAGTGTGCATTAGGTTCTCGCGTTGTCATGAATTTACTAGAACAGTTTTTTCGTGTAATACCGCCGGGGAAAATACATATGTTCCATCTGTATTTTGATTATTATTTCACAAGCTTAGATCTCGCTGTGCATTTGAAAAAGCTTGGACTAAAATGTACAGGTACTTTTAGAGAAGATAGAGTCAAAGATAAAAATGTTCTAAATAAAAAAACTCAAAGAGGTGAGTATGCCGTGAAGCACAATAAGAACAGTGGTATAAATTACATCATTGTGATGGATTCAAAACCAGTTTCGATTATTTCTACTGCTGCAGGGGTAACTCCCTTATCATTTTCAAAGAGATATAGTAAGCAAGAAGGAAAAAAAGTTGAAATACCTTTTCCGAGGGCTATTAGCGTCTATAACAGTTTTATGGGTGGCAATGATGTCCACGACGGATATTGCAACAATTTTCTTCCGAGTATTCGTTCAAAAAAGTGGACGTGGGTAGTTTTTTTAAGACTAATTGAAGCTTCGATTGTAAATGCTACTGTACTATTCAATGCTGTCAATGACGAGAATAAAAGGGTTGGAACAAAAGATTTTGCACTTTCAATAGCTAAAAATTACATGACGCAGGGACAATACAAAAGAGAGAAACACAATATGTCCAAACAAACAAAACCCAAACTTTGTTCTTATTGTCCCGTAAGAACGAGAATAATCTGCGAAAAATGTGATTTATCGATTTGTGTTGAATGTTAAAAAAAATACTGAAAAATTCGTATTGCAGTGAGAGGCAAGGGGACTCTCAAATCAAGCACCCCAAAGGAGACAAAATTCTACTACGTCCTCGTCGCTGTCTCTGGGTCATGCTAAGAGTAGAACATTTTTTATCTGGAAAACAATTGAGTCTAGAGAACAAGTTTATAAAACAAAAAAGTCTTAGAATTCATCATGGAACAAGCCTGGATTTTTTCAGAATTTTTGGAGATGATTTTGAAAAAATGGATTTTTCGTATTTCCCGAAAATTCAAAAATCGCCTCGGAAAATTCTGAAAAAATTCTAAGACCTTTTTGTTCCATGAACTTTTCCTCTAAACTCAATGGTTTCCGAGATAAAAAATGAGTTATGTTTTTTATGGATTTTTTTATTTTGCCACCACTTTGTTGGAAGAAGTGGTTCAAAAATTCCACCAAAATTCCTGGAGATACTTTCGTAGTCGTGATCACCCCTGATCATATTTATAAGATGATTTCTTTACGGTAACATTGCTAAAAAAATTGCAAACTTGATTTTTTGCAAAATTTTTCACGTTTTTTATTGTTTAATTGGCTATAACTTTTTTCTAACGCAATCAATCGCAATTTCAAAAAAAGATTTTGAAAGAGCGTTAAATTTTCCATCAAATACATGCTTGCAAACATCTCTAAGGCCTGTGACTACCGAAAAAACCGCGTTGAAAATCGACAGAAAAATTGAGCATTTTGGTCGTTAAAGGGTTAACAACTTGGGACGCATTTCGCCAAGCTTTTCGTGGCACGTACATACGACAAGATAGTGCCTTAGCACGATGGAGATGAATGAGCAAACGCGTACAACAAAAAAACGAACCTCTCCAACCATATTTTCATAATAAAATAAAACTATGTATGGACTTGAATTTAAATGTTACAGATACAAAGGAACAAGTACTAGTAGGGTTATGGTCTAAAGATTTATTTCATGCGATGTCGTCAAGGGTCCATGCCAATGTCGATGCACTTCTGCACGACATGCTACAATACGAACATATCACGACTCAACGACTAGAACGAGCAAGACCGCACGTGAGTAACACAACTAACACTAGCAGAGAAAACTGGTGGCAACGTACAACCATGGAAATAAAAATTATGCCGGAAAATACTACAGCGGTTCCATCTCCGCAACTGGCTACAAATACTACGACCTCTCAGCGTTCTCAACCGCCAGCCGCGACACTGCAAGAAAAAGGTCAATTTTTCTGCTACAACTGTCAAGTGCAAGGCCATTAATCTCGCGAGTGCCCGTTACCGCGGCGAGACCTATATTGTACTCGATGTAAAGTAACAGGACATACGGCAAGAAACTGTCCTCAAGGACAAAATGAGGTAAAACTTATCGGTAATCAACAACTGGGAACGATTGATAAATATTTAAAAAACGCAATCGTAAGCAATATTAACATGCGTTCGTTTATAGATATGGGAAGCGCTGCATGTATTATGACTATGAGTATTGCTTTAATTAATCAATTACCTGTTCAATATGAATCTACAGAGTTAAAAGGTTTTGGTCCAGAATCGCCGAAGGTAGTCTCACCCGCTTCATGAGGCTGAGGTCCTCGACGTAAAATTTCGCATTGTGATCGACAACCTCTTATCAACTGATGTATTACTGGGAAGACCATTCACAGATGCCGATCATGTTTTCTACATCAAGGGGGGGATACTTTAACATTTAAAGAGGTGACTCGAGTATCTCAAAATGAATTCGCGTCAAACCAGGCGAAAGTCAAAACAACTACGATCTCTGATTTTTCCATTTAATATAGCATTAAAGATTCTGAATTATGTGCAATGACATACAATGTTAAAGGTTCAATAAAAAAATGAACCCTAAAAAGAGCGATAAAAAAAGTATATCAAATCACAATTTTCTAGACCTCCAGAAAAGTTCTGTTAAAGGCACCCATGTACGTAAGTACTGTATAGGAGTAGGGGGAACTCAACGCTCTCGTTACACGGAGCTCTTTTGCGACGCACTCGGTCCGCGTGAATGTGCGCGACCGAACGTTTGGGCAATAAGCCTTGTATTCCATTGTTAATATAAATATACACGTTTCATTCCTGTGAAATTGTTATTTATTTGAGTCCTTCAGTACGCGAACTATTACTTCAGAAGACGTTCTTAACTAAATCAGAAGTGGGATACGTATAAACTGTGATTTTGTTTTGTGTGAATAAAAAAATCTGTGTATGTGAATACAATACTGTGCAATAAGCAGTGACTAATATTTTGAAAAACGAAAAAATAATTAAAAAAATTATACGCGCGAAAAAAAATTATCGACATTAAAAACTAAAATTGTAAACGAGTGAAATAAGTGAAAACTTTTCACAAGAAATATTCCAGAACAAATACAGATGTAAACAGAGTTTGTGTATTCATTTCGTTTGTTTACTTTGGAGCGCGTTACTGATTGAATATCATAAGACAGTATATACTCGAAATGTATAATCATTCGAATAATTCCGAACCAGTAAATAGTATCAAATTAAATTTCGGAGAGACTGCCTTTGTTAATCTCGAAAATGAAATAAATTATAATCTAGCGTCTACAAGGCATTCGGAAACGCGCAATGAACTGATACCGATAGCCATGTCCGAGAATTCTCACCGACTCCTGGAGTAGAGGCACTGGAAGGGGACGACCTGTCAACAAAGGAGCAATACATCGTATACCTGGCGCGACTTCTGTTTCCAATAATATCCCAAATAACCATAGCGATATGAGTATTGATAATTCGTTGAATGAGGACACGAGAATACACCAACCGACTACTCAACCAGCGAACGTACCGCCTACCTGTAATATAGAAACTATATTTCGCGTGATGATGGAAGAAAGTAGACGGCACGACACTCAACGTGACTTACTCTTAGAACGTTTAATCAATCGGCTTTATATAAACCCTAACCAACAACATAATAATATAGCACCTATTGCTGCGCCTCCATAAAATTACCAGGTAATGCCAGATCTTAGTAAGAATATAAACGAATTTAATGGAAATGAGTCGTCAGCCGAGGCCCGAGAATGATTAACAAACATTGTGAGCATGTGTCTTCTACACCGTACACGAAAATATTTTAAATAAGAAAGTAAGAAATTTTAAGTCTATGTGTTTCGTCTTAGGACCGTCCGCCAGAACTCATCAGTGGGGCGTAGGCGGTCCCTGCCCCAGACACACAAGACCATATTATGGAATCAAAATAATGATAAACTTAAATTTCGGTATCGTAAGAACGATGAACGAAGCCTATATAAGTACACATAGGGTGGAAAATCTGATTGTGGATGGAATAGTGCCCCCTAACATCAGAGTATATACTATGGGCACAATTTTAAACCAAAGTCCTGTAATTATTAAAAATATAATTTTTCTCGCTCAGGCAAAAGTTTTTAAATTAATATAGAATTCCATCAACAATCAGATTTTCCACCTTATGTGTACTTATATAGGCTCCGTTCATTCGTTCTTACGATACCGAAATTTAAGTTTATCATTATTGTTTCGGATGAAATAAAGGTAACTCAGGTTTCAAATTTGTTGAACAACTTTTATTTTTGAAAAATGAATCTATCGTCTGTAAATGTCTATATGTATGTATTGTGGGTCACACCGAACTAATAATTTACTTTTAGAATAAAGGAGGCTCATTGTACTCTTTGTCCACTATGGTTGGTGGAATTTCCCAGAGCACGGCGTGTATTAAAAATAATTAAAGGCGTTTCGTCCTCGATCTCCAGCTTGGACTCCTCAGTAAGGAACTGGAGATTTTACCTTAGACGCCTGTCGCAAGATGAACCGCGACGCCAGCAAGATGTTCTGCGGCTATATATATAGAAAAGAGACGACGATATCTACAACGAATGTAGAGATATAGTCGTCTCCATCTGGTGGTGGGAAAAACCACCAGCCAGAAAAAAAAAAAAAAAAAAAAAAAAAAAAAAAAAAAACTGAGCTAGATGGATGCCTAACGCATCGATCATTGCCGCCGTACCTCGCCTCTGGCATACCGGCGGTCGTCCATGTCACATCGTTTATTCCTATCTTTCTTGTATTTCTTATCCTCGACTGTGACGGTTATTTGGACTACAGAACATAAAGAGTGCGCTTTAGCCTTTCTCTGCTCTTGCGATTATGCTTTACTCGTTTGTTCTTATTTATTGCTTCGGTTTTATTTTTTTTATTTTTATTTTTGTTTCTTTGTTTCTTTGTTTCTTACTTTTGCGCTTTTTCGGGGGAGCAAGACCAATTGTTTATGAGGTTTTCCTCTTGCCTTTCCTTTCTCTTCTTTCTTCCCTTCTCTTCTCTCTTCTTTCTTCTCTTCTCTCTTCTTTTCTTCTCTCTTCTTTGGCTTTTGCCTAACCTACAAGAAGGAGTTCCTATTCACCTATCTATTCTCTCACTCACCCTTTCTTTCATTCTGAACTTTTACATTCATCCTTTCCTTTCGCTCATCTTTCATTCTACGAAAACCCTTTTTTCTCTATACGGAATGTTAGTCATTATGTTAATTAGTACAAAATCTCTATCTACCTTGATTACCTCTGTTCTACTACCTCTGTTAGTGCGACATGTATTAGTGCGACTTTCGATTTTTGCCTATCTACTATCTTCCGTCTTTCACTCATTTCACTTTCTCCCTCTGCTCACTTATGCATTTCCTTTCTCTCTACCCTATTTCTATTTCAGGAAGATTAACTGTACCTACTTCTATCTCTCACACTTCGTCTTCCTCTGTTCCTACTACTTCTGCTATTGTCGCGGTTAAAGCCAAGTCTTTTTCTAGGTCTTCGGTAGCAATCTTTACAAGCATAATGTCTTTCACCATCATGGTTAATTTGTCTACGCCTTCTTTGGTCGTCATCATCCTTTTCGTATTTCTAGCTGCTTCTTCCATATCCTGTACGTGTTTATGCCGTATTGTTTCGTACTTCACACATGTCCATAAAGCATGTTCGGGGGTGTCTGCCTCTCCACAGCTGCATAGGTCGGACTCTACAAAGTTAAATCTTTTCCTGAAAGATTGGAAGTTTCCATGTCCACTGAGTATTTGGATCAGCCATTTACTCGGTCTAAACCAAAACTTCGCTAGCCTTTCTTCTATGCTAGGTAAAACCTCATATGTGCGTCTTCCTTTTATCGTGTTATCCCATCTCAACTGCCATTCTTTTCTTATCTCCTGGTCTAGCCTTTCTATTATCAATTTTCTTGCTCTTCGCGTGCCTAGTCCTTCCTCCGATTGCACTGTAAAGTTTTTATATGGGTATTCTTTTCCTTTTCTCATCCAATATAGTCCGATTCTTCTTTCGCACTCTAAGTCAATCGGTAGGTGACCTGTAATCATTGTAATAGATTCGGCCGAGATGGTTCTGTACGCTCCTGTGGTTTTCATCAGGGCATATCTTTGCGACATTATGAGTTTCTTTTTCTGGACATTATTTGTGAGCCCGTACCATCCTGCTGCTGCATATGTTATTATGGGTATGAACACTCCCTTATATATTATATCTAGAGATCGATAGCCTAAGCCCCATTCCTCTCTTGCCAGGAAGGCCAACCTTTCGAAAATTCCTCTGGTTTTCTTTGAGATCTCCGTAACATGCGTTTGTACGCTAAGGCCTTTGCCAAAAGAGACGCCCAGATATTTAAACGTTTCTTGCCTTTTAATTCTTTGTCCGTTTATTCTGATTAGTGGGTAACATTTAGGATGAAATGTTCCCTTTGCTAGTAATATTGCACATTTATCTGGGGCATGTTTCATTTTGACACTTTTACTCCATTCTTCTATTATATTTATGGCCATCTGTCCTTTCCGTTCCAGTTCTTTACGAGAGTCTCCTTCGATTATAATTGCTTGATCGTCTGCATAGGCTATCGTCTCATGTCCTTCTCTGTCTAACTTGTGAAGCACTTCATCAAATACGACATTCCATAGGATTGGACCTAGTAGGGATCCCTGTGGGCATCCCTTTGTCACATTTTTGCTTGCAAAATTGCCACCTTCGGTTATTATTACTTTCTTATTACAGAGGTAATCCCTAACGATATTGTACAGTCTCCAGGGGCAGTTCATGCCTCTCAGGTTCTTTAGTACTAAATCAGAGTGGGATACGTATAAACTTTGATTTGTTTTGTTCGTGGTGTGAATAAAAAAATCTGGTATGTGAATACAATACTGTGCAATAAGCAGTGACTAATATTTTGAAAACGAAAAAAATAATTAAAAACATTATACGCGCGAAAAAAATTATCGACATTTAAAACTAACTTGTAACGATGTGTAATAAGTGAAAACTTTTCACAAGAAATATTCCAGAACAAATACAGATGTAAACAGAGTTTGTGTATTCATTTCGTTTGTTTACTTTGGAGCGCGTTACTGATTGAATATCATAAGACAGTATATACTCGAAATGTATAATCATTCGAATAATTCCGAACCAGTAAATAGTATCAAATTAAATTTCGGAGAGACTGCCTTTGTTAATCTCGAAAATGAAATAAATTATAATCTAGCGTCTACAAGGCATTCGGAAACGCGCAATGAACTGATACCGATAGCCATGTCCGAGAATTCTCACCGACTCCTGGAGTAGAGGCACTGGAAGGGGACGACCTGTCAACAAAGGAGCAATACATCGTATACCTGGCGCGACTTCTGTTTCCAATAATATCCCAAATAACCATAGCGATATGAGTATTGATAATTCGTTGAATGAGGACACGAGAATACACCAACCGACTACTCAACCAGCGAACGTACCGCCTACCTGTAATATAGAAACTATATTTCGCGTGATGATGGAAGAAAGTAGACGGCACGACACTCAACGTGACTTACTCTTAGAACGTTTAATCAATCGGCTTTATATAAACCCTAACCAACAACATAATAATATAGCACCTATTGCTGCGCCTCCATAAAATTACCAGGTAATGCCAGATCTTAGTAAGAATATAAACGAATTTAATGGAAATGAGTCGTCAGCCGAGGCCCGAGAATGATTAACAAACATTGTGAGCATGTGTTTTCTACACCGTACACGAAAATATTTTAAATAAGAAAGTAAGAAATTTTAAGTCTATGTGTTTCGTCTTAGGACCGTCCGCCAGAACTCATCAGTGGGGCGCAGGCGGTCCCTGCCCAGACACACAAGACCATATTATGGAATCAAAATAATGATAAACTTAAATTTCGGTATCGTAAGAACGATGAACGAAGCCTATATAAGTACACATAGGGTGGAAAATCTGATTGTGGATGGAATAGTGCCCCCTAACATCAGAGTATATACTATGGGCACAATTTTAAACCAAAGTCCTGTAATTATTAAAAATATAATTTTTCTCGCTCAGGCAAAAGTTTTTAAATTAATATAGAATTCCATCAACAATCAGATTTTCCAACTTATGTGTACTTATATAGGCTCCGTTCATTCGTTCTTACGATACCGAAATTTAAGTTTATCATTATTGTTTCGGATGAAATAAAGGTAACTCAGGTTTCAAATTTGTTGAACAACTTTTATTTTTGAAAAATGAATCTATCGTCTGTAAATGTCTATATGTATGTATTGTGGGTCACACCGAACTAATAATTTACTTTTAGAATAAAGGAGGCTCATTGTACTCTTTGTCCACTATGGTTGGTGGAATTTCCCAGAGCACGGCCGTGTATTAAAAATAATTAAAGGCGTTTCGTCCTCGATCTCCAGCTTGGACTCCTCAGTAAGGAACTGGAGATTTTACCTTAGACGCCTGTCGCAAGATGAACCGCGACGCCAGCAAGATGTTCTGCGGCTATATATATAGAAAAGAGACGACGATATCTACAACGAATGTAGAGATATAGTCGTCTCCATCTGGTGGTGGGAAAAACCACCAGCCAGAAAAAAAAAAAAAAAAAAAAAAAAAAAAACTGAGCTAGATGGATGCCTAACGCATCGATCATTGCCGCCGTACCTCGCCTCTGGCATACCGGCGGTCGTCCATGTCACATCGTTTATTCCTATCTTTCTTGTATTTCTTATCCTCGACTGTGACGGTTATTTGGACTACAGAACATAAAGAGTTCGCTTTAGCCTTTCTCTGCTCTTGCGATTATGCTTTACTCGTTTGTTCTTATTTATTGCTTCGGTTTTATTTTTTTTATTTTTATTTTTGTTTCTTTGTTTCTTTGTTTCTTACTTTTGCGCTTTTTCAGGGGAGCAAGACCAATTGTTTATGAGGTTTTCCTCTTGCCTTTCCTTTCTCTTCTTTCTTCCCTTCTCTCTTCTTTCTTCTCTTCTCTCTTCTTTCTTCTCTCTTCTTTGGCTTTTGCCTAACCTACAAGAAGGAGTTCCTATTCACCTATCTATTCTCTCACTCACCCTTTCTTTCATTCTGAACTTTTACATTCATCCTTTCCTTTCGCTCATCTTTCATTCTACGAAAACCCTTTTTTCTCTATACGGAATGTTAGTCATTATGTTAATTAGTACAAAATCTCTATCTACCTTGATTACCTCTGTTCTACTACCTCTGTTAGTGCGACATGTATTAGTGCGACTTTCGATTTTTGCCTATCTACTATCTTCCGTCTTTCACTCATTTCACTTTCTCCCTCTGCTCACTTATGCATTTCCTTTCTCTCTACCCTATTTCTATTTCAGGAAGATTAACTGTACCTACTTCTATCTCTCACACTTCGTCTTCCTCTGTTCCTACTACTTCTGCTATTGTCGCGGTTAAAGCCAAGTCTTTTTCTAGGTCTTCGGTAGCAATCTTTACAAGCATAATGTCTTTCACCATCATGGTTAATTTGTCTACGCCTTCTTTGGTCGTCATCATCCTTTTCGTATTTCTAGCTGCTTCTTCCATATCCTGTACGTGTTTATGCCGTATTGTTTCGTACTTCACACATGTCCATAAAGCATGTTCGGGGGTGTCTGCCTCTCCACAGCTGCATAGGTCGGACTCTACAAAGTTAAATCTTTTCCTGAAAGATTGGAAGTTTCCATGTCCACTGAGTATTTGGATCAGCCATTTACTCGGTCTAAACCAAAACTTCGCTAGCCTTTCTTCTATGCTAGGTAAAACCTCATATGTGCGTCTTCCTTTTATCGTGTTATCCCATCTCAACTGCCATTCTTTTCTTATCTCCTGGTCTAGCCTTTCTATTATCAATTTTCTTTCTCTTCGCGTGCCTAGTCCTTCCTCCGATTGCACTGTAAAGTTTTTATATCGGGTATTCTTTTCCTTTTCTCATCCAATATAGTCCGATTCTTCTTTCGCACTCTAAGTCAATCGGTAGGTGACCTGTAATCATTGTAATAGATTCGGCCGAGATGGTTCTGTACGCTCCTGTGGTTTTCATCAGGGCATATCTTTGCGACATTATGAGTTTCTTTTTCTGGACATTATTTGTGAGCCCGTACCATCCTGCTGCTGCATATGTTATTATGGGTATGAACACTCCCTTATATATTATATCTAGAGATCGATAGCCTAAGCCCCATTCCTCTCTTGCCAGGAAGGCCAACCTTTCGAAAATTCCTCTGGTTTTCTTTGAGATCTCCGTAACATGCGTTTGTACGCTAAGGCCTTTGCCAAAAGAGACGCCCAGATATTTAAACGTTTCTTGCCTTTTAATTCTTTGTCCGTTTATTCTGATTAGTGGGTAACATTTAGGATGAAATGTTCCCTTTGCTAGTAACATTGCACATTTATCTGGGGCATGTTTCATTTTGACACTTTTACTCCATTCTTCTATTATATTTATGGCCATCTGTCCTTTCCGTTCCAGTTCTTTACGAGAGTCTCCTTCGATTATAATTGCTTGATCGTCTGCATAGGCTATCGTCTCATGTCCTTCTCTGTCTAACTTGTGAAGCACTTCATCAAATACGACATTCCATAGGATTGGACCTAGTAGGGATCCCTGTGGGCATCCCTTTGTCACATTTTTGCTTGCAAAATTGCCACCTTCGGTTATTATTACTTTCCTATTACAGAGGTAATCCCTAACGATATTGTACAGTCTCCAGGGGCAGTTCATGCCTCTCAGGTTCTTTAGTACTCCCGGCCACCATACATTGTCAAATGCGCCCTTAATGTCCAAAAACATTATGAGTACATATCTACAGCTTGAGTTGTGCACCTTGGTCTTTAAGTACACTATCGCATCTTCGGTTGATCTGCCTTTCCTAAAACCGTATTGTTTGTCAGACAGACGTGGTTCCACGATTTGATCTAATTTTTTGATTATCAGACCTTCCAGAATTTTTCCTAAAACTGGTAGCAGGCATATTGGTCTATATGAACTAATTAGACCAGGATCTTTGTCTCTTCCCTTTTTGATTGTAATTACTTTGCCTGTTTTCCAAGTATTCGGAAATATACCGAGTTTTAGACAGTTATTGTATAACTTTAGCAGTTCTTCACCCACTACTGTAAGAGCAACTCTTATTATCTTCAGATCGAAACAGTCGATTCCTGGCGCTTTCCCTAATTTCATTTTCTTTACGACTTGCACCATCTCCTGCCTTGTAAAATTTTCGGTTTCGCTGTATTCGTCTGTATATCTTTGATTTTGTTGCCTTACTTTTGTCTGTTCTCTCGTTTCTGTTTCCAGGTTATCGTCTGGAAAGAGCTGATGAAGAATTTGCTCTGCTGTGTCATTCCAGGTCATAGTGTAGCCATCGTCTGTCTTCACGTTACTTGCGATTTCTTTAACTCTAGCTTTTTTGGCAGCCAGCTTGTACGGTAAGCTCCATGGATTGTCATTACCTTGTTTGGTCACAAATTCTTCCCATTTTTGGGTTTTGGTTGTGTCTATTAGTCTTATATATTGTCGCTTGGCCAGTCTATAGGTCATTTTTGCACGTTCTCTTGTGTCCGGATCTCTTTCCTTTTGGAATTGTCTGCGTAACCTGTTTGTGTGTTTTTTGGCCTTTGTCAAGTCCTCGTTCCACCATGGAACTTTCCTACTAGTCTTGTTCTTAGTGGGTATAGCTTTGTCACATGCTATTTTTATCCCATTTATTATGTCTTTAATGCCAGCGATTGTTGAACCAATATCCTGTCGGTGCGGTTGGGCTTTCCAATTTTCTCTCAGTGTGTTAATAAACAATCCCCAGTCCGCTTTGCTTGTTATATAGCTTTTGATGTACTCTTGCTTCCTATATCTACCTCCCTGAGCTTGTTCCACTAATTCAAATGTTATTGCTCTATGGTCACTTTATGTCCAGTTTTCTTGGACTTTCCAGTTTCGTATTCTTTGTGCCATATCTGGTGAGGTTAGAGTTACATCGACATAGCCTTCTCCGACTTCATTTGCGACTGTTGCAATGCTATTGGGATCGTTTATTACTCTGAGGTTATTCTGGAGTATAAATTCTTCTAGTTTCTCTCCTTTTGCATCCGTTTCCATAGGGCCCCATAGTGGCGATCTTGCATTCGAATCAATACCAATTATAAAGCTCTTTCCTCGTAGAGCCGTTACTATCTCTTGAAGCGATCTTAGATGTATCTCAATATCATCTTTTAGTTGGAAATATCCACTAATTAGGTATACTTTATATGGTACTGATAGTTCTGCTATTGCGAAGTGCGGTGTACATAAGTTAGTTATTTGCATCGCTATCACGTTCGGGTCTGTTATTGCTATGGCTGCCCACGGATTTTCTTTAGAGGAGACTATTCTTACACCCATACCGTATCCCGTCACTTTATTATTTCTTGTGTATGGTTCTTGTAGCATAATTACGTGAACTCCCTTTTCATACGCTTTTTGCTTTATTTCGGGTACCACCCGCTGTGCTCGTCTGGCATTAAGTTGTGTTATCAGAATACAGGGTTTATTGCTCCCCGTAATCTGTGTTATTTACTAGGCGTTCTAGTGCTTTTGTGTAGCACGGACATTTAGTGTCGAGAACATTATGGTCCGACTTCTTTTTGGCCTTGACGCAGTTTATGCACTTTTTATTTTCCTGTTTTTTCGGACATTTGTCAAAAGAGTGACCTTTTTCAGCGCAATGCGAGCAATGTACCTCGTTATTGCAGACTTTGCTGATGTGACCGAATCCCTGGCACTTAAAGCACCTGGAGACTAGTACAAAGTCCTGTATTTTGCACGATTGGTAATCTACAAAGATCCTCCTTCTTTGCAACAACCTAGTTCTAATTTTTGGGGTTACCTCAATAACCCAGTTGGTCCTGCTCGTATCCCTCTATCCTGTTTTAAATTTCGGCGTTATTTCTTTTTCCGCCTCGTCAGCCGAGCAAACGCTTTGCTCGACTATTATTTCTCTTATTTCTTTCTCGTTTAGATTTTAGGAAGATCATATATGATCATCCTCGGTTTCTGTTTGTTGGTCTATGCATTTCAAAGGTCTCCTTTAAGACGGTTTATTTAGAATTTTTGTAAAGACTCTTCATTTTCCGTCTCGATAATTAAACCTTTGTTAATTGTCCTGAGGCTTCTGATCTGAGCCTTCTCTGCTCTCGGTCGGAATTCGGCTTGAAACTTGGATTTTATCTCCTCTTCGTTTCTAAACTTGTCTGCTTTTTTCGGCTTAATGATGAGCTTGTGCATTGCCGGATTCTTTATTATAACAGCCCTAGTCGTCTCTTTCGGGCGCAACTAATTTCTTGGTACGTCTGCGTATGAGAAGTACCCGGATTTACTGCCTTTGCCTTTGTTCAGATAGGACTTTAACTTGTCCTTCCGAAATGCTGCTTTCGCCAACAGTGTTGAGACTAGGCTGTGCACTGTTGTCTAAGGCCTCATGGCGTTTTCGCTGTCTTTCTTCGTTAGGTGTCTCTTAACGATCTTTATCTGGTCCAACATGTACATTGGTACCTCTATCAGGCTTTTGACCTCAATTTTTCTACTTTGTTTTCCTGTTTTTTCGGACATTTGTCAAAAGAGTGACCTTTTTCGGCGCAATGCGAGCAATGTACTCGTTATTGCAGACTTTGCTGATGTGACCGAATCCCTGGCACTTAAAGCACCTGGAGACTAGTACAAAGTCCTGTATTTTGCACGATTGGTAATCTACAAAGATCCTCCTTCTTTGCAACAACCTAGTTCTAATTTTTGGGGTTACCTCAATAACCCAGTTGGTCCTGCTCGTATCCCTCTTTCCTGTTTTAAATTTCGGCGTATTTCTTTTCCGCCTCGTCAGCCGAGCAAACGCTTTGCTCGACTATTATTCTCTTATTTCTTTCTCGTTTAGATTTTTAGGAAGATCATATATGATCATCCTCGGCTTCTGTTTGTTGGTCTATGCATTTCAAAGGTCTCCTTTAAAGACGGTTTATTTAGAATCTTAGCATTCGTCGTATTATAACAAGCCCCTAGTTCTCTTCGGCGCAACTATTTTCTTGGTCACGTACTGCGTATGAGAAGTTACCCGGATTTACTGCCTTTTGCCTTTGTTCAGATAGGACTTTAACTTGTCCTTCCAGAAATGCTGCTTTCGCCAACAGTGTTGAGACTAGGCTGTGCATGTTGTCTAAGGCCTCATGTGCGTTTTCCGCTGTCTTCTTCGTTAGGTGGTCTCTTAACGATCTTTATCTGGTCCCACATGTACATTGGTACCTCTATCAGGCTTTTGACCTCAATTTTTCTACTTTGTTTGCCGGTTTCTATTTCCGTGCCTTCCGACTCCGACGAGCTTGAAGACTCAGATACTGATTTTGTTATTACCACCAGCCAGAGTGCGACGTATGCGACCTAGTCGCCGGTTATTTGAAAAATGAATCTATCGTCCGTAAATGTCTATATGTATGTATTGTCGGTCACACCGAACTAATAATTTACTTTTAGAATAAAGTAGGCACATTGTACTCTTTGTCCACTATGGTTGTAGGAATTTCTCGTAAATGTCTATATGTATGTATTATCGGTCACACCGAACTAATAATTTACTTTTAGAATAAAGTAGGCTCATTGTTACTCTTTGTCCACTATGGTGTAGGAATTTCCCAGAGCACGGCCTTTATTAAAAATAATTAAAGGCGTTTCGTCCTCGATCTCCAGCTTGGACTCCTCAGTAAGGAACTGGAGATTTTACCTTAGACGCCTGTCGCAAGATGAACCGCGACGCCAGCAAGATGTTCTGCGGCTATATATATAGAAAAGAGACTATCGGTCACACCGAACTAAACAATTTACTTTTAGAATAAAGTACAATGAGCCTACTTTATTCTAAAAGTAAATTATTTAGTTCGGTGTGACCGATAATACATACATATAGACATTTACGAACGATAGATTCATTTTTCAAATAACCGGCGACTTGGTCGCATAAGTCGCACTCTGGCTGGTGGTTTTTCCCACCACCAGATGGAGACGACTATATCTCTACATTCGTTGTAGAGATCGTCGTCTCTTTTCTATATATATAGCCGCAGAACATCTTGCTGGCGTCGCGGTTCATCTTGCGACAGGCGTCTAAGGTAAAATCTCCAGTTCCTTACTGAGGAGTCCAAGCTGGAGATCGCGGACGAAACGCCTTTAATTGTTTTTAATAAAGGCCGTGCTCTGGGAAATTCCACCAACCATAGTGGACAAAGAGTACAATGAGCCTACTTTATTTTAAAAGTACATTATTAGTTTGGTGCGACCGATAATACATACATATATACATTTACGGACGATAGATTCATTTTTCAAATAACCGGCGACTAGGTCGCATACGTCGCACTCTGGCTGGTGGTTTTTCCCACCACCAGATGGAGACGACTATATCTCTACATTCGTTGTAGAGATCGTCGTCTCTTTTCTATATATATAGCCGCAGAACATCTTGCTGGCGTCGCGGTTCATCTTGCGACAGGCGTCTAAGGTAAAATCTCCAGTTTCTTACTGAGGAGTCCAAGCTGGAGATCGAGGACGAAACGCCTTTAATTGTTTTTAATAAAGGTCGTGCTCTGGGAAATTCCTACAACCATAGTGGACAAAGAGTACAATGAGCCTACTTTATTCTAAAAGTAAATTATTTAGTTCGGTGTGACCGATAATACGTACATATAAACTTTTATTTTTGATTTACGATGTGAGCTCTTCGGGTGGTACAGAGCGATCTGACCAAACAAAACGTGAAGAGTATTCGCCTTTCCTCGCCACTCTTTTCCTACCGCGATATTCACTTATCCCTTGTCTCGCACGCAACCAGACGCAGAATATCACAACATTAATAACATATGAATTCTTTTATATATATATATATATATATATATACAGGGTGTCCCAAAAGTATGGACACACCTGAATATCTCGGAAAATAAGGGTGCTAGGAAAAAAAACTTTCAATATAAAAGCTTTAGGAAATCAAACGATGCATCTGATGGTGACCTTCAACTTGACCTTAAGCTTGACCTTCAAGGTTATTTGAAGGTCAAAGAGATTTTTTTAAATGGGAACCCCTATTTTTGACACCGGATTCAGAAAGAGCGAAAAATTTTACGTCCAAAGCGATGGTTTTCAATTTGTTAGAATGACCTTCAAAAGGTAAAATGAAGGTTAAATATTGAAAAATCGTAAACAAGCTATTTTCTTTGAACTTTTTCGGATTTGTGGGCGAATAAATGTCAGAGTAGATTTTGGGATTAACAACCTTGAGTATCTCGACCTTGGAGTTAATTTTCAAGGTCATTCAAAGGTCAAAGTAAATTTTTTATGGACAGCCTTATTTCTGACACCGGATTCAAAGAGAGCGGAAAACGTAATACCAGAAGTGATATTTTACAGTTTTTCGTTGTGAACATGAGAAAGTTAATTGAAGGTTAAATTTCATAAACACTTAGAAACTATTGTCGTAAATTTACTAACCTTACTTTTAGCGCTACCCAGAAACAACGACGTGGACGTAGTAAGTTCTGTTTCCTTTGGGGTGCTTGATTAACGTGAGTCCCCTTGCCTCTCACGATGGGGAGCTTGCTTAACGTGAGTCCCCTTGCCTCTCACGATTGACGTGATGTCTAGCCGGTGAAGGCAAGACAGGCTGATGTCCGGCCGGTGAAGGCAAGACAGGCTGGTGTCCGGCCGTTAAAGGCAAGACAGGCTGGTGTCTGGCCTGTGAAGGCAAGATGAAAATTCTTTCAGAAATCGTCAGTTACCATTTAAAGTTCTTGCTCGAAATGCCCTCCATTTTTTAGTTGACAATGCCCCATGCGATCATAAAATGATGAAACTGCTCTTTGAATCATTTCATTTGGGATTGCCTGTATCGTGTCAATAATACGTTGTCGTAATTCCTCCAAGTTTGCAGGTTTAGTAGCATACACTTTGTTTTTGACGTAGCCCCATAAAAAATAATCTAGTGGCGACATGTCAGGGGAACGAGGTGGCCACTCAATAGTTCCTCTACGCCCAATTACTCGTCCTGGAAATGTTTCATTTAAATAATTACGCACGTTTATTGCATAATGAGGGGCCGCCTCATCTTGTTGAAAGTAAGTGGTGTTAAAATTGTCACCGACAATCTCATTAACCGCAGGTACGATTTCATTCCTTAACATGTTTAGATACTTTTTTCCTGTCAAATTACCTTCTATAAAAAACGGCCTTACTATGCTATTGTTTATGATACCTGCCCAAACATTTAGTTTTTGTGGATGTTGTGTATGTGATTCCAAAAACCAGTGTGGATTCTCTGATGCCCAGAACCTACAATCTAACTGAAAAGTACATTCATCGGAAAATACTATTTCGTTTAAAAAATTTTGCCGCGCATCTATACGGTTCATCATTAATTCGGCAAATTCCAGTCTTCGATCAAAATCATCCTCATTTAATTCTTGTACCAATTTGATTTTATATGGATGAAATTTCAACAGTTTCATAATTCTATGAACGGAAGTCCTACAAAAATTTGTTTCCCGAGATACTTGCCTGATAGAGGTTCCAGGATTTTCAATGAATGATAATGCCACATTCAAAGAAGTTTCTTATCAGTCGCAATCTTAGGCCTCCCACTTTTGGGACAATCTTTGACACTACCAGTTTGCTCAAAACGAGAAATAGTTTTTCCAACTGTTTTTTGTGAAATTCCTGGTTGCAACGGTAAACGGTATTCTGCATTAAATAAAGCCGCAACTCGACGATATGACCTGACCATGTTACCCCATCCTCTCATCATGAGAATGGTTATTCGTTCACGTTCTGAAAGACGATTCATATTCAAGTGTATATATAATAATTGAAAACAGAATGAATGCTTTAATAGACCAAATTCAAACTTGTTCGTTGAAATTTTCAGAGTCACTGAAAACACTACCCACGAGGTTTTCGGGGTTGTTGTACACGAATATGGGCTCAGAATTTTAACTGGGTACCCCCGGTGTAACTCTTAAATGTTTGAATATCTGCACATTATTGCATATTTAAACATTTTCTCAAATTTGCAATCTTGCTATTTTTTTATAAATTTGCTAGAATTAGTCGTGTTTATCTATTCCTTAAAACTGACGAAATCTTATTAGTTATACTCTTATTATAATAATGACACTAGCATTCAAAAAAGTGGTCTATTCTGGGAACGAGACCTATGTATTCTTATGTATTTGACGTGCTGAATCCGAATCCAACGTAGCTTTTACTCAGGCATCCCCAAACATTTTTGAAAGTTATAAAAAACCGTGAAAAAGGTGAATAAAATCCATATTAAAATGGTAAGATTCGGAGTAAAACAGTTTTTTATGAGTGTACGTGGTTTTTGTGTATTTTGACTTGCTAAACCCAAATCCAGGGCTTATTTTACCCGGTTGGATCAGACTGTCTTGCCTTCACCGGCAGGACACCAGCCTGTCTTGCATTGTTGCAAATTTTTCATTTTTGCAAATTTTTCAATTTTGCAAATTTTTCATTTTTGCAAATTTTTCAATTTTGCAAATTTTTCAATTTTGCAAATTTTTCAATTTTGCAAATTTTTCATTTTTGCAAATTTTTCAATTTTGCAAATTTTTCATTTTTGCAAATTTTTCAATTTTGCAAATTTTTCATTTTTGCAAATTTTTCAATTTTGCAAATTTTTCAATTTTGCAAATTTTTCAATTTTGCAAATTTTTCATTTTTGCAAATTTTTGAATTTTGCAAATTTTTTATTTTTGCAAATTTTCCAATTTTGCAAATTTTTTATTTTTGCAAATTTTCCAATTTTGCAAATTTTTTATTTTTGCAAATTTTCCAATTTTGCAAATTTTTTATTTTTGCAAATTTTCCAATTTTGCAAATTTTTTATTTTTGCAAATTTTCCAATTTTGCAAATTTTTTATTTTTGCAAATTTTCCAATTTTGCAAATTTTTTATTTTTGCAAATTTTCCAATTTTGCAAATTTTTTATTTTTGCAAATTTTCCAATTTTGCAAATTTTTTAGTTTTACTTTTTTACTTAAGCATTCCATCGTGAGAGACAAAGGAGAATCACGTTAAGCAAGCATCCCATCGTGAGAGGCAAGGCGACTCATTTCTGGCATTACGTTTTCCGCTCTCTTTGAATCCGGTGTCAGAAATAAGGCTGTCCATAAAAAATTTACTTTGACCTTTGAATGACCTTGTAAATTAACTCCAAGGTCGAGATACTCAAGGTTGTTAATCCCAAAATCTACTCTGACATCTATTCGCCCACAAATCCGAAAAAGTTCAAAGAAAATAGCTTGTTTTCGATTTTTCAATATTTAACCTTCATTTTACCTTTTGAAGGTCATTCTAACAAATTGAAAACTATCGCTTTGGACGTAAAATTTTTCGCTCTTTCTGAATCCGGTGTCAAAAATAGGGGTTCCCATTTAAAAAAATCTCTTTGACCTTCAAATAACCTTGAAGGTCAAGCTTAAGGTCAAATTGAAGGTCACCATCAGATGCATCGTTTGATTTCCTAAAGCTTTTATATTGAAAGTTTTTTTCCTAGCACCCTTATTTTCCGAGATATTCAGGTGTGTCCATACTTTTGGGACACCCTGTATATATATATTATAGCGTTTATAACTTCACCTCTCTAAGCTTAAATAACAACAGATTTGGTATTTTCTGCGCACTTCGATCTACATTTCTGCTGGAGTTGCCCCCGCGCGAGATCAGACACCTCAGGACGACCAATTGCATCGTCCCTAGCAAGCTATACGGCCATGAATGCTTCACGCCGAGAGGCCCAGTTATTACACGCATTGCCTGCAAGAAAAACAATCCGAAATTATCAAATTTTAAAAACTCTGCGTCTAGTTTCGTCCGCGACAATTATTTTGATTCCATAATATTGTCATATCTGTCTGGGGCTGGGACCGTCTGCGCGCCACTGATGAATTTTGGCGGACGGTCCCAAGACGAAACACATAGACTTAAAATTTCTTTCTTTTTTATTTAAAATATTTTCAATTTTATAACTTAGTATTTTATTTGCTTCTTCTTTTCCTATTGGTTTATGTTCTGGCGGCTCGTGGCCTTAATGATGAGCTTGTGCATTGCCGGATTCTTTATTATAACAGCCCTAGTCGTCTCTTTCGGCGCAACTAATTTCTTGGTAACGTCTGCGTACGAGAAGTTACCCGGATTTACTGCCTTTTGCCTTTGTTCAGATAGGACTTTAACTTGTCCTTCCAGAAATGCTGCTTTCGCCAACAGTGTTGAGACTAGGCTGTGCATGTTGTCTAAGGCCTCATGTGCGTTTTCGCTGTCTTTCTTCGTTAGGTGTCTCTTAACGATCTTTATCTGGTCCAACATGTACATTGGTACCTCTATCAGGCTTTTGACCTCAATTTTTCTACTTTGTTTGCCGGTTTCTATTTCCGTGCCTTCCGACTCCGACGAGCTTGAAGACTCAGATACTGATTTTGTTATTACCACCAGCCAGAGTGCGACGTATGCGACCTAGTCGCCGGTTATTTGAAAAATGAATCTATCGTCCGTAAATGTCTATATGTATGTATTGTCGGTCACACCGAACTAATAATTTACTTTTAGAATAAAGTAGGCACATTGTACTCTTTGTCCACTATGGTTGTAGGAATTTCCCAGAGCACGACCTTTATTAAAAACAATTAAAGGCGTTTCGTCCACGATCTCCAACTTGGACTCCTCAGTAAGAACTGGAGATTTTACCTTAGACGCCTGTCGCAAGATGAACCGCGACGCCAGCAAGATGTTCTGCGGCTATATATATAAAAGAGACGACGATCTCTACAACGAATGTAGAGATATAGTCGTCTCCATCTGGTGGTGGGAAAACCACCAGCCAGAGTGCGACGTATGCGACCTAGTCGCCGGTTATTTGAAAAATGAATCTATCGTCCGTAAATGTCTATATGTATGTATTATCGGTCACACCGAACTAATAATTTACTTTTAGAATAAAGTAGGCTCATTGTACTCTTTGTCCACTATGGTTAGGTGGAATTTCCCAGCGCACGGCCTTTATAAAACAATTAAAGGCGTTTCGTCCTCGATCTCCAGCTTGGACTCCTCAGTAAGGAACTGGAGATTTTACCTAGACGCCTGTCGCAAGATGAACCGCGACGCCAGCAAGATGTTCTGCGGCTATATATATCGAAAAGAGGACTATCGGTCACACCGAACTAAACAATTTACTTTTAGAATCAAAGTACAATGAGCCTACTTTATTCTAAAAGTAAATTATTTAGTTCGGTTGACCGATAATACATACATATAGACATTTACGAACGATAGATTCATTTTCAAATAACCGGCGACTTGGTCGCATAAGTCGCACTCGGCTGGTGGTTTTTTCCACCACAGATGGAGACGACTATATCTCTACATTCGTTGTAGCGATCGTCGTCTCTTTTCTATATATATAGCCGCAGAACATCTTGCTGGCGTCGCGGTTCATCTTCGGACAGGCGTCTAAGGTAAAATCTCCAGTCCTTACTGAGGAGTCCAAGTGGAGATCGAGGACCGGAAACGCCTTTAATTGTTTTAATAAAGGCCGTGCTCTGGGCAATTCCCACCAACCATAGTGGACAAAGAGTACAATGAGCCTACTTTATTTTAAACGTACATTATAGTTTGGTGCGACCGATAACATACATATATACATTTACGGACGAATAGATTCATTTTTCAAATACCGGCGACTAGGTCGCATACGTCGCACTCTGGCTGGTGGTTTTTCCCACAACCAGATGGAGACGAATATATCTCTACATTCGTTGTAGAGATCGTCGTCTCTTTTCTATATATATAGCCGCAGAACATCTTGCTGGCGTCGCGGTTCATCTTGCGACAGGAGTCTAAGGTAAAATCTCCAGTTTCTTACTGAGGAGTCCAAGCTGGAGATCGAGGACGAAACGCCTTTAATTGTTTTAATAAAGGTCGTGCTCTGGGAAATTCCTACAACCCATAGTGGACAAAGAGTACAATGAGCCTACTTTATTCTAAAAGTAAATTATTTAGTTCGGTGTGACCGATAATACATACATATAAACTTTTATTTTTGATTTACGATGTGAGCTCTTCGGGTGGTACAGAGCGATCTGACCAAAACAAAACGTGAAGAGTATTCGCCTTTCCTCGCCACTCTTTTCCTACCGCGATATTCACTTATCCCTTGTCTCGCACGCAACCAGACGCAGAATATCACAACATTAATAACATATGAATTCTTTTATATATATATATATATATATATATATATATATATATATATATATATATATATAATATACAGGGTGTCCCAAAAGTATGGACACACCTGAATATCTCGGAAAATAAGGGTGCTAGGAAAAAAACTTTCAATAAAAGCTTTAGAAATCAAACGATGCATCTGATGGTGACCTTCAACTTGACCTTAAGCTTGACCTTCAAGGTTATTTGAAGGTCAAAGAGATTTTTTAAATGGGAACCCCTATTTTTGACACCGGATTCAGAAAGAGCGAAAAATTTTACGTCCAAAGCGATGGTTTTCAATTTGTTAGAATGACCTTCAAAAGGTAAAATGAAGGTTAAATATTGAAAAATCGTAAACAAGCTATTTTCTTTGAACTTTTTCGGATTGTGGGCGAATAAATGTCAGAGTAGATTTTGGGATTAACAACCTTGAGTATCTCGACCTTGGAGTTAATTTTCAAGGTCATTCAAAGGTCAAAGTAAATTTTTTATGGACAGCCTTATTTCTGACACCGGATTCGAAGAGAGCGGAAAACGTAATACCAGAAGTGATATTTTACAGTTTTTCGTTGTGAACATGAGAAAGTTAATTGAAGGTTAAATTTCATAAACACTTAGAAACTATTGTCGTAAATTTACTAACCTTACTTTTAGCGCTACCCAGAAACAACGACGTGGACGTAGTAAGTTCTGTTTCCTTTAGGGTGCTTGATTAACGTGAGTCCCCTTGCCTCTCACGATGGGGAGCTTGCTAACGTGAGTCCCTTGCCTCTCACGATTGACGTGATGTCTAGCGATGAAGGCAAGACAGGCTGATGTCCGGCCGGTGAAGGCAAGACAGGCTGGTGTCCGGCCGTTAAAGGCAAGACAGGCTGGTGTCTGGCCTGTGAAGGCAAGATGAAAATTCTTTCAGAAATCGTCAGTTACCATTTAAAGTTCTTGCTCGAAATGCCTCCATTTTTTAGTTGACAATGCCCCATGCGATCATAAAATGATGAAACTGCTCTTTGAATCATTTCATTTGGGATTGCCTGTATCGTGTCAATAATACGTTGTCGTAATTCCTCCAAGTTTGCAGGTTTAGTAGCATACACTTTGTTTTTGACGTAGCCCCATAAAAAATAATCTAGTGGCGACATGTAGGGGAACGAGGTGGCCACTCACTAGTTCCTCTACGCCCAATTACTCGTCCTGGAAATGTTTCATCTAAATAATTACGCACGTTTATTGCATAATGAGGGGCCGCCTCATCTTGTTGAAAGTAAGTGGTGTTAAATTGTCACCGGACAATCTCATTAACCGCAGGTACGATTTCAATTCCTTAACATGTTTAGATACTTTTTTCCTGTCAAATTACCTTCTATAAACAACGGCCTTACTATGCTATTGTTATGATACCTGCCCAAACATTTAGTTTTTGTGGATGTTGTGTATGTGATTCCAAAAACCAGTGTGGATTCTCTGATGCCCAGAACCTACAATCTAACTGAACAAGTACATTCATCGGAAAATGCTATTTCGTTTAAAAAAATTTGCCGCGCATCTATACGGTTCATCATTAATTCGGCAAATTCCAGGTCTTCGATCAAATCATCCTCATTTAATTCTTGTACCAATTTGATTTTATATGGATGAAATTTCAACAGTTTCATAATTCTATGAACGGAAGTCCCTACAAACATTTGTTTCCCGAGATACTTGCCTGATAGAGGTTCCAGGATTTTCAATAAATGATAATGCCACATTCAAAGAAGTTTCTTATCAGTCGCAATCTTAGGCCTCCCACTTTGGGACAATCTTGACACTACCAGTTTGCTCAAAACGAGAAATAGTTTTTCCAACTGTTTTTTGTGAAATTCCTGGTTGCAACGGTAAACGGTATTCTGCATTAAGGGGTCAAGCCTGGGTTAACTGCTCAAAAAATCGATTTTTTTTTTATTAACTTTTTTTAAAGTATTTCTTATATAAAACATTATCCCAAAATTTGAAAAAACAAAAAATTTTTTTCGCAAGTTATAATTGAAATAAAGTAAGCATAATAGACATTATTCTCTCTAAAATTATTTTTGCAAAAAAAAGACATTTTATTTTAATTTAACTAAAATAATAATTGCGAGGTTTTCGACGTTTACATACAAGTACATTAAACGAAGCAACTATCAAGCGTAGAGTTTGATAAAGTAGAAATCTACTTTGCATACGATTCAAATTTAACAGTTAATAAATAAATGATTCCCTTTACTCTAATATACTGCACAAATACGTACAGTATTATTTAAAGTAAATATTGTCTGCATTGTTAAAGTGTTTACATTATTTTAGTAAATACTCAGTGGATTTTAAATTAAAAGTATATTTTTGACTAGAAGTTTTATTAGTTTTAAAAAATTAATTATAAATTTATACAAAAAAAGGAATATAATACTTGGTACATCTGCTCATACAAAAATTATCAACATCAGTAAGAACCAACTACGATGCACTTCCATCAACATCGATGGAATTCACAACACCAAAGCTACAATCCAGATCAAGTAAAAAGTTAAAAACTGATACCATTGAAGAAAGTAGCACACAAAATAGAATTATACATATATATCACTACTTTTCCCAATATTAGAAGAATTTTTAGTTTGTCAGATTGTCATGGTACAGTTAAATTTTCTGAAGTTGATGTGAGAGGTTTGGGAAGTAAAATAACAATAACATGTACAAACTGTTATAAGGTATTTGTTATTGATTCGAGCAGAAAAGTTGGAAAAGAAAGTAATGCTTATGAAAGAAATTGGCGTATAGTGTACACAATGAGAACTCTTGGTCATGGGCATGCTGATTTAGTTATTTTTTGTGGAAATCTGGATTTGCAGAGTCCAGTTTCTCACAGTAATTATGACATAATTAATACAGAGATAGAAAATGTTTGTAAAGAAGTTGGTAAAGAGTCTATGAAAGCAGCTATCGAGCAAATATATGATTCAACGAGTCAGAATTGCCATATAATTGTATCAGGTGATGGTTCTTGGAGGAAGCGAGGATTCAATTCTCTTCAAGGTGTTGCAAGTTTGATACTGCATGAGAATGGAAAAGGAATTGACGTTTCTCCAAAGCAATCTATTTGCAGAAAATGTGAATTGCGACCAGAAGAAGACACAGAAGAATATAGAGAATGTACATAGAAAGTACATAGATAATGGCATAAAATATGCTAATTATATTGGAGATGGAGACTCCAAAGTTTATAAAGCTTTGTGCGATGTCAAACCTTATGGAAAAGATGATTTTTATTCCACTGGAGCATATTGAGGTTTGTAACACTTTCACAAATACACATCAAATAACTTCAACCACATTATATCACACTTAGCACAAATACACTGAACATAAGAACACACTTGTTGATATAATTTTATCCGTATACTGCAAATAATGTATATCTAAGTGTTGACACATTGGTTATGCTGAAATGGAGAAACAAAGAATCAATTTCTTGACATAAACAAAATATAAATTTAAGGTTATGCAAATACTTATCTGATATAATTTGTTCATGCAGTTTTATAAACCACTTGTTTCTTTTACTTATTTTATTTAGATACTATATAATATAATATATAATTCTACTTGATATTATAATAGCTCAAAACTGAACTACAAATGTGTGGCTGGTGCACACTTCCATTAACAGCTGTAACACTATATATGCCTCCCTCTTTCTCTATCACGTGACAAGGCTATCCGAAAAATCAATAATCTTATAGAAGACTTGTCATGTGTGAGAGAGAGAGAGAAAGAAAGAGATATTGTACACAACTGTCAAACAGTATTTGTTTTTACTGTATTCTTTACATATTTTTAATTAAATTTAATGCTTATAATAAAAATTATAATCATATAATATCTATATTATATTAAGCTGCTTCCATCAAAAACCTTTCTCGCTTTTTGTGACGTCAATCTATTTGTATGACGTAATTGTCGAAGTGACGGTATTTTTTGATAAATAGCTGTATCACATGTTTTTTGACGAACTGTTGGGGGTTAATGTTTTTAAAAGGGGTAAAATTTGAAGGGGGAAGGGGTGGTGGTATGGGGTGTACCCTGACCACCTGGACATCGTCTTCAGGAAGTGACAATTTTTTTTGCATATTCAAGCAGGGTGGCGCACTACTTACCAGTAGACGATGTCCAGATAACCCGAAGGTCACCCTGACCATCTGGACATCGTCTTCAGGAAGTGACAATTTTTTTTGCATATTCAAGCAGGGTGGCGCACTACTTACCAGTAGACGATGTCCAGATGACCCGAAGGTCACCCTGACCATCTGGACATCGTCTTCAGGAAGTGACAATTTTTTTTGCATATTCAAGCAGGGTGGCACATTACTTACCAGTAGACGATGTCCAGATGACCCGGAGGTCACCCTGATCACCTGGATATCGTCTTCAGGAAGTGACAATTTTTTTTGCATATTCAAGCAGGTTGGCAATTCAGAAACTTTTAAAGGACGATTTCATTTCTAAAATCTCGGTAGTCTAAAGGTTAAAATGTAAAGTTTCCAAACCGAAAATATAAAAATGTGTTTTGTGTTAATTCTACTTGATATTATAATAGCTCAAAACTGAACTACAAATGTGTGGCTGGTGCACACTTCCATTAACAGCTGTAACACTATATATGCCTCCCTCTTTCTCTATCACGTGACAAGGCTATCCGAAAAATCAATAATCTTATAGAAGACTTGTCATGTGTGAGAGAGAGAGAGAAAGAAAGAGATATTGTACACAACTGTCAAACAGTATTTGTTTTTACTGTATTCTTTACATATTTTTAATTAAATTTAATGCTTATAATAAAAATTATAATCATATAATCTATATTATATTAAGCTGCTTCCATCAAAAACCTTTCTCGCTTTTTGTGACGTCAATCTATTTGTATGACGTAATTGTCGAAGTGACGGTATTTTTTGATAAATAGCTGTATCACATGTTTTTTGACGAACTGTTGGGGGTTAATGTTTTTAAAAGGGGTAAAATTTGAAGGGGGAAGGGGTGGTGGTATGGGGTGTACCCTGACCACCTGGACATCGTCTTCAGGAAGTGACAATTTTTTTTGCATATTCAAGCAGGGTGGCGCACTACTTACCAGTAGACGATGTCCAGATAACCCGAAGGTCACCCTGACCATCTGGACATCGTCTTCAGGAAGTGACAATTTTTTTTGCATATTCAAGCAGGGTGGCGCACTACTTACCAGTAGACGATGTCCAGATGACCCGAAGGTCACCCTGACCATCTGGACATCGTCTTCAGGAAGTGACAATTTTTTTTGCATATTCAAGCAGGGTGGCACATTACTTACCAGTAGACGATGTCCAGATGACCCGGAGGTCACCCTGATCACCTGGATATCGTCTTCAGGAAGTGACAATTTTTTTTGCATATTCAAGCAGGTTGGCAATTCAGAAACTTTTAAAGGACGATTTCATTTCTAAAATCTCGGTAGTCTAAAGGTTAAAATGTAAAGTTTCCAAACCGAAAATATAAAAATGTGTTTTGTGTTAATAGTACTTTGAGTAATAAATACCAAATACACTATAATTTTTTCCCCTTAAATGAGAATAGAGTATAATCTTGTTTCCAAAACTTTCTTTTCTAAAAAAATACAAGGTTAAGAAAGTACTCTTTAGGTGTAAAGGAAACGATACATTCCTACCCAGACAGCACTTCATATTGCAGCGATATTTTGGAATAATGTCATATTGCTACAATATTGACAACATACATTGTCTGATTTTAGTATTTTAGAAAGTATTTTCTAGGTTTTGAGTATTGTACAATATTGACGGTACATATTGCTACAATATCCTATATATATATGGGTGGTTCTCTGTGACATCGAAGATGAAAAAAATAAATATTGCTATAACTGTGGGAATATGTTTTAGAGGTATCCAGTAGTTCTCCTGAATTTTTTCAGATTTTTTCTGGGCCATTATTTTAAGTTACAGAGAGTCAAAGTTGACATTTTAGCACTTTTCTGCATTATATGCCCATTTTCATGAATTTTTAGCTCCCAGGGGATGCATTTTTCACTAAAAACATAAGTATGACTTTTTTTGTAAAATTTTCCGAACTTTTCATTAAAAATACTTTTAAAGACATAAATGTATGCTGTTACACTCTTGTAAGCCATTTAAACTTTAAATAGTGAAAATCAGCAATTCTGCTCCGGACTCTGGTAACCTAATACTGTCTAAAAGATGTCTTTTTATAGTCAGAAACTGCCTAAAAATTTCCAGAGTGGGTCTAAATCATTAAGATCACTTATGGTCAAAATATCCGGGAAAAGTGCCCGAAATATTAATAGAAATGTATATTTGTTGCCTTATAACGATGAATCTAGTAGCATGATCATTGCAAAAAAATTTGTGCACTTACCTTGGAGTGGTAGAAAAGTATCTCCACTTGTTTCAGTATCCATCTAATCCCCTGTAAGCTGCTAAAAATACAAATATTATTATATAAATGTAAAAAATTAATTTTTAAACATTTATAATGCTGAATTTTTAGTTTTACATCCCTTACAAGAATTATAATACTAATCTGAAGGATTACTATAAAAGTATCAACATTATTATTATTATTATTCAGCAATACATTGTTTAGATTTCACAAACTTGTCACTGTCACGTTATCATATTATTCATTATAATTATATATCCGATTTATTTATATATCTTTTGTATTAAATACGTATATTCAGTTATTGTAATAATGATGTTTATATATTTATAGTAATCCTTCAGATTAGTATCATAATTCTTGTAAGGGATGTAAAACTAAAAATTCAGCATTATAAATGTTTAAAAATTAATTTTTTACATTTATATAATAATATTATTTTTAGCAGCTTACAAGGGATTAGATGGATACTGAAACAAGTGGAGATACTTTTCTACCACTCCAAGGTAAGTGCACAAATTTTTTTGCAATGATCATGCTTCTAGATTCATCGTTATAAGGCAACAAATATACATTTCTATTAATATTTCGGGCACTTTTCCCGGATATTTTGACCATAAGTGATCTTAATGATTTAGACCCACTCTGGAAATCTTTAGGCAGTTTCTGACTATAAAAAGACATCTTTCAGACAGTATTAGGTTACCAGAGTCCGGAGCAGAATTGCTGATTTTCACTATTTAAGGTTTAAATGGCTTACAAGAGTGTGACAGCATACATGTATGTCTTTAAAAGTATTTTTAATGAAAAGTTCGGAAAATTTTACAAAAAAAGTCATACTTATGTTTTTAGTGAAAAATGCATCCCCTGGGAGCTAAAAATTCATGAAAATTGGCATATAATGCAGAAAAGTGCTAAAATGTCAACTTTGACTCTCTGTAACTTAAAATAATTTTCGGTGGAATTATGCTGACGTCGGCATAATTACCTCAAAGTAAGCACAATTCCCATTTCCCGTAAGAATTTGTCGGCATAAGTACCGATTGATCAATTTATATATATATATTTATATATATATGGGGTATTCCACGTGAAGTGGTCCGATCAAAATTTTAAAATGCACCAAATTTTGGGTACACTTTGCAAATGTTTTTCAGAATACAGAAAAAAATTTTTAGGTACTGGAATCTATTTGCTCAAAAGTTATTCTAACCTCAAAAAGTGAATTTTTCCATATTTTTTTCAACCCCAGCTGGGTTTACCGCTATATAACTCAAAATCTATCAACTTTTACTATAGAAGATTATATGTAACATTCGTTGCTAATTATATCTAGAATTTATTCTTCTGGGTTAGAATTTCTAATCTCAAGGTCAATGTTACATAAACTACATGTCAATATTCAACTTGAAAAAATATTTATAAATATACATATAAGCAGCACCTTTAAAGAGTAGCACTCAAAATTTCGAAATAAATCAACAATATAACAATTCAAAAATTGAAGCAGCACATTTAAAGCGTAGCGCTAATATTGCTAAGTTTTTAACAAAGCGTTAAAAATAAATCAGTTAATAAAAAAAATCATATCTAAAGTATACACTTTATTCAAATATTTATAAATATACATATAAGCAGCACCTTTAAAGAGTAGCACTCAAAATTTCGAAATAAATCAACAATATAACAATTCAAAAATTGAAGCAGCACATTTAAAGCGTAGCGCTAATATTGCTAAGTTTTTAACAAAGCGTTATAAATAAATCAGTTAATATAAAAAATCATATCTATAGTGCACACTTAATTCAAATATTTACAAATATATATATAAGCAGCACCTTTAAAGTGTACACTTAATTCAAATATAACACCTAATAATATAATATAATATATAAATAACAATAAATATAATTTCATTTTTAATGCAGCCATATTATGAAACTAAACAGTTTTTAAAATATGTCAGTCCCAAGCCTGTAATCGCAGAGGGAAAATGAAATTAAACAAAAAAATAATGTCACTTCCCGAGGACGATGTCCAGGTGGTCAGGATGACCTCCAGGTCAACTACCCATCCTCCTTTAATTCCCTCTCCTTACCCTATTTTAACCATTTTAAAAAAACTCAAGTTCATGATAATGAGTCAATAAATGAAAATGCTACTCCTCATTTAAAAAAAAATAAAATTGGATGTTATTGCAGAACTTAAGAGTAAACAAAAAAAAAATAATATGTATGATGGTAAAATAGCAAATAATTATTTTAGTGAATCTTTAATAATTGAAAATTATTTAGGTACAATGTCTGAAATTTGTAAATATTGCCATGCAAAACATTTTTCATGTCAATATAATAAAAATAAATTATTTTCAAGTTGTTGTCAAATGGGTAAAGTAATGCTACCTGACAATCCTACATATCCAAAGAATTAAAAAAATTGGTTATAGGTAATTCGAAATATAGTACGAATTTTCGTCAAAACATAAGACAATACAACAATTCTTTAGCTTAAATTATTATCCTCATTACTGCATTCATTAATTAATCGACACGGAAAATTTCAGGGAGCGGAAAATATGGGTCATAAGTTGGAAGCAACTTAATATAGTATATATATATGGGGTATTCCACGTGAAGTGGTCCGATCAAAATTTTAAAATGCACCAAATTTTGGGTACACTTTGCAAATGTTTTTCAGAATACAGAAAAAAATTTTTAGGTACTGGAATCTATTTGCTCAAAAGTTATTCTAACCTCAAAAAGTGAATTTTTCCATATTTTTTTCAACACCAGCTGGGTTTACCGCTATATAACTCAAAATCTATCAACTTTTACTATACAACATTATATGTAACATTCGTTGCTGATTATATCTAGAATTTATTCTTCTGGGTTAGAATTTCTAATCTCAAGGTCAATGTTACATAAACTACATGTCAATATTCAACTTGAAAAAAGTGCAAGTGCGCCACCTTTGATTTTTTCATCCAAAAATCTAAAAGAAAGCTTGGAGCAATACCTTTCAAATGGTCTGTAGCATTTTTATGGCCTCCAATTCTGTAAAAAGTTATGACAATTTAAAGAAACACGAAATTTTTTAAAAAATTTAAATGGGAATTACCATGTTAATTTTTGTGAATTTTTTGTCTTTCTTTAAATTGTCATAAATTTTTACAGAATTGGAGGTCATAAAAATGCTGCAGACCATTTGATAGGTATTGCTCCAAGCTTTCTTTTAGACTTTTGGATGAAAAAATCAAAGGTGGCGCACTTGCACTTTTTTCAAGTTGAATATTGACATGTAGTTTATGTAACATTGACCTTGAGATTAGAAATTCTAACCCAGAAGAATAAATTCTAGATATAATCAGCAACGAATGTTACATATAATGTTGTATAGTAAAAGTTGATAGATTTTGAGTTATATAGCGGTAAACCCAGCTGGTGTTGAAAAAAATATGGAAAAATTCACTTTTTGAGGTTAGAATAACTTTTGAGCAAATAGATTCCAGTACCTAAAAATTTTTTTCTGTATTCTGAAAAACATTTGCAAAGTGTACCCAAAATTTGGTGCATTTTAAAATTTTGATCGGACCACTTCACGTGGAATACCCCATATATATATACTATATTAAGTTGCTTCCAACTTATGACCCATATTTTCCGCTCCCTGAAATTTTCCGTGTCGATTAATTAATGAATGCATTAATGAGGATAATAATTTAAGCTAAAGAATTGTTGTATTGTCTTATGTTTTGACGAAAATTCGTACTATATTTCGAATTACCTATAACCAATTTTTTTAATTCTTTGGATATGTAGGATTGTCAGGTAGCATTACTTTACCCATTTGACAACAACTTGAAAATAATTTATTTTTATTATATTGACATGAAAAATGTTTTGCATGGCAATATTTACAAATTTCAGACATTGTACCTAAATAATTTTCAATTATTAAAGATTCACTAAAATAATTATTTGCTATTTTACCATCATACATATTATTTTTTTTTTGTTTACTCTTAAGTTCTGCAATAACATCCAATTTTATTTTTTTTTAAATGAGGAGTAGCATTTTCATTTATTGACTCATTATCATGAACTTGAGTTTTTTTAAAATGGTTAAAATAGGGTAAGGAGAGGGAATTAAAGGAGGATGGGTAGTTGACCTGGAGGTCATCCTGACCACCTGGACATCGTCCTCGGGAAGTGACATTATTTTTTTGTTTAATTTCATTTTCCCTCTGCGATTACAGGCTTGGGACTGACATATTTTAAAAACTGTTTAGTTTCATAATATGGCTGCATTAAAAATGAAATTATATTTATTGTTATTTATATATTATATTATATTATTAGGTGTTATATTTGAATTAAGTGTACACTTTAAAGGTGCTGCTTATATATATATTTGTAAATATTTGAATAAAGTGTATACTTTAGATATGATTTTTTATATTAACTGATTTATTTATAACGCTTTGTTAAAAACTTAGCAATATTAGCGCTACGCTTTAAATGTGCTGCTTCAATTTTTGAATTGTTATATTGTTGATTTATTTCGAAATTTTGAGTGCTACTCTTTAAAGGTGCTGCTTATATGTATATTTATAAATATTTGAATAAAGTGTATACTTTAGATATGATTTTTTTTATTAACTGATTTATTTTTAACGCTTTGTTAAAAACTTAGCAATATTAGCGCTACGCTTTAAATGTGCTGCTTCAATTTTTGAATTGTTATATTGTTGATTTATTTCGAAATTTTGAGTGCTACTCTTTAAAGGTGCTGCTTATATGTATATTTATAAATATTTGAATAAAGTGTATACTTTAGATATGATTTTTTTTATTAACTGATTTATTTTTAACGCTTTCTTAAAAGCTTAGCAATATTAGCGCTACGCTTTAAAGGTGCTGCTTCAATTTTTGAATTGTTCTATTGATGATTTATTTTAAAATTTTGTTGCGCTACTCTTTAAAGGTGCTGCTTATATGTATATTTGTAAATATTTGAATTAAGTGTGCACTTTAGATATGATTTTTTTTATTAACTGATTTATTTTTAACGCTTTCTTAAAATCTTAGCAATATTAGGGCTACGCTTTAAAGGTGCTGCTTCAATTTTGGAATTGTTGTTGTTGATTTATTTTAAAATTTTGAGCGCTACTCTTTAAAGGTAAAAATTTTGTATTTAAAAAATTAGATATTATTGTTTTAAAAATTTTGTTTATATTTATTTCATGTATACTATATTTGTTTGTTGTTAAAATTTTTATTTATTGCAAAATTTCTTTAAATACAATGTTTTTAGTGTAAATTTTTTTACAATTTTTTTTTGGTATTTGAATAGAATTTTTTGATAAATATAATTTTAAATTTGATTTTGATTTTACTCTTGATAATGTTACATATAATTGGCCATGGCTAAATACTAGAAAAGGTAAGTATATTCCAACTTTATTGTATGATTGACCTTGCGACTTATTAATAGTTATTGCGAATCCCAATCTTATAGGAAATTGTTTTCTTGACATATTGAATGGTATTTCCTCTTTTGATGGTGACAATGTTATTCTGGGTATTAATATCTTTTTATTTGTATTAATCCTGAAAAAATTTCCGCTTCGATTGTGTATTTCATTAATTTTGTAATTTTTAATCTTGTTCCATTGCATAGTCCTTCATTTAAATTTAAATTTCTTAAAAGAATTATAATGGCACCAATTTTTGAATTCAATTTATGAGGTGAAAGTCCATTTGGTGTTAATAAATTTAAAAATTCAGTTGGCAATGTAGTATTTAAATGATTTTTGTTGTCATCTTCAGCTGGATCAATACTAAAATATTCAAATGAAGGTCCTTCCATTCGCATTAAAATGTTATTATTTAAATGTAATACATCATTATTTGTTGCTGCTAAAATTATTTTACTACTTAGTCCTGGATCATCAATTGATATCTTATCTCCAAATATTTCCGTGATTATGTCATCAGAGTTAAGTATAATGTTTTTAGGAATCTCAGTTAATTCATTTTCTTCTTCATAATTATTAAAATGAATTCCATTACCTACATCAAGTAACCACTGTTTGAAATTATCACTATCATCTTCATTAATAACTCATAAATTTTCACTTAAAGTAATGAATTCAAAAGATGTTCATAATTTACTGTATTTTACAGTATTTTCTAAAATTTCTGTTCTATTACCGTGTCGAACAATTGGTAAAGTTTGTCGAAAATCTCCTGAAAGTAACATTAATTTACCTCCAAAAATTTTATGTTTATTATCGACGTCTCTTAATAAACGTTCAACTGATTCAAATGCAAATTTTGAAGTCATAGAAATTTCATCCCAAATTATTACTTTTACTTCTTTCAATTTATTTGCATAATTTGAATTTATTTTTATATTACTTGTAGTGCAATCATCAATATTTATAGGTAATTTAAAAGTTGCGTGTACTGTTTTACCATTAATTAATAAATTTGCAGCAATACCTGTCCAAGCTACTGCTAAACAGGAAATTTTGTTATAATTAAGATATTTAATTATAGTATTAAGTAAATAACTTTTTCCAGATCCACCAGGTCCATCTATAAAAAAACAATTTTTGTTTGTTTTATTATTCAAAAAGTTAATTACAATATCAAATATATCTCGTTGGTTTGAAGTTAATGAATCAATTTCAGTTTGCTCATCTGCAATTGTACTATTTATTTCATCTTTATCATATGTATGATATTCTAATTCATCATTAATTAATGGCAATTTAAAGTCGGTTATATTGAATCCATGACTTAATAAAATATTATTTATAATTATTAATGATTGATTTTCACCTATCGATTGCTCAACATTTGGAGGATAAAAGTTCGTTTTATATTTGTGATATAAAAATGATGCATTTATGGGATTGTGGAATATACAAATAAACGCAAATAATTGACATAAAGCTTTAGGAAAGTTAGTTGCTGAAGCTTCTTCTAAACATCGATCCCATTCTTCATCTTCACTTATAAGTTGTTTTGCTTTGGCAGCATCGTAGAAAGTTGGATGGACAATATTGTCAACCGTACGCAAATATTCAAAACTGTATGCACCTCTAATATGTAATAATAGTAATCTTAAAAAGTATCGTTCTCGTTCTTTAGGATTAACTAAATACATACTACTTAATATTGGTTTATTAAATTTTTTTCTAATATTCCATTTTTTATTTTATTCATCAAATGTATAATATTGTCGTATTTCTGAATATAAGTATTTTTGCGCTTCACTGTCTTCTTTATTTAATTGAAACCAAGCAGTTAAAGTAGTTTCTATATTTTTATTAATTGCTTCTTCTTCACAACCTTCTTTAAAATATATATTCTGTTCATTTTCATTGTGTACAGCTAATCTGTATATAAAATGAGATAATTCATGTAATGGATATTCTAATAATCGAAACATTGCTTCTGGAGGACTAATATATCTTGTATTTAAATATTGTTTTATTTCATTGTAATTGTATTCATTTGTATTTGTTGAGTCACTTATTTCGGTAAGCTCATCGTTAGTTTTTTCAATATTATTATTAGATATTTTTACGAAAGCACAATCATGTCCTTTCTAGCAGTATTTAAATAAATATTTAATGCATTGAATAGTAGAACATGCTTCAACATTTATATGACAATTAAATTTTAATAATAAATAAGGATTGTAAGGAACTACATATCTATTATCAGCAGTTCTTTTATTTTTGTATTCATTATATACTATTTTTGTTCCATTATTAGATCTTTTATACAACGGATATCCAGTTTTTTGAAAAGTTGTTGTATCTCTAAATGATTTGGGAAAATTTTTAGTACATTTATTATTTTCCATGCATGGAGATTTTGTATTTTGGTTACCGCATGGACCATGAATCATAAATTGTAATTTTATTTATTTTTTCACATATAATAATTACAAAGGAAATAAGGTTGGACAACGCCATAAGAATAATAATAATAATATAAAATCAAAGAGTGTTTTAATTGAAGAATAATAAAATCCAATTATTATTGTAATTATGTGCATTAAAAAATAGACAATAATAAATGTTAACAAATAAGTAAGATTATTATTACTTAGTATTAATATATTATATTTATCTAAACTTTGAAAATGAAAAATTAAATCTAATAACTTTATAACTTCATATAGTTTAAATGTTTTCCTAATAATTAATATTGATACAACAAAATAAATCAAAAGTTTAAATCGACCGAGGGAGCGTTAGCGACCGAGGTATTTGTTGCTAGTAGTATATGATTTTTTATCAAAATATTTTTTAAAATCCATATAAACATGCATAAATATTCAATTATAGCTAAGTATTCTTGCAGTTTTAAAAAATTTTATTCCTCTTTTTATAAAGAAACTGATTCTTGAAGTTGATTTTCTGTTATTTTATATAATACATGTATATTAAAAAAATATACTGAGTATTATATTAATAAAACCAGAAAAAAGTCATTATAAAACTATTAAATATATATATTATTAAGATTATATATATATATATATATATAATCTTAATAATAATAAAATAAGTAAAACTTTAAATCTAATAAGTGAAACTTTAAATGCATTTATCTCATTAATGGTTTTTTTATCATTTTAGTTTACTTGCCGCAGGATATTTCAAAGCCAGGTTGATAAATCACTTCGAAATTTTGGGAAAAATTTTACAATATATATTTCTATGGACTTATGTTGCCCAATTTTCAAAAAGATAAGTTTTAGGTGAATGTTATGTACGTATACGTACATAACATTCACTATTTTTCTTATTATTATCAACTTTTATATTTAATACATTTGTTATTAATTTTTTTTTCAGAAAAAGAAAAACATAAGTCTGTAAACATGTGTTCCATGAACATTTTAAGACTTATTAGACATTAAAAGATGCATTCAGTGCTTCGATATCCTGCGCAACTGCAAAAATTGATCAATTTTTTAATATCATTATAAGTTTAATAACCAGGATTAAAAATTCATAATAGACATTTTTTATATTGATAACTATCAAGTATAATGTATATATATTATGTAAAAAAAAATAAATTTGTAAGAAGAATTAAAAAAAAAATTTATTCTAATAATAATTGTTTATTTATTTAAAACATTTAACCCAGGCTTGACCCCTTAAAGCACTTTTCGATCCTGGCGCCATGGTCTCTCTTGTACGATCGGATGTTGTCGAACAGTACAAGTTTAAATGGAGACCTGTCAAGGTTATCGTGAAAGGTGTGGCTGGACCAGCATTTAAAGTCCTTGGTCTTATTGACATTTTATTCTGTGTAGAAGGCCTTGATGGCAATATCTAACTGAGAATTGTAGAGAATTTTGAGCATTCCATCATTCTCGGTATGGTTTTCTACAACATTGGAATATGGAAGTCAAATTAAGCGAATCTATCTGGCGTATTGGCGAGAGTGATTGGAGACACTTCGTCAAAGATACAGCTCATGACATTGATTTGAGGATTTCCACTGAATGTGCTGGTATAATTGAGATACAGGACGAACAGCGGAAACAAGTCAAATAGTTAGTTGAAAGCCTACTCTTGCCCTCGGGAGACGTCCACGGCTTTACGACGTTAATGGAGCACCACATAGAGGTTGAGCCTGGTGCAAGACCGGTTCGTCATAAGCCAAGACGTATGTCTCCCAAGGTCCTCGAATTTGCCCAGAGTGGGGTCAAAAAGATGTTTGACAAGGGCATTATTGAACCGAGTGCGAGTGATAGGTCAGCTGCTCCGGTCATCGTCCGCAAGGACGAAGGAAGTTATCGCTTCTGTATCGATTTTCGAGATCTTAATGCAGTCACAAAACGTGATTCTTATCCAATTCCTAATATGGATACCATATTGGATAAGCTGCATAATGCAAGGTTTATATCAAAAATCGATCTTAAGAAAGCGTACTTCCAAATATTAATGCCCGAGGCGAGCCGGCATTATACTGCATTTGCTGTACCAGGGTCGGGGCTGTGGCCTATAGATGCAATTTTCGGACCTAAGGTGGAACCTCATGTGTTTGGTTATCTAGACGACTTGATCGTCATTACCGAAACTTTTGAGGACCATCTAAAATGGCTCGAATACGTACTAAGGACGTTGAATGACGCTGGACTCGAAGTGAATCGAGAGAAGTGTGAGTTTTGCTGTTCCAGCGTAACGTTCTTTGGGTACAAATTGAACGCGGACGGCTTGAGGCCTGACGAGGAACGAGTCGCTCCAGTCCTTAACTACCCTACTCCTCGTAATGTCAAACAGCTGAGATTCTTCCTCGGGATGGTAGGCTGGTATTCTCGATTCATTAATCGAGAAGCTGACATTAAAGCTCCCCTTACCAAGTTGCTGCGTAAAGACCAGGCTTGGGATTGGGGCGAGGAGCAGGAGGAGGCGTTTCGTCAGCTCACAGTTGCTTTAGCTGTAGCGCCTGTATTAGCCCGTCCAGACTTTTCTAAGCCATTTACCGTCCAAAGTGACGCTAGTGACTTAGCATAGGTGCGGTGTTGACGCAACTGGATGGCGAGGGTTTCGAGCATCCGATTGTCTAATTCAGCCGATTATTAAATCGCGCTGAACGTAATTAAAGGTCAACGGAAAAGGAATGCTTGGCTCTCATATGGGCTACTAAGAGATTGAGACCATACATTGAGGCCTATTGATTCACGGCTGTGAACGACCATAGTGCTCTCATATGGCTCAAAAGTCTCAAGGAGCCGTCGGGTAGGTTAGCACGATGGATACTTGAAATGCAGCAATGGGACTTTGAAATAGTGCATAAGAAAGGAACCTTGCACTATGTCCCGGACGCGCTTTCTCGTGCCATCAACCCAGACCCCGACGAAGAAGAGATTGCCTCGTTCGAAGTAATTACAGACCCATGGTGTCGACGCTTCACGCACTCCGGATTTAATATTTAATAGAATAATAAAGAAAAATATGGCCGGCGCACAGTCCACTTACCGCACGCGAGCTTCAACTCTTTCGCCTCGTCTCAACTATTCCTCTACAATACTCCTCGAATTTTAACAATGTTTCCTCCAATCTACGGGTAATCGTTCCTCCAAATATATTAATAATCAATCAACAGGTCGGCGGGTACTAATTATTTCCGGCTTTCTGCCGGTTTCATTCCTTTAATTGCCGATTCGCGGCGCTAGTTTCCCTCATTTCCCTCATTTCAAACCATTAATCTATTGACTACGTCATTAGAATACTATATAGCCGTCGACGCTACTGCCACCTATTACGGAGTTCGCAGTGTTAAATTAATACCGGCCGAATCGGATTTATGAAGTATCTAGTGTAAAACGGCGTGCGCCTCCACTAATGCAAGACTCGTATCTCTGTCCCTCTTTCGCATGTACGTATACGATATCTCGATTCCTGTCTCCCCGCGCCGGCGCACTCTCTCGGTCAGCCATATCGTGCGAGCGGGCGAGTTTACCCCCTCTCTACTGCCACCTATATGCTTCTCGCTGTCTCTCTCACGTTCGTGCGCATTGGAGAGAGAGAGAGAGAGGTGTATTGTTGTGTATACGGTGACCTGGTGCGAACCGACGGTGCTGGTGGATTCGTACGGATATCGATGTCGTCGACTGAGCAGTCTTCTCTTGGTGTGAGGCCATCGTCCGTTTCGTCGATTCTCTCATCTCCGTCGTCGGCTTCCATCATCCTCAGGTGCGTGCAGATAAGTATACTTTCCATCACATATAAACATAATTAACCCATAACCCATCCCATTAATATTTCCTTTATAATCCTTTTTAATGTCGGTGACGAGAATGGTTCGGGTTAAGTTATTTGTTATTATTTTATTTATTAACTCTCATGCACTGACAAGTGCACGAAGCGCACGCGCACCTGAACTGGCGTCACATTATAGTGACACGCCGAGCCACTGAGTCGCGGTGTTCGAAAAATGCACATGAAAAAATTTTCAGAGGTACACGTCTGGGATCGAACCCACGACCCTCGGTGTGAGAGTCGGGAGCTCTACCCATGAGCCACCGCGGCTCCACATTTCTTTATGTATATATCTAATTTTGATCCGCATTTTAATTCCTATTTATCTATTTCAGGTATGGACAACGTTCCCACCTTTCCTTTCCTTATCCATCAATTCCCCTCTTTTAATTTAATAATTTATTTTAAATAAAGTGAGGTACTACCTTACAAGTTCATTAACACGTTTTTCGGTAAATATAATTTATTTATAATTAAATTAAACTATAAAAAGTAAGTAATTGGATCACGTAATGGAAAGCTAACCTTATTGGGAACTATTTTGTAGGTTCAGTTTAAAATTTTTCTCAGTTAACATATACAAAATTAAATGTAGATTAAATTAATACACAATAAGTAGGTAACCCAGCGATATGACTTCTATTCGAGATATTGATCATACGTTTTCCTTAAAATTTGAAGTTACTTATTTAAGTTCAATATTTGTTATGCCACTAGCAAATTATTAATGCTTTTAAAGTGTGATAACGAATTAACATTTTGGTTAATAAGATGAAAGATTTCTCCATTGCATTAATTTCAACAATCGCAGCCAATATTAATTTTATGTGTACATGTAATAATATTCTCTTCCACATATGACATTTACAATCAGTATGCGTACAAACTTCTTTCGACAAAATGCCTTGCGCTTTACATATATTCTGCATATAAATCTATTTATGTACAAAGGAATATTAATTTTCTTTAGTTTTTTATTAAAAAGATTTACAGAGTTTCTGTAAAATAGAAAATAAATACAAAGTTAAGACTTAGTATAAATTTTAAAAAAAATCAATCAAAGTGAATCTTTATTTGCAGTTTATATATGTAGTAATATACATTGTGATGCTGGTTTATAATTCCATATAAAAAAAATTATTTGAATAAAATTATTTCCGGATCCAGACATCATCGAAGAAAAAAAAATAATATTAATTTATTCGTCCTTATCACCCGGTGGAATCACCCAGAGGAAGTTCCGTTGAATAAAATAAATAGTTCCGGATGCCTATTAAACCGCGACAACGAATATTAACACTCCTAACAAAAATGTAGGTATATAAAATTATATTACGGGATCTAAGAGTAGATCCCGTGGCACCACTAACCACGAGAGAGAGAGAGAGAATGTGATTTTAAATTAATTAAATAAATAATTTAATTTAGAAACAAAACACGCACTGAATTAATTATTATTGTCCTCACTAATAAGGTTAATTATTATATTAATAATTAAGAAAAATAACTCACCAATATGAAGTAATAAAATCAATATAGTAATCGATATAATAATAATAATAACAATATCCAATAATATTCCTTTTGGATAGATATATCTATATATGTATATATATTTTGAATGATAACTGTTCCTCCTTATTGTCGGAATAAATCTCTATATAACTCCTTAATCCTCCTTATATTAAAAATTAATCCTCCGTTAATGTGATTGATAGACTCAGAATACACAATACTGTTAATGCGATTGATAGAATCAGAATAACTCTCTGCGATCGATAGGATCAGAATGGCGAGGATCCGTTTTCCGAACCACGCCAGACTTCTTCCCCGATTTTCTATCTCCCTCAATCTCCTAATATCCCTATCTGTTCTCTCTCTCGTTACCTGCGAGGGATCCGGCAATATTATAATTCTCCAACCCTTCCGTATCCGTCACTGCTGTAATAAAGCTACCCGTATTTACCCACTATAGATAAAAATGACAACTAATTTGCATAAGTTATCATTGCCCCAACTAGTATTTCGACTTTCCGTATTTAAGGTAATTACAGTCATATAACGTAACATGCTGTTATATTTACCCATACGGAAGTCTTATCTCTAATAAAATCATCTATTGATTGGTTCAATAGATCACTAAATTATTCTCTAGTTAATAGCGCGAAATTCGAATATCAATTTATCTCCTTACTATTACACACGTGTTCCCCCACTATCCGCGTTCCGATTCCCTAGACTATATGCACGCGATCCCCGTATCGATACGAGCGCGGACCGCGTGTTCAGTGTGCGCGCGCTTGAATCTAGGTCGATTCAAGATGGCGACAACTGAGCGTGGGCTGGCACGTAAACAACGTGCCTCGCGACCGTTTCCCCGGGTGTGCGCGATCCACCGGCGGGAATAGTATCCGGGTACTACCGCGGAGTGGTGCGCGTCTGGAGGTGCGCGTACGCACCTGCCAAGGCTCCACAGGCGACGCAGCATATGGCGAATCTTTCCAACACTACTGTGCACTCGTAAGTATTTTTTTATAACTATATATAATATATATTTTAATAACTAATTATTTTTATTAATCTAACATGTACTTCCCTTCTAACAATCCTCTCTCTCCTTGATACACAACCCTCCTTACCTTGTTTATTACTAACTAAACAATAACTATTTATATTTATTTATTATTCCTAACACCCCTAATTCCACCTGTTCTTTATCCCTATTTGATACTCAATTATTAGAGTATTTAATTTCTATTATCTTCCTTTTTTTCAATTATACTAATTAACCAACCCATGTATTCATCGTTCACACACCTTCCCACACTTATATTATTATTAATATATTTCTCTTTTTCAGATGCAGCGTGCTAAGGAGTACCTGTCCCCGAGGGAACCCCGGACACGCTGATCAATATACCACCTGCTGTACCTTCGCATCAACCCATGAGGACAACTGGATAAGTACAATTAATTAATATAATTTATTTATTTACTAATTGATACTAATATTATATGTATATTATTTTCAGGTGGCCTCAGTGATCCCACATCACAATATGTAACAGCACAAGAAACTTTGTCGAAAGAAGTTTGTACGAGGATTGTCAGATTCAATTAGAATTCGTACAAACTTCCTTCGACAAAGTGCATGCATAACATGTATTCTGCATAAAAATCTATTTGTATGAGCAAAGAAATATTAATTCTGTTTAGTTTGTAATCAAAAAAATGTATAGTTTCAATGAAATAAAAATTATTTAATAGTTAACACTTATTATAAACCTTTTCAAAATAAAACACCACTGCATGTAGCTTCCTTAAAATAAATGTATCACTTCTGTATATCATGTACTAGTCTAATATGAAATTAAATTAATCATAATAAATTTATTCCATTTTGACCTTTAAGCTTTTTGAAATTGTTTATGGCAAAATGAGATCTTCCCAGGGCCTTAGTCTAAACGATGCCTTGTACTCTGGGCCAAAACTCCACACCTCGGTTTGGTGTGTTCTGACTCGCTGGAGTCGACACCAAGTGGCCTTCTGCTCTGACATAAGGATGATGTACCGCCAAATCAGAATCGATGAGCGGGATGTGAATCTCCAGCGCATTGTTTGGAGTCCTCGGGAGGACGAGGCTCCTTCACATTTCCAGCTGATGACTGTGACATACGGGAGTCTTGTGCGCCCTACCTGTCGCTGCGCGCACTGAAACAGCTGTGCGTCGATGAGGGCTCCCCCTTTCCCGAAGCCGTCCAGGCATTGCTTCAAGATCGATATATCGATGACATTCTATCCGGTGCTGATACGATCGAGAGCGCACGATCGCTGCGGGACCAGCTCATCAAGCTGCTAAGAGCTGGAGGATTTCCACTTGGGAAATGGGTAGCAAACACCCCAACTTTCCTGGAGGACCTGCCTGCGGACGACTGCTTGCGACCCACGTGGGTGAATCTCATTGCCGATGGTCCAGTACATGAATTGGGAATAAGCTGGAACCCAACCAACGATACCTTTCATTTGACTCCACCGCAGTTCAAGGGACGTCAACACACGAAGCGCGAGATTCTCGCAGCTGTGGCAGCTATCTATGATCCCTGTGGCTGGCTTGCGCCTGTCGTACTGATGACAAAACTCCTCATCCAGGATCTATGGAGAGCACGAATGGATTGGGACGAAAAAGTGTCTACCACCTTCGCTCGACGGTGGGAATCGATCCGTTGCGGCCTACAAGAACTTCCGCAATTCATACTCCCGCGGTGGATCCATACCAGCCCTGATCGAGACACTCACCTGCACGCATTCTTCGATGCCAGTCGCAGAGCTATGGCAGCCGTCATCTACATCCGAGTATCGAACTCCTCACCAACAGCCATTGTCAGTCTCCTTGCAGCCAAGACGAAGCTGGCCCCCATTCGAAGTTTGAGGCCAACGTCGGTTCCCACCCTGAGATCAACCATACCGCGCCTCGAACTAAGAGCCGTCTTGATCGCAGCAAAAATGTTAAGGACTCTCGCAAGCGAACTAAACGTCCCGTTAGAACATTGCGTGGCATGGAGTGACTCTCGGGTAGCGTTGAGTTGGATCTAATCCTCAGAGCCGGTCGGCAATATGAATGTGGACAACTATGTCAGCCACGTGCAAGAGTTCTTGCCCCATCACGCCTGGCGCCACGTGCCCACTGACACCAATCCAGCAGACATAGCCAGTCGCGGCACTGATCGTCCGCACCTTCTCCAGAAGCATTAGATCGGGGGCCCCGCGTGGCTGTCAGATCATCCAAGTACTTGGCCTCAGACAAGTCCCGGACCCTCCCTTACCGAGACGCGGTCGTTGCCGCACCATGTTCTGGTCTGTTGCTGTCCAAGCTCAGATTCGGATTTCGCAGCCAAGTTTTCAGACTTAAATACTCTGCTGCGATTCATCGTGCGATTGCGAAGGTGGGTCCGCCTTCGGCTATCTCGAACATCGAACACCAACTAACGCGATTCTCCAGCCTATTAACACGCAGGAGCTAGACATCACCTTCGAAGCTTGTGTGTGCACCAGTCAGCGGCGATCATTTGCAAGCGAAATGCAGCTGCTGAAACGAGACTCCATTCTACCAGCTCGAAGCCCTCTTCGAGGTCTTGACATCTGCATTGGATCCGACGACCTTTTGAGGGTGGGCGGTCGACTACAGCACTCCTGCCTTCCTTTCAACGAGCGGCATCCACCTCTTCTGAGCGGTGACTCTCACCTTGCCAAGATGATCATTGACTGGGCTCATCGACGTGCCTTACATGGAGGGTTCCGTGCCACTTACGTATACACTATCCGTCGGGCTTGGATCATCGGCGGAAGACGACGAGTTCGAAGTTTCGTACAGAAATGCACCATTTGCGCCCGAACTTGCGCTTGCCCAATGGAGCAAAAAATGGCAGCTCTTCCCTTGGAACGTGTGACCCCGGCGCGCGCATTCTCGCGAGTGGGTCTCGATTACGCCGGCCCTATCCACGTTCTCGCCACGAGGGGCAGAGGTGTCCGCATCTCGAAGGGTTACGTAGCTCTTTTCGTCTGCTTGGTTACCAAGGCATTGCATTTAGAGCTTGCTAGTGACCTCTCGACCGAGAGTCTCATGGGTACTCTAACCCGGTTCAGCGGAAGGCGGGGACGCCCTGCCGAAATTTGGAGTGACAACGCCACTCACTTTCACCGGGCAGATCGGGAGTTGCGCTCTCTGATGACCCAGTCCAGGCTCGACTTGACGCGCATTTGTGGTGCTTTGGCCGAGGATGGAGTCGCCTGGAAATTCATTCCTCCATTCGCTCCTCATTTTGGTGGTCTGTGGGAGGCCGGTGTGAAATCCTGCAAAACTCACCTGAAGCGTGTGATGGGCTCTCGCCATCTTACCTATGAGGAGTTTAGCACCGTGCTGGTCAGCATTGAGGCTGTGCTAAACTGTCGACCGATGACCCCGTTGTCAGGAGACCCCGAGGATCTTCACGTGCTGACTCCAAGCCACTTTCTTGTGGGTAACCTTCTCATCGCCATCCCTGAGCCATCGACATATGCGGAGCGCCTCGACCACCTTACCCACTGGAAACTCGTCATGGGCACTCGTGCCCAATTTTGGCATCGGTGGAGCCGCGAATACCTCAATCTGCTCCAGCAGCGAGGAAAATGGACTCGTGAGCGACCCAGCTTGCGCGAAGGAGACTTGGTTGTGGTACTGGATTCCACACTCATCTCAATGAATGGAAGGTGGCCTTTGGGTCGCGTTGTTCAAGTCCACCCTGGCCCGGACGGCCTTGTCAGGGCTGCGACAGTCAAGACCGCTGGTGGCAATTACCTCCGCCCCATCGCCCGGCTCTTCAGACTCCCAATTCCGACGGCCTCGATGATGAATTCTGCCATTCTCACAGACACTGACAGTCTGGAGGAAAACATTAATAGCTTGTCGTTCGAGGAACGAGGCGAGCGGGATGTTGGGATTGAAACGCCGCCCACATAGGTCTTGGTTCCGCTCTGCCCAAAATCCCCTCTCTACTCATCGGTTGGATCGCGAGCCCGCGCTCTCGTGGCAGTATTGAAGAGGATTCGGTCCGAGACACACCGACTTGAACGGAGCGCCTGATCGTAGCGGCACGCCTGCCCTTCGTCTTCACTGTACGTGGTTCCAGCAATCGGAAGTGACCGACGCCATACATATTCTCTCAAGTCCAACATCTTCGATACCAACAAATTGTTTACTGAATTTTTATTAAAAAACTTATTTTTTCTTAACAAATCAATCCTCCAGTCCCTCTCTTATGTTTTAAACTATCCTTCTGAAATTTTTCTTTACCACAAAATAAAATTTTTACAAAAAATGCCTATTATATAATTTTGTTGTTAAAAACCATTGGATTAAATTTTCTGAATTTTTTACAGAATACAACCCCTGTTATGTTCTATTATTACGATTTTATTCAACCAATTTCACGGATTAGTTTTAGAGATATGAGCAATGAAAAATTTTATTAAATATACTAGCTAAAATCCTCACTCGCTCACGCTCGCTCGCTGAAAAATCATTATCTAATAGATAATATTAAATTAAACTAAAAAATATTTTATTAATTAACTACATTCAATTATTATTTATTAAATTGTACCCATATAGATTTATTATCATATGTATAATAATTAATGAATTTATTATTATTATACGATGAATTAAAATGATAATATTAAAAAAATAGAAATTATCTATAAAAATAATTATTTTTGTATGAAATAGAGTTTATTTATTTAGCAGTACTTATTAATTTGTGTGTTATTGGTAATTTGGTAATAGCACTTTTTATACACTGAGAAAAATATTATAATAAATATTAAAATAATCTATATTAAAAATTACTATATTGTATAGGAAAAATGTGACATCTCAGCAATATAATAATTTTTGCTATGTTATATAGTAAAATTTAGATATAATATCTTTTAATATCCAATATCGTAATTTTTGATATTCAATATAGTAATTTTTATTATATAAGTCAGCAAATTTTATTATTCAATTTGGTATTTTTTAAATGCGAATTTAAGGAAGTAAAAATGAATTATATTTTGTTTTTAATTAATTCGAAATAGAATGTATATATTGGGGGAATTCCTTTTATCAATTAAGTACTACAGAAGCATTTAATATTTGGAGATTTAATTATATACTATTCTTACGCAGTTGATCGCAATTTTTATTCACTCACACTATCATTGCAATACGCTGAACGGAAGATACATTTTCGCATAATAACTAAATATCTTGTTGTTTCTTATATACTAATTGACACATTTTTGAGCATTTGCGAGAAGAACTGGAAAAATAGAAAATTTTATACACGCCACCTATTGGACGAATGGAGTAATTAGAATATAGCGTTAAATTTTTAATAGCCTTAAATTAAAAAGTCGTCTCAAAACAATTGAATACTGAAAAAGAAATGAACGTATACGCGTATATAAAATATTTCTACAATACATATTATACAAATTTTAATATATGTAGTATATACTGTGACGGGCCTGACTATATGTAGACATATAGTCAGTATCCACCCGACTAGAAACAGTATGTAAGGCTAACATGAGGGTCTGCTGAGGTGCCTTATGATTGTAGTGTGGCCCTCGCCAGGCATCCCCATATGTTTAACGAAGGAATGTAATGGGGCGAAGATCAGGGCCTCGGAAGGCAATCACTAACTCAAAGAAAGTGAGGTTATAAACAAATTAAATAATGTAAATAATTAAATAAGTAATTAAATAATTAAATAATAATTAAATAAGTGTAAAAAACGAGTTAAATTAAAATAACTCTAAGGTAGAGTTTAACTAAATCTAAGATAGAGTATTTGAGCTCTTTCTTATTTCCGACACATACGACGATTTTAAAAATGTAAAAAATAAACAAAGCTGCATCCTTATTAAAGTAAAATTTATATTAAATTATTTAGGGTAACACTTGAAGACACGCTTGAATTTTTAGATTTATGTAACCTCATTATACAGCCAGTAATAAAAAGTAATAAAATAATGATGTAAAATAATTTGTAAAATGTTTTATATTATATTGACCCTTTGAAGCACACATTTATCGGATAAAATGGTCTGTTCTTTTAAATTTTTTTATAAATGTTATTTATACAAATAAATATATTTGGAAAGTTTATATGCAAATTAATTACAGATATAAACAAATAACAATGACTTAAATTGGACAAAAAAAATCCTGAAAAAAAATTTAAAAACAATTTGTAACTATGTTAAGTACATATAAATTATCTTAAAAATCTCCATAATAGGTTTATAAACTAATTTATTAATGTAAAGAACCTAAATGGTCCTTCGCTGACCAATCTGACTTCAGACCGCAACTTGTAAAATTTGCTTGAGTCCGATTAATCAAAAATGAAATTTACAAGATTTTTAAATTTCATTTTTGATTACTCGGTCTCAAGCAGATTTTATAATTGGCATTCTGAAGTCAAATTGGTCAGCGAAGCATCATTCATTATATATATTATATACATTTAAATTAGTTTATAAACCTATTATGGAGCTTTCTAAGATAATTCCCTGCATAACCTCAAATTACTTTTGAATGACATGTCACTTTATAATTCATTAGCAATTTATTTATCTTTCTACAGACTTGATGGTATAATGCATTCAGACAGTGACAGAAATAGGTTAGGTTAAGTAATGAGAAAATTATTTGAAGAACTTTATTCTACAGACTTAATGGTATAATGCATTCAGACAGTAACAGAAATAGGTTAGGTTAAGTATTGAGAAAATTATTGGAAGAACTTTATTTGAAACAGAACTTTATTCTACAGACTTGATGGTATAATGCATTCAGACGGTAACAGAAATAGGTTAGGTTAAGTATTGAGAAAATTATTAGAAGTACTTTATTTGAAATTAACTTTACTTTTACGTTAATAAAATTTAAGAAATATATATTAATCACTTCTGGAAATTTAATCACTTTTACATGATCTTGATTTATTCGCGAACAGTAACAATAGGTCTTGTAATTCTATAAATTATTAAAATTACAGAGCCCAGAGTCGCCAAACAGTACAGAACAGTTCTTGGAGTTGAATTAGAGTTAAATTAATTAACTACTCTAAGAGATAGAGTTAAAAATGAACTCTAACGGTAGAGTAAGAAAAGTAACTCTATTAGAGTTAATTTTAACTCTACGACAAACTAACTATATCACTAGAGTTAAAATTAACTCTACCAGTTTAAGCGTGTATATAATTACTTATATTGTAAATATGAAAAAAACTATCAAAGTGCACAAATAAAAATTGATGTAGAATTTAAAGTATTAAAATAATAATCTATTATTAGACTTAAAAATTAAGGTGCGAAATATCTTTAACGCGGTAACAGTATACTGACGATATGACGTCACGATCTACAGATAATCGAGATTGGAAACTCAGGCCCTCATGCGCGCCCAATTACATTTCTCTACAGGGCCACGTCAGGCATCCTCGTTAGAGCCTGATGACTACGTAAGGAATCCTTACGATAATTTCTAGTCGGGCAGTCGCATTGAACAACGGCTCAAGCGGTAGAGCGTTAGCGTTCGGTCCAAGAGATCGGGGTTTAAATTCAACTTTCGGTAGTTTTTTTTAATTATTTAAATTAATTTATTTAAATAATTAGATAACCAAAATTGATACAATTTATAATTTTATTGAAATTTTTATGTTTTTTGCTACTTTTGCCAAAAATATGGAGTCAATATGATAAGAAATAGTTAAGTTAATAATTTATAAGGTTTATAAAAATATATAATGTTTATAGTTAAATTTTACACTACATTTAAAATATATACAAAAGGATTAAATAATAAAACAAATTATAGATATTAAAATTATTAAGTAAAAGGAGACAATGACATAATTAATTCAGAGTAAATAAATTCTATTAAGCAAAGGCAAGAGAGTATAAAGGATTGTTATAAATAATATTATTATAATTGTTAATAATTTAATAAATGTAAAATAGAATATAAGAAAAGACGTTTTAATAAATTTAGATAAAGCAGAAATATACAGAAAGACTAAGGTAGACGACCTCAAGAAAAATACAAACATATGATCACATACGTATATATGAGAAGGAAGGAGAAAGGGTAACCAAGTTACAAGGATCCAGGTGGAAAAGTGGAAAAAGTGGGAAGTCAATCCCTTCTACCTAACTAATCGTATATAATGAGATGTATCGCTGCCGAAGGCAGCATTCGCCTAGAGTTCGCGGGCGACCTAACAGGTCGGACCGCGTTTGTCTGTTATAATATATTTTATAATTTAAATGTCTCTAGCGATTTGCTCATTTTACCTGACCAAATACCACACAACCGTGTCCTAAAAGGAAGCTAACTTTGGATGATATAAAATCATTTGTTTGATTCAATGTCTTCCCAAAGTTCTTCCACTTTCCATAACCAAATAAATAACTTGGATGATATGGGATTATTGGATTAATTTCAATTCTTCCCAAGTTATCTCACATTCCTAAAACCCATAATATAAAGTAAAATTGGATAATCTGGAATTATTTGATTAATTCCATGTTTTCCCAAAACTTTATAATAATTAATTCATTATCCTAATTTATCAAATTTATTTAACTTGGAGGTTAAACTGGGATGAGAAAGAATTATTTGTTTAATTCTTTAGCTACCCCAGATTCTTCCACCTAATACATTTATTTCGGGTTAGGCAAAAAAAATAAATGTATTTTTGTGTTTCGAGTTGATATTAGGCCCGTTACAATACATTTCACTATATATGATGTAAGAACTTTTGTTATTTTGATATTAAAATTTGCTATTTACGTAAGATTAATTATAACATTAAATATTAAATATTGTAAAACTTTATTTTATAAATTTTATAAAATAACAAAATATAGTATAAATATTTTAATAATTTTTGTCTATATATATATAACTAATTTATATAAAAACTCAACCAAATAATTAAATATTGATCATACATATATAATTATAATTTATTTATATATTAGGTAGTTTATGTTATTATGTATTATGGTACTTATAGTATTTATGGTATTTATGTTATTTATATTATTTTATTACTATTTATTATTATTTTTATTATTATCTACTGGAACGCACATTACGAAATAAAAAAAAAAATTAATTTCTTCCTGTAGATGATGTCCAGGTCCCTTATGTTACCTCCAGATCATCGCGGCATCATCTGCTGGAACAAACATTACGAAATTAAAAAAAAAATATTCCCTTCCTGTTGATGATATCCAGTCCTTCATGTTACCTTTAGTTATAACTGATCGATATAAGCAAATAAATAATCGAGTTAAATAATCGAGGTTTTTTTTATAAAAAAGTTAAGCATTATTTCTAATTAATCCGTGTGGTTCCGCGATCACTTTCATTAAAAAAAATTCATTTTTTCGAAAATTCAAGAGACATAAGAAGAGTTAAAAAATAAAAAGTCTGCCTGTACGGACGTACGAACGTACGCTCAGACTTAAACTTTTAAATCATTAAAAAATTAATTAAATACCTATAAAAAATTCAAACGCTATGTCTAATTATTCCTATGGGTGTCGCGATCATATTGAATTAAAAAAAATTAATTTTTATAAATTATTTAAAAAAATATAACATAATTTATACTTAAATCGTCATTTAGACAGTATAAAATTTTAATATAATGTGGATGGATGTGGATGTGGATAATATCATTTAATATCTACTAATGAACTGAATTTTCCTGAATTTCTGAGAATTGATCTACTACTTACATCCTACATTCTAGTAATGTTGTTAATATCTCTTAGTTTATTAATAAAATTATCATAAATTTATAATAATTACTGTATATCTTGGAAGGTCCATTACGAAATTATAAAAAATCATTTCTTTCTGGAGATGATTTCCAGGTCCCTAATGTTACCTCCAGGTTAACGGGGCAACATTTACTGAAAGGCCTATTACGGAATCAAAAAAAAATATTTTTTTCCTGTAGTAGATGTCCAGGTCCCTAATGTTACCTCCAGGTCATCGGGACATCATCTACTGGAAGGTTCATTATAAAAATAAAAAAAAAATTTCTTCCTGTAGATGATGTCCAGGTCCCTAATGTTACCTCCAGGTTAACGGGATAACATCTACTGGAAAGCCTATTACGAAACAAAAAAAAAATTTTTCCTGTAGATGATGTTCAGGTCCCTTATGTTACCTCCAGATCAACGCGGCATCATCTACTGGAACGCACATTACGAAATTTAAAAAAAAATTTTCTTCCTGTAGAAGATGTCCAGGTCCCTACTGTTACCTCCAGGTCGACGGGGCATAATCTACTGGCAGGCATATTACGAAGACAAAAAAAAAATTTTCTTGCTGTGGAAGATGTTCATGTCGGTAATGTTACCTTCAGGTCATCGGGGAAATATCTACTGAAAGACCTATTACGTAAAAAAAAAAAAAAATTTTCTTCCTGTAGAAGATGTCTAGGTCCCTACTGTTACCCATAGGTCGACGGGCATCATCTACTGGAACCCATATTTCGAAATTAAAAAAAAAATATTCCCTTATATATTAAATATTCCCATATATTTGTTGATGATGTCCAGTCCTTAATGTTATCTTCAGTTATAACTAATCGACTATAAAAAAGTAAAAAAAGTAAATAAAACAGTAATTAAACACCCATAAAAAAGTTAAACACTATTTCTAATTAATCCGTGTGGTTCCGCGATCACTTTCATTAAAAAAAATTCATTTTGTCGAAAATCCATGAGAGATATAAGAAGAGTTAAAAAATAAAAAGCCGCCTGTACGGACGTACGGACGTACGGATATACGAACGTACGCTCAGACTTAAACTTTAAAACCAATAAAAAATTAATTAAATACCTATAAAAAAGTCAAACACTATGTCTAATTATTCCTTTGGGTGCCGCGATCATATTGAATTAAAAAAAAATAAATTTTACAAACTATTTAAAAAAATATAACATAATTTATACTTAAATCGTCATTTTGACAGTATAAAATTTTAATATAATGTGGATGTGGATAATGTTCAGTTACTTATTCGCTAATTACAAATTTGTTTAGAAGAAAAAAATAACTGATCGTTTTTTACCATAAAAACTACAATTTCCCCAAATTTTAAATGGACTAATAGTATATTTTTGACATAGTATGCGTAAAATTCGTTTATACACACTGTTTTCTATGTGTAAAATGCATTTTTACGCAAAGTATGTGTAAAATTTTAAATTGTAAAAATTAGTAAAATTATTTCAATTATCGTTATCTACATTTTTAGATCTCATATTCATACAGCTGTAGCTTCGCGAAACAAATTTTTCAATCAAAATCCCCGTGCTTACCTTTCTTAAATACGATATAGAAGACATTTTCATTGTTTATAAACAAAAAAAAATTCATAAAATGATAGCCTGTTGAATAGAATTAGATATATATATATATATATATACTTTCACGCTTTGCAGGTTGACTGCAGGTGACGTATTTTATACGCCTAAGATAAAAGATGAGCGAGAAAAAAAAAAATATTTACACAACGATGAAACTCCTCTTACAAAATATGCTAAGATCCAACTTCGAAAATCTGTTATGCAAAATGAGGAGCATGGTCAGAGAAACTTGTCAGTCAGTAATGTAAAGGAGGAAAAAAGCGAAATGCCTCTTGATATTAATTATCCACATGTAAATATACAAAATATATTGTATTTATTATTATTTACTTTATTATTTAAAAAATGACTCAAAATTGATAAACAGAAGTAACTTTTTATATAATATAAATATCGGTCTTTCCGAACTAAATGCTTTATTTTTTGAATGATCTCCAGTTCCTTACAGAGTAGTCCAAACTGAGGATCGAGGACGAAACGCCTTTAATTTTTTGTTTTAATTTTTGAAAAAGGCCTTTACTCTGGGAAATTCCACCAACCATAGGGGACAAAGGGTATAATGGGCCTGCTTTATTCCAAAAATAAAGCATTTAGTTCGGAAAGACCGATATTTATATTATATACATTATCACCGAACGTTAAATTCATTTTGTTTTAGAAGTAACTTTTTCTTGTTGATGAGCCTAAATTTTTAAAGTCTAATATCTGTGGTCACAAGGTAGAGTAGCATAAGTCACAATTTTTCAATTTTAAGTAAAATGTATTTTAAAAAATTATTTGCACATTTTCGTTTATGAAAAAAAAACTTATTCAATATATTGTTTATTTTATTCACTCAAACAAATCATAAATACTTTTATTTTAAGATAACTGTGTGACCCTTTGTGTTAAAAAGATACATGAAAATTTAGCAAAATAGCATAAGTCTGATGGACATAAGTTGTTTTGCAAAAAAGTAAAAATCATTGATATGAAAACTCGCATTAAACTTTAGTGAAATTGATGCGTAAAATATATATTATGGGAATTTAATTGTTTGTGTACATGAATTATATATGTAATACTAATAATCCTGGAAATTAACAAAGTATACATATTTTTGTTAAATTTAGTTATGAAACAAGAAAAAATTAAAATAGACTTAAAACTTAAAAAAACCTTCATTATATAGTAAAATACTAAGCAAAATAAAGTTTGAAATTGCGTGACAGTGTATATTTGGACTTAAATGCCACTTTCCTTTTTCAGAAGAGGACTTATGATATTTTGCTTTTTCAAAAATGATCTTATGTTACTAAGCACGGTTTAGTATTTGCATTTTTGATACTCATAAAGCAATTATAATGGGTGTAAATAATGTAAAATGATGTTTAAAATATATTTATACAATAAAATCAATTTTTAAAAAATTGTGACTTATGCTACTCTGCCTTGTGACCACAGATATATATTTTGAAATTTTATTTTATTTTGTATGTGTGTGCGCGCACAAATCCAAACGTAAATTCATTTATTTATTTATTATTTATTTACTTACTGGTACACAAAACTTCGAAGTTTAATTCATATGACCTATTTTATTGCTTTCAATTATTTTAGACATTACATGAAGAGTTACAGAATCAACATGAATTACTAGACACATATAACACTAACAGTGTTGTGGATGATTTTTCGGCCGTGAATATTAATGAGATATCAAACAATGTACGTTATTAAAATTACTATATAAAAGCGCATACACATTTTGTTATTCGTATCGGTTCAAATAAGACTTTGCCGTTAACGATCGCGTCTAAAAAATGTACTCTTTATAAAATAATGGCTTCACTGACAAGTATCACCTAGTACAATCATACTGGTTATTATACGCTTACTTAAATTTGGATATTGAAATTTTATTTTGTACAGATACGAATAGTATTAAGTGTACAGCTTACTAAGTTAATTACATTAATAATTGAACTATTTATAATCATAAAAATTGCAGGACCCGTTTTATGAAGACTTATACAGCAGTGCTGAAGAGCTTCCCAATTTGTTAAAGAAGAAAATATCGTGCAATAATAGTAATAATATTATTACAGATTTACTGCATAATGATGAATTTTTCAAATTGATTCCCAACAATGTTAAAATAAGTCCTGCTGAGTTGCTATTGATGGTATTAAAATATTTCATATCTAATAAGCTATCGTTTACAGCTTTAAGTAATTTATTAAAGCTAGTTAATTGCATGGGTGGTTCAGATATATTGCCGAAACTCGTTACAAAATAGATCAGTTATGCGATGCCGCTGATAACACTACGCTAAATGCTGTTTGTCCCACTTGTTTTAAGTATATAGGTATTTTTCAAGGTGTCAAGTCCGCTAAAATTTGTGAAAACTGTAGTACATCAGTAGACATGTCGAATCCATCAAATCAATGTTTTTTCGCTACAATAGATCCATCTGATGCAATACGCACTTACATAGAAACTCATGACTGCCATTATAATTACGTGGTGAGTGAGCGACAGACTCTGTACAATTTGCCATCATATATATCTTGGATATGATCTTTTTCATACATTATATGATCTTTTTCATACTTTTTCACTCTGTACAATTTGCCATCATATATATCTTGGATATGAAAAAGATCATATCCAAGATATATATGATGGCAAATTGTACAGAGATTTCGTGCATAACTTGAAAGATGTTGACCAATATTCATATGCAACAGTTATTTTTAATACGGATGGTGCTCCAGTTTTTGAATCATCGAAGTGTTCAATTTGGCCTATTTACGTAACATTAAATGAAATTTCTCCACAAGCAAGATTTAAATGTGTAATTACTACTGGTTTGTCGTGTGGATTACAAAAGCCAGAAATGAATGTTTTTATGGATGCTTTCGTTGAAATATTCAATGATCTTTCAAATACTGGTGTAGTTTGTAGAATACAAGGAGAGGAACGCCGAATTAAAGTGCATGCTTTACTTGCGTGCGTAGATAGTCAAGCTCGTCCTACAATGAACGGATCAAGCCAGTTTAACGCTAATTATGGTTGTGATTGGTGCTTGCATGAAGGTCAGCATTATGCGGGAAGTATGCGTTATCCTTTTACATATCCATTAGCTCAAGAAAGAGACCACGTTAGCACTATAATTCATGCATCAGAAGCCGTTAATCAAAATAAACGAGTTTTTGGCATTGTTACTGCATCTCCTCTATTAAATTTAAAAAAATTTGATATAATTGAAGGGTTTACACTATAATATTTACACTGTGTTTTAATTGGAGTTGTTAAACAATTCACAAATTATATACTTGGTAATCTTAGAGCAACGAATGTACAATATATTAACAGTGTTTTTGACAGAATTCGTGTGCCTCAGCAAATTAGTCGTTTGGCAAGATCTTTAATAGAGAGAGGATTTTGGAAAGCGAGAGAATACGAAAATTGGCTATTATATTATAGTATACCTCTAATAGCATCAGTTTTTCAAAACAGAACAATTTTGAGGCATTGGTCACTGTTAGTCGATGCATTACATATTTGTTGAGGAACAAATATTACATATTCTAAATTGAATCGTGCAAATGAAATGTTGCATAAGTTTGTTGAACAATCCCAAAATATGTATACTTTAAGTAGCTTAACGTATAATGTCCACCAATTACTTCATGTATGCAAAAGTATATACAATTGAGGTCCTCTTTGGGCACATTCGACATTTTCATTTGAATCCGCAAATCATAATCTTTTAAGGTCCATTCACTGTTCGAAAGCTATTATTTTACAAATTTTGCGATACGAGGGTAATCAACGGAGTATTCAGACTATTGAACAAAAAGTTCATCCTAAATATTCAATAAGTGTAGTTCAATACTGCGAGTCTGTAGGACTACAGTTGACAAAAAAAAGCATTTAAGTTGTCGATAATTACTTACATCGGAAAAGCTTAATCAGTAAATTATAATGTGTCGCAAAAATTTAATATATCAAGAAATGCAAAGATTTTTTATAAGATAGTTTATGAAGGTTGCTTATTTATGACTTGTCGAAAATAGAACATACGTTCCTGTAACTACATTGCGCAGTTGCTTGATGGACGTTTTGTTAAGTTAATAGACTTCGTTGTAGATGTTAATGATAAAGAAATAACTATTTGTCAGGTTATAAAAACAACTTTGAATCATTACTCAAGTATAATTCGAGACGTTGCAGAATTCAGCAACGAAATTTGTATTAAAACAGAACAGATATGGAGATTATGCGTATTAATTGACATCGATGAACAAAAGTTCATTATACCAGAACCTAATAAACTGCACTATTAAATTATCTACTTTGAATTTACTATTTATTAAAATTGTAAACTGATTTATTTTTAATTAAGATCTATGATTATAATTTAATGGCTGACTTCCATCGAAAACATTTGTATTTAATTATAATATTTTATATACGGCCTTAATAAAACGTATTTTATATAAAAATATGCCTATTTCCTTAAATATCATCATAACATTATATTTAAATATAAAAAGTAATAATATATATATATATATGGGGTATTCCACGTGAAGTGTTCCGATCAAAATTTTAAAATGCACCAAATTTTGGGTACACTTTGCAAATGTTTTTCAGAATACAGAAAAAAATTTTTAGGTACTGGAATCTATTTGCTCAAAAGTTATTCTAACCTCAAAAAGTGAATTTTTCCATATTTTTTTCAACACCAGCTGGGTTTACCGCTATATAACTCAAAATCTATCAACTTTTACTATAGAACATTATATGTAACATTCGTTGCTAATTATATTTAGAATTTATTCTTCTGGGTTACAAGACAAAAAATTCACAAAAATTAACATGGTAATTCCCATTTACATTTTTTAAAAAATTTCGTGTTTCTTTAAATTGTCATAACTTTTTACAGAATTGGAGGCCATAAAAATGCTACAGACCATTTGAAAGGTATTGCTCCAAGCTTTCTTTTAGACTTTTGGATGAAAAAATCAAAGGTGGCGCACTTGCACTTTTTTCAAGTTGAATATTGACATGTAGTTTATGTAACATTGACCTTGAGATTAGAAATTCTAACCCAGAAGAATAAATTCTAGATATAATTAGCAACGAATGTTACATATAATGTTCTATAGTAATAGTTGATAGATTTTGAGTTATATAGCGGTAAACCCAGCTGGTGTTGAAAAAAATATGGAAAAATTCACTTTTTGAGGTTAGAATAACTTTTGAGCAAATAGATTCCAGTACCTAAAAATTTTTTTCTGTATTCTGAAAAACATTTGCAAAGTGTACCCAAAATTTGGTGCATTTTAAAATTTTGATCGGACCACTTCACGTGGAATACCCCATATATCTATATATATATATGTATTCTTTTTTCTTACTTTATATTATTTGCTTCTGAACAAAAGAATACAAAAATTTTAAAAGTATATAACATAATCCAGTTGTGTTTTTGTCTTATAGTTTTCTTTAAATTAAGTTTATAGGTCGCTGATTTTACGTCGTTTAGTCAAGGAGTCACGTTTCCCAGCTCACATCGCATGAAAAGACACGTAATTCAGTAAGTTTTTTTTGTAAATTCTTTGTTTTGTTCACTTTTAATATTTTCGTTGAGGAATATTTACGACTATTTATTTCATGAGGAAAAGCATGCTGCACATAAGTCAACATTACGGATCCGTAATCCGTGGCCCAAAAAACCTTTTAAACCAAATTTAACATAAATAGAACTTTTGGTCACCATATTGGTTTCTATGCTATCATGAATATGTAAATAAAAACTAACAACGAATTTGTAACCAGCGACCCAGAAAACCCCTGTAAATCAAAGTTCATAGAAATCCAATAATTTGCAAAATTTCTCGCCGCTATATTGGGTCCGCCATCTTGAATTTGTTGAAAGTGATATCGAATTGATAATCAGTGATCCAAGAAATCCCTGTAAATCGAATTTCATAAAAATCGAACAATTTGTCAAATTTCTTGCCGCTATATTGGGTCCACCATCTTGAAATGGTAAAAACTACGCCGTATGTCCAATGTTGGTAAACATTCATCATAAAACATTGTTTATGGGATAATATCGAAATATCAAAAAAATTTCTCCTATATATATTACCATCTTGGATACTGCCGTCTTGAATTTGGAAAAACCTCGAGATAAGAGTTTAAAACAAAAAATCTTGTCTTTTAAAATTTGGAGCTTTTAGTTAAATAAATAAATATAACTTTATTAATATGCAATTTTTATATTTGATTGCATTAATCAAAATATTAGAAATTTTTTAAAGTTTGATTTATGTTGAAAATTACAATTGAAAATCACATAAAAAAGATCTTAAGGCATTTTCTACTATAAAATTATATATATATATATATTTTAATTTTCAATATAGTAGCGCAATTTATGACGCAATTTTTGGCGCAATTTTTGGCTCGATAAAGACACGTAAAAAGTTGCGCAAAAAGTTGCGTCAAAAGTTGCGCTATTAATTGCGCATACATTTTCAGTAGGGAACGATTCGGGCCGCCTGTATATCCGTGCAAGTAAAACCATTCGCGCCCTCAGAACCTAGGAAGCTAGTCGACCAGACAGGACGGGAAATTCGACCAGCCACGTAGATTCTTATATATTTACATATATATATATATATATTACTTTTACGTGCATGGAAATACAGACGGCCCGAATCGTTGCACGCTCTATAGAGTCTCCTATGGACTCCTATAGAGTCTGTCGCTGTAGACTGAAAGAGGTTATGATTGAATTTTTATTTATTAAATTTTTAGAATATTTTAACAAAATTCAAATTTTGTACTTGCTATACACTTAAAATATTTATTAATAATATGCCTCTACCCCGTCCTCAAGCTGTCAATAATTTAAATAATTGTAATTAAACAAAGATTGTACCCAACACCGAATGTCGGCATAATACAATGTATTTGAAAGTATAGGAGGTGCGAGCTGCAGACGGCTCAAATCGGTGCTCGCACCTCCTACAGAATCCGTCGCTGTAGACTGAGAGAGGTTATATTTCCATTTGTATTTTTTAAATGTTAACGATATTATAACATAAACTCTAATTTTGTACTTACTATACATTTTAAATGTTTATGAACAATATGCCTCTACCCCGTCCTCATGCTGTCAATAATTTAAATAAATGTAATAACAAATATTGCACCCAACATTGAGTGTCGGCATAATACAATGTATATGAAAGTATAGGAGGTGCGAGCTGCAGACGGCTCAAATCGGTGCTCGCACCTCCTACAGAATCCGTCGCTGTAGACTGAGAGAGGTTATGATTGAATTATTTTTCTGATTTTTAGAATATATATATACTCGGCAATAGGGATTTATTATGCCCTACATAATAAATTTAGATCTGCTTCCCACCACTGGTTGGGGGTGGGCGTTCTAAAGTCAAATTGGTCAGCGAAGGACCATTTAGGTTCTTTACATTAATAAATTAGTTTATAAACCTATTATGGAGATTTCTAAGATAATTTCCTGCATAACCTCAAATTACTCTTGAATGACATGTCACTTTATAATTCATTAGCTATTTATTTATCTTTGTACAGACTTGATGGTCTAATGCATTCAGACAGTAACAGAAATAGGTTAGGTTAAGTATTAAGAAAATTAATTGAAGAACTTTTTTTGAAATTAACATTATTTTTACGTTAATAATGTTTAAGAAATATAGATTAATCACTTCTGGTAATTTAATTACTTTTTTGAACAAGATCTTGATTTATTCGCGAACTGTAACAATAGGTCTTTATATATACAAATATATACGCACAACTCTTACACTTTATATGAGAACACAAGTATGACTTACACTTTATGGGGCAACAATCGACATTCTTTTTCATAAATTAGATATAAATTACGTAGGACAGTAATTCTATAAATTATCAAAATTACAGAGGCCAGAGTCGCCAAACACTACAGAACAGTTCTTAAGAGTTGAATTAGAGTTAAATTAATTAACTACTCTAAGTGATAGAGTTAAAAATTAACTCTAAAGGTAGAGTAAGAAAAGTAACTCTATTAGAGTTAAAATGAACATGTTTTTATTTACACGAGACTTATCGGAGGTTTTTATTGTTATAAATAAAATATTTGATCTTTTAAAACTAGGCAAACGTAGTTTTTATAAATCACACTTGTGCAATGTTAGCCTCATTGTTATAATTCAAAATAAATAAATAATTCATCCAGGCTGCACTAATACATCTTGAGGACCTACATACCTATTTTATCTATATTTAACAAGAATATAAAATGACGTAATTCAATAATTTTCGACAATTATGGGTTAAAAATGAACAAGAAACATAATTAAAATAAACATGAATATATAATTAGCAATTTAAAATAAGTATCGAAAAGTGTATATTATTGTACAAAATGTAAAAAGCATAATCTAAAATATAAAACCTAATTAAATTAGATCGTATGCTTAAACTATATACATACATGTATAAACTATGTATAAAAATCTGAGATTGTTAAGATTTCTCTGCACGAAATATTCATAAAACCATTATTTATATATGTGTAGGCAATTCTTTGTCAAATCGAGAACGAGACAAAATATTTTTAGTTTTCTGTAACATTTGATAGAGTGGTCTAATTTTTTAGTTACCAAACATGGTAATTTGTACATTTTTTTTTTCTTAACTGTTAACCTTTTATAACTCAAAATAGACTAATTCAATGTAAATACATAGAAGTTCTTACATGAAGTTTAAAAAAAATGACCAAGATCATTCAGTTTACCACAAATCTGCAACATTATAAAGAAATTATTAAAATTGTAAATAAGTGGTTGTATGGTCTACGCATCTTAGCGTCTTACCAACACAGCCTTCACCCCACTTCCAGCCGACAGGAGTCGCCACAGCCGTCCACATCTGAAGTCGGGCCCTGGTCGGCCCCTCTCGACACGACAGCAGTTAGTACAACACGCAACCTCGCGCGGACTACTACCACAAAATTGTATTCTCTCTCTCGTAACGCGATTTTATAATAAAGATTAACAGACAATATAGACTTTGTGTAACTCGTTGTTTCTTCACCTGCTTCTCCTCTCAACTCCAAATATTGGTCCTTCGAGCCGGATACACAGTCACAGGGGAAAAGCAGATAGAGGAAACGTTCTTCAGGAGCACCAACGCCGGGGACTCGACATCGCCACGTCCCCTGAGCTGCAGGAATTGAGCTACGGTTGAGCTCAACGTGAAAGCCGAGACAACGGCTGGAGAACCCTTCGACGCCAACCCGCAACCATGGACGCAGCAGCCGACCAGCCGAGTAAGTAGAGTCTTACAATAAGAATACACGCGCCACCCGCCGCGCGCTCTCCTCGTCCGCTGTGGCGTCCCCACGCCACGCAGCGGGCCTCATAACGGCGGCGTCCACGCGCCGCTCGTTCTCCTTCTCGGCGGTGGCGTCCCCACGCCACCCGCCCTGCTTGACAGCGTCGGCGTCCCCACGCCGTGCGCTCTTCTTGACGGCAGCGTCCCCGCGCCTTCCTTCGCCGCGGTGGCGCCCCCACGCCACGCGGCGGGCCTCATAACGGCGGCGTCCCCACGCCGCTCGCTCTCCTTCTCGGCGGCAGCGTCCCCACGTTACCCACTCTGCTTGACAGCGGCGGCGTCCCCATGCCGTGCGCTCTTCTTGACGGCGGCGTCCCCGCGCCAGCCACCGTACGTCACATGGCGGCGTACCCACGCCGCCCACTCCCTTTGACTGTAATGGCGTTGCGCCACCCGATCTACATGACAGCGGCGGCGTCCCCACGCCGCGCGCTCTCCTTGGCGGTGGTGGCGGCCCCACGCCGTGCGCTCTCCTTGACGGCGGCGTTCCCGCGCCGTCCGCTCTCTTTGATGGCGATGGCTTCCCCGCGCCAAACGCTCTGCATGGCAGCGGCGGCGTCCCCACGCCACGCGCCGGTACTCACAGCGACGGCGTCCCCACGCCGCTTGCTTCCCGTGATGGCGGCGGCGTCCCCACGCCACGCGCCGGGACTCATAGCGGCGGCGGTCCCACGCCGCCGGCTCCTTTGGTTGTGGTGCCGCTCTGGACGACGACGGCGTCGCATCCTCAATAGTGAAGGCATCTGCACTCGAAGTGGTAAACTGCAATCCCCGCACCAGCCGCGCTGCTCGTGGAGTTCCGTTGCACGCCAAACTGAACTCGTCACGACGCCCTGGTGCGAGCGGACCCCGTCCTCCGCCGTGACCAACATCGGAGCCCGCAGGTAACTTGTTCTGCGCGCGCTGCCGTGCGGTGCGGAACGGACCACATTACTTGCGAGACCGGCAGCGTCCTTGACCTGCGTGTTCGTTGCTTGGTAGCATTTTTGGCGATCGGGACCGACAGCATCACTTATCTGTGCGCGTCGCCGTGAGGCCCTGTGCGCCTTGTGCTGGAAGCACTGGCGTGGCCATGACCCCGCGTCACGCGCGCTGACCTTGGGTGCTGTCCTGGTACTTCACGCCACGGAGCCAGTGACGCGAGCGGATCATCGGCATCGACTAACCTCTATCGTTCTTACAGATGAGACTCTGGTGGCCCAGCGAGCTCTCTTCCTCGTTCTGCACCGGACGTCGCGACGAATCCTGGATCGACCGATCGACGAATGGACGGCCGGACTGGCCGCCAGCCATCTCGAGCTGCTTGACTCGTACTGGACGGATTTTTTGCAGAACCACGTTGAGCTGCTTCAGTTGCTAGAAACTCGGGCAGACGAGTACTTCGCTCGCGACCACTACGGAGTAGCGGAGGACCTGTACGCCCAAGCCAAGGGCCGGCTGTACGACGCCCGCACCCACACGGAGCCCGCCCCGGGCCCTGGAGGCTCCGAATCGATAACCTTCGGCATCCGTGGATCGGCTCGACTCCCCAAAATCGAGCTGCCACACTTCAGCGGGAGGCGCCAAGACTGGGAACCCTTCCGCGACCTCTTCAAGGCTATCGTGATCGTTGACCCGACGATCAACGACGTCGAGAAGCTCTTCTTTCTTAAGACGTGCATCCAGGGTGAAGCCCAGCAGGCCCTGAGCAGCCTCGCCGTCACCGGACCAAACTTCGTTCTCGCGTGGTCCATCCTCGAATCCCGCTATGACCAGCGTCGCATCCTTGTGCAGGACCACCTCAAGGCTCTGATCCAGATGAGACCACTCCGCGAGGAATCGGCTGCGGGGATCCAGAAACTCCTCGACGAGCTGGAGAGACATCGCAGCCAACTTTCTACCCTTGGGAGAGCCGTGAACGATTGGGATGACTGGTTTGTTACACTGGCCTGTCTGAATATGGACATCACCACGAGACGCAGCTGGGAGGAAGAGATCGGCAGGGTGGAGAATGAGAGGCCAACCGACCAATACTTCCCGACCTACAGCCACCTCTCCACCTTCTTACAAAGACGATGCTTGACTCTCAAGTCTATCGACACTGGCCGCACCCAGGCTAGTTACGACGTACCACGAGGCCAAGGCATTAGCAGAGGTATAAGGAGCTGCGCCACCACCGCGCCCCCCCTCTCCACAGGCCGTGTAGCAGAGGTCTGGGCAACGTCGCCCCAAGTCAATGGCAACTGCCCCGCCTGTTCGGCCACTCACTACATTGGCTACTGCGACACATTCCAGCGGATGAGCCCGGCTGACCGAAAACGCCTCGCAACAGAACGAAGGCTCTGCTTGCGGTCAACAGGGAACTGTACGTAGATGACTTCCTCAGCGGAGCAGACGACCTCAAATCAGCACGTCGTCGGCGCGATCAACTAATCGCTCTTCTCAAGGCAGGTGGCTTCACACTCAAGAAATGGGTCTCGAACAGCCCCGATCTCTTGGAGGACATCCCAATCGAGGATAGACTCCGACCAACATGGCTACAGTTTTCAACGGACGGTCCGGTTAACGAACTGGGGATCTCCTGGAATCCAGTTCAGGATTGTTTCAGATTCACATCGTCCACTGTTGCATCCACGACCACGCTCACTAAGAGGACAATCCTTGCCGGACTAGCCAGGATATTCGATCCCACCGGATGGATGGCTCCAATCACTGTAGTCGCCAAGATGCTGATTCAAGACCTATGGCGCGCAAAGCTGGACTGGGACACCAAAGTCCCCGAGCCTTGGGCCGGAAAATGGAGAGCTTTCCAGAGTGACCTAAACGGCATCAGTCGCATCACCATCCCACGCTGGATCCAACACTCTGGCACACGGAAGATCCAGCTACACGCGTTCGCCGACGCAAGCAGACGAGCCATGGCTACCGCACTCTACTGCAGGACCTCCGACCACAACGACAAAAACGTCACGACACGACTCCTGTGGGCCAAAACGAAGCTTTCGCCAATCAAGAGTCTTCTCCCTTCACCTCGAGCCTCTTCTAGAATGACGATTCCCCGACTCGAGTTAAGAGCAGCGTTACTCGCTGCCAAACTGCTCCGCCTCGTAGCATGCCACCTGGGTATCCCGATGACAGACTGCCACCTGTGGAGCGACTCCCAAGTAGCCCTGCACTGGCTGCACTCTGCCGAACCGACGGGAAGCAACATCATCGATGACTACGTGGCGCACGCGCACGAGCTCGCTCCTGGAGCAACGTGGCGCTACGTGCCCACCCGCGAGAACCCGGCCGATCTAGGAACACGAGGGACGGACGTCCAAGGGCTCTACGAGTCCACCCTCTGGTGGGAAGGCCCCAGCTGGTTAAGGCAGGAGGAATGGCCGATTCACGAGGCATCTCCTTCCGCGACAGACATCGATCCCGCCGATCCACCAACTGCACTGCAATGCTCGGCCACCCAAGCGACAATCCCCGCCGACCCACACCCCATCGACAAGTTCTCCGACTTAGACAAGCTTCTCAGAGCCATGTCGAGATGTCGACGAATCCTCCGCCGTCGCGTCGACGACAGTATTCCGCCGGCCAGAGCGATCGTCAGTGCCCAGGAGACGCGCCAGGAATTCCTCGCCTGCGTTTGGATCAGCCAAGGCATAGACTTCACACAGGACATCGCACGAATCCGACTTGGTCAACCCGTCAAGCTAGGCAGCCCCCTCAGGTCTCTGGCACCCTTCGTCGATGACCATGGCATCTTGAGAGTCGGCGGCAGACTCCAACACTCACTCCTTCCTTTTGAGGAGAAGCACCCTGTCATCCTGTGCGGCCGCTCTTCCCTGGCCCGCCTCGTGATTCGCTGGGCTCACCTACGCAGCCTTCATGCCGGTTTTCGGACTACCTACGCATACGCTATCCGCCGTGCCTGGATCCTCGGCGGCCGAGCACGCGTTCGATCTTTCATCCACAAATGCACTCGTTGCGCCATATCCAATCCTAGGCCTATGACGCAGGCTATGGCCCACCTGCCGGCTGCCCGCGTCACTCCCGCCTCCGCCTTTCAACGCACCGGCGTAGACTACGCTGGCCCATTCCAAGTGCTCAGGTCCAAAGGTCGGGGTGCCAAATCGACCAAGGGATACGTCGCGCTCTTCGTCTGCTTGACCACCAAGGCCATCCATCTCGAACTCGTTGGCGACCTCACCACGCAGAGCTTCCTTGGAGCACTCGACCGATTTACTGGTCGGCGAGGCCAGCCACAAGAGATGTGGAGTGACAATGGCACCACGTTCCGCGGCGCCAACGCAGAACTTCATCGCCAACTGCGTGCTGCTGAGATGGACTGGCCTCAGGTCGAGGGTAACCTCGCAAAACAGGGCATCTCGTGGCGATTCATCCCGCCCTCAGCTCTACACTTCGGCGGGATCTGGGAAGCCGGTGTCAAATCCACAAAAATCACTTACGTCGACTCGCTAGCCCTAAACAGCTTACCTTCGAGGAGTTTTCGACTCTACTAGTCAACATCGAGCGGGTGCTGAACTGCAGACCGCTGGCACCATTGTCTGGAGACCCAGAAGACGTCGAAGCCCTTACCCCGGCGCACTTTCTTATCGGTCGATCGCTAGCCGTCATGCCGCACCCGGTCGAGTCATGTTCACATCTGGATCAGTCCACTCATTGGGCCCTAGTCAAAGGACTTCGCGACCACTTCTGGCGACGTTGGAGTCGGGAGTACCTCAACACCTTGCAGCAGCGAGCCAAATGGACTTGTCCGCGACAAAACCTCTCAGTCGGCGACTTGGTAGTCATCATCGATCCGCAACTCTTGAAAGCAAACGGCCTTTGGCCGCTCGGCCGAGTTACTCATGTTCACCCTGGACCGGATGGTCTCGTTCGGGTGGCCACCGTCAGGACCGCCGACAGCTCCTACACCCGTCCTATTGTAAAGATGGTTAGGCTGCCAGTCTATCAAGAAGATCGTGCCCCCTCACTCTCAGATACTGCTGGCGCGAAGCCGGGACCTGCTACCCAGGATGCAACTACCACCGACTAACGCGAGTTGACTGTTACCATCTCACTGGAGACTTTACAGTCACTATAGGCATCACCGGATTGTCTCCGCCGCCCACGGCGGGCGGCACCGTCAGGCCGTCACCATCTCCCACGGCGGGCGGCACCATCATCGAAGCTCTCGCCAAGATGCCTTGAGGGCCCCAAGCCCCACTTTCCTCTCCTCTCAAAGTTCGTTCGCGGAACGAGGCGGGCGGGATGTATGGTCTACGCATCTTAGCGTCTTACCAACACAGCCTTCACCCCACTTCCAGCCGACAGGAGTCGCCACAGCCGTCCACATCTGAAGTCGGGCCCTGGTCGGCCCCTCTCGACACGACAGCAGTTAGTACAACACGCAACCTCGCGCGGACTACTACCACAAAATTGTATTCTCTCTCTCGTAACGCGATTTTATAATAAAGATTAACAGACAATATAGACTTTGTGTAACTCGTTGTTTCTTCACCTGCTTCTCCTCTCAACTCCAAACAGTGGTTTTACACTCGGTAAACGGACAACGACGACTTACAGCTATTTATCTGGGTATACGAAATTAATAATCGGTTTATTAAAAAACTTTAATTTTTCATAGATTTTAGAACATTTAATTATGATTTATATTTATAAAATTGCATAATCATATATAAACTTTGTACCTGTCACCGTGTTAAGCAAGCGAGTTTAACCTAAACTACTCTACCTACCCTCACAATACTAAGCACATACTTTATCTACATTAAAACATACCTAAACGCACCCCAGTCATCCCATGAACCCAACGCTAACCCCACTAGCACACAAGCAGCACGGCAAGATGATGGCTGATATACGATGAACCTGGTCTCACATCGTAGCTCTCTAGGAAGGTACAATGATCAGGAGAGGCATCTCATAACATCGTACTGCCTCCATGAGACGTGCCAGGAATCAGTAGAATTATCTAGCAGCAAACCTTCAGCAACAACAAACACCAATATGGAAGTTCCAGCAGCACCGAACAGCAGCATAGAATATTTCCCAACAGCTGTAGTAATTAGTTAATTAGACGTTGTCTTAATTAGAAGGACACAAGGAAGCATGTAGCTGTATAAATGTACTGGCAGTTACATGTAAGGAAAAGATTGGCAGGTGGGGTTATGGTAATCATAACATTACTATAACCCTCGAATACAAGATATTCAAATACAATAAACACTCCCTCAGGAGTTAGTTATTACCTTTAGAAGTAGCATGTAATCTTCGCATCAATTGTACAATCCCGATATTCTGCAGCAGCTGACCCGACGCGTAACAGCTGATCGAGCGCCGTGAGAGCGATAGAATGCGAAGATTCGATATCGGTCGTCCTTCGCAGCAGGTGAACTGCATTCATTACGTCTTTCGTAAGTATGCTTCCCATATCTGCCACTTCTCAACCTCTTCCCGTGCAGCAAACTACCGCAGCTAGTACGCAGCCAAGCAGTCATGTTATAAATTCGCCGCGATTATACACGGCTGGCGCCCAAACCCCTTTATCTATTATTATAATACATTATTACTATTTTTATCAATCGATTATATGCCTTTGTCATCACGCTCTAATCCCCAGCGTGACCGTTACAAAATGTATATAGTAAATAATTTTGCATGAATAGTCATATATCGACTGAGCTTGTTAGGAACTAGCAGACGACGGTTCCCTCTAGAAGGTGCGTGCACAGTTCGGCTCGACGATCACACGCACCTCCTACACTCACAAACGGACTAGAATTTCAAGTTGCACTTCTATTAGGTTATGTTAGGTTATGATATTACCACGATATTATATATTGTCAGTTATTCTACTGCATCATAATAAATATAAATTTTGTAATCAATATATGTATATATATTCAGGATAAATAAAAAATTTGCAATTGTATTCAACGGCCTCTCTAGAAGTAGGCTTTCTTGTGGGTTATCAATAACTGTTTTGCTCAGTGCTTAATTTAATAGTGGTTAAAACATTGAATTAAATATACTAAATAGTTGAGATAATTGTAGACATTGTGGGGAAATAAATAGTTTATTAATATTAGAAGATATTGAAAACTTTAACAATTGAAACTCCATTTTAAACTATACAAAGTATATATGTGTTAAAACGATGGCAATGAAAATTAAACTTTAGTTATAATCTATTATAAATCAAAATTTACAATTAAATTGCAATGCAAATCAAAGTGTAAATTAAAAAGGACAATACAGACTGACATTTCGTTACCAAAAAGTGCACGTGCAGTCCACGTAACAATAAAGTGTACGTCTAGTACACGTTATCATAAAGTGTACGTATAATACACGTTACCATAAAGTGTATGTACAGTACACAGTACCATATAAAGTGTATGTACGGTACACGTTTCACAATGTCCACATACACTTCACACTACCATAAAGTGTACGGACAATAAACGTTACCATAAAGTGTATGTACAGTACACGTTACCATATAAAATGTACGTGCAGTACATGTTGCCATAAAGTACAATTACGGTAATATAGTACAAACAAAGTGTACGCAAAGTGCAGAGTTAGTACATATGTACTAATATTTTAATTTTTTGTATTTATAATAGTGTATTTATATCACACATGTATAATCGGAGAACAGTTTGCAAATATAATTTGCCATTTGATAATATTGCTGTATACTTATTACTACTAAAATTAAAAAAACTTACAGAAAGGTAAGATATTATGGTACTGTAATTATAATCAATAGAATGGTTACACATTTAATAATATCATGTACTTACAAGTTTTGCAGTAAACTATACATTTACTTTTACAGTAAATGTTATATATTTTTTTACAATCAATAATGTAATTAATTTTTACCAGCGTTGTGTTCTGTACCTTGTGTTACATTTTCGCTTATTAGCGCCATCTGTGGGCATGCACATAAATATGTATTAGTATATAATACAGAGGGTGCCACAGATATTTTCTGTTAGGTTAATTTTATGTAGGGTATCGATAAAACAGATCGCACGGACCTGCACAACAATTTTTCGTCAGGTATGGCATCCCCTTAAACTTATCTGTTTTCAGATGCTACGTTTACCTGGGAAGCACGGAAATACTTATAAGTATTACTTTTGAAATAATTTCTACCACATAGATAGTAAAAATGATTTGACATTTCGATGTGCAGAAACAGGAAGAGGGTGCGCGGTTGCATTATATTTAAATAATCGTATAATTGAGGACGCGGAAATAAATGAAGTTGAAAATCATAATCTCTTTTCAGACCCTCTATTACTCATAAAGTTTAGGTTTCAGAAAGAAATTTTAAATGAAATAAGAACTTCTTTTGAGAATCCGAAAAATATTTATAATCGAATCATAAGCAAATACGAGTATGTATATTTTCAAAAGCTAAGATTCTTGAATCTATTGAGATTTCTATGAAGCATGTATATGCAAATTAACGGAAATATGTATATTTTTTCTCTTTTTAGGTATAATGAAATTCGAGGTCATGTTGATTTTTATCGCCACTATCGGTCACTTATGTATCAGGAAAGGAGAAAACATTCCTCCTCTACCTCGAAATTCGGAAGAATTAGGGAATATTATTTCTAATCATTATCCACCTTTTCAGCCAATTTTCCAAGGTTGTGCCACTGGAGAGGATGGTTCCCAAGGTTTAATATTTACTGATGACCGCATGTTGACACCTCCCTCTCGGTGCACAAAGTTATTATTTTTTAAAATTATATTTATATTATATACGACAGACGAGTGTGAAAGGTCGAGAGGTGGCCGCCGAAACACCCTAGAGCGAAGGCAGGACTCCCTTCGACGAGCCGACATGCAAGGTTAGCGGTAGTCTTTTACTGGCGAAGGTAGCGTGTCTGCGTAACCCGCGTTCTCTCTCCGCGCCGCGATCGCGCGCACGAGCGAAGGGTCCCCGCGATCGCGTCCCGACTGTACGGAAAACGGTATACACCGCGAGTGGCGATAACTCGGAAATTATAATTTAAAACCTATTTGGGAATAAAGCAAGATTTCATTTTATTTTTCGGCTCACTGTTATTTCGATATCCCGTATTATCCCAGGATCCCCACTACCTCGTCCGGAAAGCAGACGAGCCCGCGGTACTCGTCTGCATCTATAGAATTCGTGTTTCTAGAGGTGGGCTCAAGAGTGAGCCCATATCAACGTACACGGTGATTATCGGATGATCGACGTGTTGTCGACAAGAAGTGTTGGGGGTCCGGTTGCGCTCGAAGGTAAGTTCACTACGCGCAACCTCGAGTTTCCCTTCACCCCGATCGCACCGTTACAATTTATACTAGATAAAACCCTCGCTCGCTCACGCTCGCTCAATGAAAAATCATTATATAAAATATAATATTAAATTAAACTAAAAATATATTATTATTTAACTACATTCAATTATTATTTATTAAATTGTACCCATATAGATTCATTATCATATGTATAATAATTGTGGATGTGGATGGATGTGGATGTTTTTTAGTGTGTTAATATAATGTGTATATTATTAATTAATATAAAAATTATAATTAAATTGAATTTTTTTTGTTTCGACATAATAATTTTAAGTATTGTTATTGAAGTAATTTGTTCTCTTAAATTTAATATTAACGATTAGTTAACCAAAACTATCTTAACCCTTAGCTGGACACATGCCCTGTGATAACATAGCTGGCCTTTGGGGTCACCGTGACCCCAACACAAAATCTTCTACTGTAACTAAACTACTGAATATTTTGACTTGAAATTTGGTTTGGTTATTACTTATTATGTAACCTTCTCGGCTCTAATGCAAAGTAATACACCCCCCCTTACGACAGATGGAGCTATAAGTTTAATTTTTAAATTTTGGAGCTATAGAAAAACTGATTGAAAAATGCTGGGGTCACTGTGACCCCATGAGTCCAGCTAAGGGTTAATGTATATGGGCGATTCTCTGTCAAATCGAGAGACAAAAAATTTTTTTTTCTGTATTTTTGTTAATATTTTTACATATTTTGGATGATGGTCTAAATTATTAGAGGCAAAAAATTAGTAGTTTTAGAAATATTTAAGGTAAAAAATGGTTAAATTGACATTTTCTTGATTTTTTTTAAACTTTTAACCTTTTATAACTCAAAATGGACTAATTCAATGCAAAAAACATAAAAGACCTTTTTTTCTGTAAATTAGATGAAGTTTAAGAAAAAAAATTGTCCAAGATCATTGAGCGTACCAGAAATATTCAGCATTATAAAGAAATAAATAAACTGTGAACAAGTGGTTTAGTTCCAAGCTACCATGTCAGAAAATATCATAAAACTTGTTTTAAATATACATTTATCCCCACTTAAAATCGCTTAAATCATTTTTCTTAAAATGGTGGCTTTGACCTTGAAATTCAAGGCCATGAATTAAGTTTTTCTGCACCGAAGTAATTGTTTTCTATTCAGAATTACTCCAGCTTCAAAATGATCTCTCATTTTTTTTTATTATATTGCTTCAATCTGTAGATATTTGTTTTTGAAACTGATGTTTTCGTTTTTTCCGATAGTACGGCGGGTCCGGCCGTGCGTGATCTCCCCGTCAATCTCTCTTTCTCTCTCACTCCTTTGTGCGAACTCGCCACGATCTTCCGCCTTTTCCGTAGACGGAATCTGGAGTCGTGGAGGCGTACGGTTTTGCTTGGCGTGTTGGGTCGTGTGGGGAAAGCCTGTCCGCACCCACACCGTATCTCCCACACCAACACTTCTCCGATAAAATGATAAAAAGAGACCGTTAACTCGACCTGTATCGACACTGTGCGCGCGCTATATCGGTACTGTCAGCTGGGCGTGCACGATTTTCGCGCGATCCTGCGCACGCCGCGCTTTATATAATCTTTCGCGTTGCGCACTTGATAGGTAACTCGCTTACCGTTATAATATATACATATATATATATATACTAGGGGGGCTTCGCCCTCCTACGCGCTTCGCGCGCCAACCCCCTATTTTTAATTTCGAAAAAGGTTTTTCGTAATAAATTTATTTTAAATAATGTTTTAAATTGTATTACTTTTTCACTACCATGGACACCTTAGAAATTAAGCCGATTCACACAACACCTTGGAGGTACTGTTATAATGCAATGGGTTTTATACCAAACATTTAATTTTTTTTTAAATACGATTATAATTTATAAATAAAAGTTTTTACCAAAATTTAGTGTAATGAAATCAGAATAATAGTAACAAAAAAAATAAAGACATTAAATGTTAACTATAAATTTTAAACTATATGAATTCCTATAAAGCTTAAATTTATATTTTAATAATTATAAATATTAATGAAAAATTAACTTTAGTAAAAAAGTGTCTTTATTGATTGAAAAATTAACTTACCAAAAATAGTAAAGTGAATATACTTACTAAATTGTAGTATTTAGTAACTACTTATGAAAATTTTGGAATATTTTAAACGGATCTAAATAGAACTTCACCTCCTAAAATTAATTTATTTAATGACGAAGGATCATCGCCAAAAGTTCTATGGCATTAATATTTTGTACTTTTAGAGTAATAAAACTTTCTTCTTAAATAAATACAATTTTTATTAATTTTATTAATTTTCTAGAACTATTTATATAATTTTAGTGGCATATAAATAAAAACCTGTTTCTTCCATTTCTCCCGTAATTCGTAATTTGCACCCTCTTTCAAAATTTGCGTTTTAATCCATAATTATATCCAATTTATTTTTTCCTTTAGTTACAAAGCCCATATATTTATCTTGATTATTATAATCAAATTCATACCTTAGAAAACCTTCTGTTTCTAATAAATACATGCGTGTTTATTTAAAATATTGTGTTCTATAAATATACGTAATCTACTCACTTATATATCCATACAATTTTGAAATATTAATTTAAAAAATATTTAAATTAAATGCTCCTAAATTAATAGTTTTTGAAAATCTATTCAAATATAATTTGTATTTTATATTGCCTCTGTTAAAATTTGAATTTTCTTTTGCCTATACTGTTTATAATAGAATTATCTTATAAATGCAATAGTTAATATATTTAATTTTTAACCCATTGTATATATCATATGGATATTTGGAAAAGTGTATGTTATACTTGATTAATATTTATTTAATCTTCAAATAATTTTGCATCTGTATTTAAAGCATTACATTGCATTTTAGATCCGTTATCATTATTGAGTATACGTTTAAACATTTATGAGTTTTATCAAGAATGAGTAAACTAATACACATTCTTTCTAGTTATGTTCACAACTTTTTTTTGCGCAAGGAAAAAATACATATATTATGTATTCTTGAAAAAACAATTTTAAAATATATATATGGGTGGTTCTCTGTGACATCGAAGATGAAAAAAATAAATATTGCTATAACTGTGGGAATATGTTTTAGAGGTATCCAGTAGTTCTCCTGAATTTTTTCAGATTTTTTCTGGGCCATTATTTTAAGTTACAGAGAGTCAAAGTTGACATTTTAGCATTATATGTCCATTTTCATGAATTTTTAGCTCCCAGGGGATGCATTTTTCACTAAAAACATAAGTATGACTTTTTTTGTAAAATTTTCCGAACTTTTCATTAAAAATACTTTTAAAGACATAAATGTATGCTGTCACACTCTTGTAAGCCATTTAAACCTTAAATAGTGAAAATCAGCAATTCTGCTCCGGACTGTGGTGACCTAATACTGTCTAAAAGATGTCTTTTTATAGTCAGAAACTGCCTAAAAATTTCCAGAGTGGGTCTAAATCATTAAGATCACTTATGGTCAAAATATCCGGAAAAAGTATATATTTGTTGCCTTATAACGATCAATCTAGTAGCATGATCATTGCAAAAAAATTTATGCACTTACCTTGGAATGGTAGATAAGTATCTCCACTTGTTTCAGTATCCATCTAATCCCTTGTAAGCTGCTAAAAATACAAATATTATTATAAAATTATAAAAAATTATTTTTTAAACATTTATAATGCTGGATTTTAATCTAACACCTCTCAAAAGTTCACATTTTTCGCGAGTTTTCGAATGGCTTGGGTTAGATTATTGGCTAAGACCGCTGGTGTAAATTATTCCTCATAAACCTCATAAAATCACTAATTTTCACGTATTTTAGGACATAACTTACACCAGCGGTGTAATATATAATATATATATATATATATATATATACTAGGGGCTTCGCCCCCTACGCGCTTCGCGCGCCAACCCCTATTTTTAATTTCGAAAAAGGTTTTTCGTAATAAATTTATTTTAAATAATGTTTTAAATTGTATTACTTTTTCACTACCATGGACACCTTAGAAATTAAGCCGATTCACACAACACCTTGGAGGTACTGTTATAATGCAATGGGTTTTATACCAAACATTTAATTTTTTTTTAAATACGATTATAATTTATAAATAAAAGTTTTTACCAAAATTTAGTGTAATGAAATCAGAATAATAGTAACAAAAAAAATAAAGACATTAAATGTTAACTATAAATTTTAAACTATATGAATTCCTATAAAGCTTAAATTTATATTTTAATAATTATAAATATTAATGAAAAATTAACTTTAGTAAAAAAGTGTCTTTATTGATTGAAAAATTAACTTACCAAAAATAGTAAAGTGAATATACTTACTAAATTGTAGTATTTAGTAACTACTTATGAAAATTTTGGAATATTTTAAACGGATCTAAATAGAACTTCACCTCCTAAAATTAATTTATTTAATGACGAAGGATCATCGCCAAAAGTTCTATGGCATTAATATTTTGTACTTTTAGAGTAATAAAACTTTCTTCTTAAATAAATACAATTTTTATTAATTTTATTAATTTTCTAGAACTATTTATATAATTTTAGTGGCATATAAATAAAAACCTGTTTCTTCCATTTCTCCCGTAATTCGTAATTTGCACCCTCTTTCAAAATTTGCGTTTTAATCCATAATTATATCCAATTTATTTTTTCCTTTAGTTACAAAGCCCATATATTTATCTTGATTATTATAATCAAATTCATACCTTAGAAAACCTTCTGTTTCTAATAAATACATGCGTGTTTATTTAAAATATTGTGTTCTATAAATATACGTAATCTACTCACTTATATATCCATACAATTTTGAAATATTAATTTAAAAAATATTTAAATTAAATGCTCCTAAATTAATAGTTTTTGAAAATCTATTCAAATATAATTTGTATTTTATATTGCCTCTGTTAAAATTTGAATTTTCTTTTGCCTATACTGTTTATAATAGAATTATCTTATAAATGCAATAGTTAATATATTTAATTTTTAACCCATTGTATATATCATATGGATATTTGGAAAAGTGTATGTTATACTTGATTAATATTTATTTAATCTTCAAATAATTTTGCATCTGTATTTAAAGCATTACATTGCATTTTAGATCCGTTATCATTATTGAGTATACGTTTAAACATTTTATGAGTTTTATCAAGAATGAGTAAACTAATACACATTCTTTCTAGTTATGTTCACAACTTTTTTTTTGCGCAAGGAAAAAATACATATATTATGTATTCTTGAAAAAACAATTTTAAAATATATATATGGGTGGTTCTCTGTGACATCGAAGATGAAAAAAATAAATATTGCTATAACTGTGGGAATATGTTTTAGAGGTATCCAGTAGTTCTCCTGAATTTTTTCAGATTTTTTCTGGGCCATTATTTTAAGTTACAGAGAGTCAAAGTTGACATTTTAGCATTATATGTCCATTTTCATGAATTTTTAGCTCCCAGGGGATGCATTTTTCACTAAAAACATAAGTATGACTTTTTTTGTAAAATTTTCCGAACTTTTCATTAAAAATACTTTTAAAGACATAAATGTATGCTGTCACACTCTTGTAAGCCATTTAAACCTTAAATAGTGAAAATCAGCAATTCTGCTCCGGACTGTGGTGACCTAATACTGTCTAAAAGATGTCTTTTTATAGTCAGAAACTGCCTAAAAATTTCCAGAGTGGGTCTAAATCATTAAGATCACTTATGGTCAAAATATCCGGAAAAAGTATATATTTGTTGCCTTATAACGATCAATCTAGTAGCATGATCATTGCAAAAAAATTTATGCACTTACCTTGGAATGGTAGATAAGTATCTCCACTTGTTTCAGTATCCATCTAATCCCTTGTAAGCTGCTAAAAATACAAATATTATTATAAAATTATAAAAAATTATTTTTTAAACATTTATAATGCTGGATTTTAGTTTTACATCCCTTACAAGAATTATAATACTAATCTGAAGGATTACTATAAATATATAAACATCATTATTACAATAACTGAATATACGTATTTAATACAAAAAATATATAAATAAATCGGATATATAATTATAATGAATAATATGATAACGTGACAGTGACAAGTTTGTGAAATCTAAACAATGCATTGCTGAATAATAATAATAATAATAATGTTGATACTTTTATAGTAATCCTTCAGATTAGTATTATAATTCTTGTAAGGGATGTAAAACTAAAAATTAAGCATTATAAATGTTTAAAAATTAATTTTTTACATTTGTATAATAATATTTGTATTTTTAGCAGCTTACAGGGGATTAGATGGATACTGAAACAAGTGAAGATATACATATACATACATATATATATATATTATATAAATATTCCGCCGCACACACACACACAGCATAGAGTTATTCAACCATGAAAAGTGGAAATTTTTCAATATTTTGGAAAAATTACTATATTTAAAGCCACAATCGATTTTAATCTAACACCTCTCAAAAGTTCACATTTTTCGCGAGTTTTCGAATGGCTTGGGTTAGATTATTGGCTAAGACCGCTGGTGTAAATTATTCCTCATAAACCTCATAAAATCACTAATTTTCACGTATTTTAGGACATAACTTACACCAGCGGTGTAATATATATATATATTATATAAATATTCCGCCGCACACACACACATACACGCACGCACGCACGCACACACACACACACCCACATACATACATACATATATATACATATATATGCGCTATTTCACGTCAAGTGATACGATGAAAATTTTAAATCGCTCCAAAATTTGAGAACAGGCTGGAAACATCTCTCAGAACATACAAAACAAATTTTAATTTTAAAATTAATTTGCATAGAGTTATTCAACCATGAAAAGTGGAAATTTTTCAATATTTTGGAAAAATTACTATATTTAAAGCCACAATCGATTTTAGTTTTACATCCCTTACAAGAATTATAATACTAATCTGAAGGATTACTATAAATATATAAACATCATTATTACAATAACTGAATATACGTATTTAATACAAAAAATATATAAATAAATCGGATATATAATTATAATGAATAATATGATAACGTGACAGTGACAAGTTTGTGAAATCTAAACAATGCATTGCTGAATAATAATAATAATAATGTTGATACTTTTATAGTAATCCTTCAGATTAGTATTATAATTCTTGTAAGGGATGTAAAACTAAAAATTAAGCATTATAAATGTTTAAAAATTAATTTTTTACATTTGTATAATAATATTTGTATTTTTAGCAGCTTACAGGGGATTAGATGGATACTGAAACAAGTGAAGATATACATATACATACATATATATATATATATATATATATATATATATATATATATATATATTATATAAATAGATACAGATATATGGCTTTTCACGTCAAGTGATACGATGAAAATTTTAAATCGCTCCAAAATTTGAGAACAGGCTGGAAACATCTCTCAGAACATACAAAACAAATTTTAATTTTAAAATTAATTTGCATAGAGTTATTCAACCATGAAAAGTGGAAATTTTTCAATATTTTGGAAAAATTACTATATTTAAAGCCACAATCGATTTTAATCTAACACCTCTCAAAAGTTCACATTTTTCGCGAGTTTTCGAATGGCTTGGGTTAGATTATTGGCTAAGACCGCTGGTGTAAATTATTCCTCATAAACCTCATAAAATCACTAATTTTCACGTATTTTAGGACATAACTTACACCAGCGGTGTAATATATAATATATATATATATATGGGGTATTCCACGTGAAGTGGTCCGATCAAAATTTTAAAATGCACCAAATTTTGGGTACACTTTGCAGATGTTTTTCAGAATACAGAAAAAAATTTTTAGGTACTGGAATCTATTTGCTCAAAAGTTATTCTAACCTCAAAAAGTGAATTTTTTCTAGTTTTTTTCAACAGCAGCTGGGTTTACCGCTATTTAACTCAAAATCTATCAACTTTTACTATAAAACATTATATATAACATTTGTTGCTAGCTATGTCTAGAATTTATCCTTCTGGGTTAGAATTTCTAATCTCAAGGTTAATGTTACATAAACTACATGTCAATATTCAACTTGAAAATAGTGTAAGTGCGCCACAATTGATTTTTTTATCCAAAAGTCTGAAAAAAAGCTTAAAGCAATACCTTTCAAATGGCATTTCTGAGGCATTTTTGGGGCCTTCAATTCTGTAAGAAGTTATGATAATTTAAAGAAACTCAGAATTTTTTTAAAAATTTAAATGGGAATTACCGTGTTAATTTTTGTGAATTTTATGTCTTTCTGAAACTGGAGAAATCTTACATAAGACGACGACGAGGGTCCGCACTCGTCGCCAGTGCCGGATTCTTACCGGCTAAAACTCCAAACCCAACGCTTTCACCTGCCCAGCCCGGAACTGTTTTTCACATTACTTCAAGCTGGGAGGCGTGTCTGTGACGTGCGTCATTCGTTCCTTATTCTATCCTCCCACGTTGAGACTGCCACTTATCGTGAAACGGCCTTCTTTGCGGTTTCGAGAGCGCGCCGAAAGATGGCACAGGCTCCGGACCCCGCCATGTGAGATACTCCTTGAGCATCTCTTGCAATTCTTAAGGTTGTGTCCAGGCTCGCCGCACTTGAAGCATGACGACGACCTGTCCACACCCTTACAATTCCGTTTCGTGTGGCCGAAGTCTAGGCACCGATAGCACCTCTCGACCAAAACTCGATCCCGAACGCGACAGCTTACAAAGCCGACGCAAAGATGTCGCATCGACTTTAGCTTGTCAGCGGTCTCGTGGTCTAGCTTCACGATGGCTGTCTTTTGTTGATTGCGGTTGGGACCCAAAAGCTTCACCTCTCGGCTCTCAGGCGGAGACGCGAGAACTTTATCTAGGGCCGCTACCACGTCGTCCCTCGTTGTGAGAGCGTCCAGGTCTCTGATCTCCAGGGTCACCCTTCGATCTCGGATCCTAACTTCTCCCATCCCTTTAGTAGCCGTACGGACTTTCTCAGCGAATGCTGTTGCGTCCGTCTTCTTGCCCAGCCGGAGCAGGACATCTCCCCGCCCTGTTGTCCGTACGCTCAGAACCTGGGCGCCGCTGTCGTCCGGGTTGACTTCCTTTCGGAGCTTCCCCAAGACTTCAGCAAACGTACGGTTCCTCGCGACGGTTACCACCAGGGTGGATACCGGCGCCATCTGGCGCTTTCTCCTATCAAGAGGCGCCTGTCCCGACTTGACTGTCGGCTTTTTCCCCGCCACTGACGCGGACTTGGATTGCTCCTTGTCCGTGCCACGTGGTGGTACCTCCTTTCGAGGCTTCTTCTTCTTGTGGCTCTTAGTGACCTCGGGGGGGGGGGGGCTTTGGGGGCCCTCTCTACTTCTCTTTTGAGCCTGCATTCTAGCTGTAGCCGTAAAGACGGCTTTAGCTATTATGCCTCTTCTCTTAGGCCGCCGACGATTCTCGTGACCAACTCGATAAACCTCGACTTGGCACTTGTAATCGTCGACAGCCGAAAACATCTTTTTGGTTTTCCCGTAGAACTCTTGTACAAGAGTGTCTGCGGTCTTCAGCCCTGTCTTGACGACCATGGATATGTTAGGCTGCTTTGCACAAGCAGCCAACATAGCCTGGGTTTCGCTATTTAGATGGTCGTAAGTGGAGTCGATGTCCTCCTGCGCCTCCTCTACCTTCTCGTATTCCTTGCGGAATATTTCGATCTCCTCTTGAGATTCCTTACTATAGGCAGAGATGCTACTGATGGCACTACCAAGGCTGGTAACGCTGCCGCTTCGTAACCTGTTTGCGGATGCAACACTCAACATCTGTAACGACGGCTGCTGTTGGGGGTTTTCTTTCGAGGGCCCCACCTCTGACGTGTTCGTAGAACGAAGCGCTTGGTGGCCTCCCCCAAAATCCGTGAGGCCAGCGCCGGCCACCGGGGCTTTCACCCGATCGGAACCGACGGCGGGATTGACTCCTAGTTTGGAGCTGCCCGCTTGGGGTAATAGGTATTCCATTCGCTTGCTCATCATCCTTCTTCAACTGTTTGGTCCACGAAGGCTATTTTGTTTCACCTCTACCCTTCACGCAAGCGTGACGAGCTTTCCCCCATCCGCCACCCGGGGGACGCGCCGCATACGGGAACAGGAAACCCCGCGCGGAATAAATTTATTACTGCTATTATTAATTTATTTACTAAATCTATGTATGCGTGCTTTATAAATATGAGATTATTACAGTTTTTAAACTCATCGTATTTACATTAAGTTTTGAGTACAATATAGCCAATAAATACATTTACCATAAAGATATATCGCTACATATTGAAAATATATTAATTTTTTTTTTTGCAAGTATATTGGCAATAATATTGCTAGTGAAATAATTCCTTGTGCGTGTAATATGAAATTTAGCTCAAGCCTCAATTCTCCGCTTATAAAACATAATGCCACCGAAAGGGCTCTCCGATGTTTGCGCACATCAAATTTGTATTCGCGGAGTAAGCCCGCCGCGGGCACTCTCCGACGTCCGCATTGGAACAGCAAACGTGCTCGAAAAAAAAAAAGTTTTTTCGTTAAAATTACAATTCTCCGAATTTCAGACTTAATAAATATCTTGGAAAACTCGTTCCAAATGTTTAGGATAATAATTGCAATAGTCTGGCTGTAGAATTGATTCGAGTGTTCAATATACAAAATGCCAATGAATAACTACCATAAATTCGCAATATATTCGTAATATATCAGCAATAATATTGCTAGTAAGTTAATTCCGAGTCCGTGTAAAATAAAATCTAACTGAACCCTCGATGAAGTTTTATAATAGTCTGGGAATCATCAAGCTATAGTATATCTATAATATGTTTACGTTTACCAAATATTTTTAAACTGACTTTTTATAATATATTAGTATATGCTGAACAAATCGATATGATTAAAATTAATTGGGTCATATCTTTACTCAAAATCGGTATTATGAGAAATCGTGGATTTATGTCACGCATCTTAATAATTATTCGGATAACCAAAGAAACACGTTCATTCGCGATTTCATCCACTTGAGGTAATAAAAGATCATCGATTTGTCGGTAGTATTGACAATTTGGTAAATGTTACGAAGCTATGGAAGACACGAAACTTATTATGTAAATGAATATTATAAGACACAAGTTGCGATTAATAATTATTCTTAAATGTTCTGGAGGTCTCCATATACCCAGATGGCCGCACTGCCTGTAATATTACTCACCCAATTTGGTTAACTGAGATCCCTATTCTCTTTAGTCTTCTTGCTTATTTAGTGATTCTCGTTTTAGTCTTAGGTAACGGTGATTAAATGCAATTTACGCTCAGTAATGTGAAAATCGCTTCAGTCGTGCGAACAACCTCGAGAAAGCTAGAAAACCATCTCCCACAACAGTGTCATAATATACTATAATATTTGTGTTGATACCAAATTGGACGTAATATAGAGAACCTGCAACTATAACAATTTGAAAATAAAATTAACCCTTAGAGTATCGTCATGACGTACATATGCGTCATGCTCCGACTCGCAAACATTTAATTTCATAGGAATGATTGTGTCTTGTTGAAATTTTCCAAAATAGTTTATATTTGATAACATTTTAACCTCAGAATTCCACTTTCATTTCAGATTTTTTGAGGTTCTAATGTTATAAAATATCGTATGAAACTATTGTGGAAGATGTTTTTTTTACCTTTCTTGATGTTTTCACTCGCTCCGCTCGTGCGAACAACCTCGAGAAGGGTAGAAAACCATCTCCCACAACAGTGTCATAAATCTACTATTTAATACAAATGATCCACAAAAGTTTTACACCATAAAAATGAAAAACAAAAAATATTTTCTTGACCTGACTCTATCCATATAGCATCTCAAAAAAAATTTTCATAGTAAATTCCATTTCAAAAAACTCATTTTTTGAGGTTAAAATAACTTTTGAACAAATTATTATATCAGTACCTAAATTTTGATCCGACCATTTGACGTGACAGCATATTATATACTGATTCCTACTAATCTACTCGACTGTTACCGACCACTGCAAAATAGGTTGTTTATATTACATTTAATTAACAAAATGTACCATATTTTATAGATAAATTCAGCGTATGATACAATGATTATAGCTACTTTAAAGCAATTTTTTATTATTTTCTATATAAACCCAACATATGTGTTTAATTCACTGGCAAGTGGGAAAATCAATTAGTAATTTTGTAACTTTTGTAACTTTTATAGTGGTCACTCTATAATTCTCCATCCGTATTACTAACTAACCATATTACTTAATAACTATACTAAGTTACTAAATACCCATATTTATTTTCTATAAAGGCAATATATGTGTTTGATTCTTTGGCAACTGTATAATATTTAATAAATATATGAACTGTAATGGGTATAGGATTTTTTTATTTCAAGATTAGGTGAAATAAATGTTTTATATTTATACATTTACTTACATAATTTATAAAAACCATGTTTATTATGTTGGTAAGTTATTGTTCTCTATACTTATACATATTGAATACCTCCTTTAACATTTCAATAAAGCCAATGTGTCAGTTCTTTGGCAAATGTATAGGTTATTTAGAAATTTTGTAAATTTGATATGTATAGAAGTATTTTTATTTCAACGCTGAGTAAGATAAATGTTTGATAGTCACCGTGATCAAAATAATTTAAAATGAAACACAGTGTTATATTTAAGTGGATTTCTATCGTTTTCCATTCTTATTATAGATGCTAAACCTATTTTTTGCTATAAAGCCTATATATATATAAGTTCGATTCTTTGGTAAGTATATAATATCAAAATGGAATCGACAAGTATTTCTGTAGAAAAATAACACATTTATTTCAGAAAAATATATGTCCTGCAATTATTTAGCTTACTATATTTGTTTTTTTTATTCGAACAAAACTTATCTAATACATAATCCAAACGTTATAAATATCGAAAAACACCTTCTGCGAAAGTCTAAACATTCGCAAGTATGGTTTAATTTCTATCACACTTTGGCAATTGATATTGAATGCTTAAAACAATAACATTTTAACTTATTCGATTCTTACAAAGTTTTCGGAATAAACAGTACTGAAATCAAAATACAGTCGACAAGTATCTGTTGATAAATGACACATTTTTTCAGTAAGGTATATACTACACATATATTATTTTATAATTTTTAGCCCTGCTAAGTTTTAGAGCAATAAATACACAATAGTATTTACAATAATATTCATTTGTACGAAATTAATTTCTTCAAATGTAAAAAACGGAAATTTTTCTTTTTTATTGTTTTTAAATAAAGTAATACTTGGCAGACATTTCAATACTTTCTGTGGTAAATTAGTTACTTATGAAGACTTCCCAACCTACTTATCGCATCCTACTATATTCTTTATGAACCTTTTTAAATAATTTTCACATACATTTTAGAGCGAGATACTTTTTAAAGGATATCTTTTAGGAGCTCATATGTCTTAACTATGCTATAAACTTAATACGGAATCGAACTTTTGTGTATAAAATTATTTACTTATATTTTTATACATTCGCAATATATTAATCATATAATAATAATAATATATTCATAATATAATGGTAATCTGTTGGCAATATATTGGTAATACATTGATCATATAGTGAAAATATAATTGGAATACATTGTCAATATAATAGTAATATGTTAACAATGTATTGGCAATATATTGGTAATATATTGGCAATGCGTTGGCAATATATTGGTAATATATTGGCAATGTATTGGCAATATGTTGACAATGTATTAGCAATAATACAGAAAATTGCCAAAGAGACGCTACACCCATACAAGTTCCAAATGGTCCAGGCCTTGAGGGATCCCGATAGGCGTAAAAGGATGGAATTTGCAGCAACCATGTTACGAAGACACCGTAGAGATCCTGAACCAAAGCGGCGGATCTGCTGCACCGATGAATCAACCTTTATGCAGTGTGGCATGCTCAACAGACAAAACCACCGTGACTGGGTACCGGAAAACCTGAGGTGGGTTCGTGAAGTCGAAAACCAGCGTGGCTGGAAAATTAACGTGTGAACAGGCATAGTTGGGGATCGGCTTGTGGGCCCGTATTTTTTCGAGGGAAATATAAGTGGAAAAAATTATTTACATTTCCCGGAAAACGAGCTGCCCCGTCTCCTAGAAGGAAACCCTGTAAATGTAAATACAATGTGGTGATTACAAGATGGCGCACCAGTCCACAACACAAACTACGTCCAACTATGCCTGACATGTTCCTTCCGGCGGCGTTGAATCGGCAAAAATGGATCTTCCGTTAAGTACCCGCCGCGATCGCCGGACCTCAACCATTTGGACTATTACCTTTGGGGGCAGATTAAGGATATCTGCTACCAGGAGAAGTCCACAACTCGAGAAAATATGATTTCGCGCAGCGTTTGCTACAATCAGCATTACCGAGTTGCGGAAGGCAAGGGAATGTTTCATCAATCGCTTGCAATGTGTTCTAAAGCATGCTGGGGGAAATATAGAACAATATATGTAAATAAATGTAAATAATTGTACAAAAATAAAATTAAAGTGATGTTAATTAAAGTTAAAGTGATGAATCATATTGTACGCTATTTATATCGGAATATGCTTTTCAATATAAAGGTTAAATTGTTGAATTACATGTGCTTTGTTTACAGACACACCGTTTACCTCCGTCGCTGATTAGCCCTGGCAGCATAAATAGAGCGACGTTAAATAACAAAAAAAAAAAAAATTGTTGAATTTTACACAGCAGTTACCTCCTACATTAAAAGTAAAAATATTAGAACAAAAAGACGAGACTTTCAGATTTCAATAATATGAACCTCTATTCTCCCAATGAAAAAGCACCTTTAATCAACAAAAGTTTTCTTTGGACGCATGCTATGTCCACGTAGACTTTATGTCTACATTATATGTATACAACCCACTCCTGCGTCTAGAGCGATTTCAGAATATACCACCTACCCCTGCATCGTGGGCAATTTTCCCTGTTGATCTTGCGGTGCGGGTGAATAAGTAGTGAATCGGGTTTTTGTACCCTTAACAGCATATTCTTACAGGTAGATAGGGCCAAATAAAGGCGCATACGCCCGTCAGAGAATAGTCAGTATACATCGTGATTCATAAACAATACCAGAAATATATAATTTGAATTTTTCCCAAAAAAGTAAGTAAGTATTTAGAAAAAAGTTTGCATACAAGAAGTATGATATTTATTGAGTGTGTCCAGGGCTACATTCATTTATCCTTTGGCTCATTGTGAAACTCGAAATTAAGGGTCTTAATTAAGTATTACAGCAACTTGAGTGTTTTCAACACCAAATCACGTGTAAGAATATTTAGGCATTTTAAAACAAAGCGACGCCTATATATTTGAAGTAATTTGTATTCCTTTTTTCTAGAATGTCCGCAGAAATAATTTTGATTTTTAAAATTTTAGTAATGCAAGTATCCAGAATATGGAATAACCTCAAAGAGGCCAATGCCATCCTTATAGCCGCAACGGATATTACAGCTTTTGACAAAGCACAATTGAACTTGCATCTTGCATTTTGCAAGCTTCTATATACAGTTTAATAATTAATGTGTTGCTTATGTTAAAAGTATGTACGTAAAGTAAAATAAATATCTGTTTATTAATCGTTTGCAGGTTTGATTTATAATATTAATTTACGTTTATATCTAAGCAACACAAAAGTTATAAATTAACCATTTGGAGGCTCACTTACATAACAGGCCGTGTTATGCAGTCTTCGCCCTCTGAACTCTCTATAACTTAACAGTAAACAAGAATTATCCAGTGAAACTTTATAGAGAATGCAAAGGACAAAACATGCATAATGCGGCCAATTATCGAATTTGTTTTCGCACAACCGAATCAAAATCCATATCTGCAACTATAAAACCAAAATTACAACAACACTGCGGCTTTGATGTCGACATTACAGCTGCAGCCGTGCATTTCTCGTTTTGTTTTCGCGAGAAGCACACTTGCTGACTCGAAACTCGCTCCGAAACCTTGATACCATCTTCGAAGCTGCGGCTGTGCTTTTGGCGGAAAAAGACACGATCAAGGCACGACTACGGCCTTGACGTCTGTATCGGAACTGCGGCTGTGATTTTCTGATCTGCTATTGAGTTTAGAGCACAGACGTTAAAGCCGTAGTCGCCCGGCAAAATCACTTGCTCGCGAGAACTTTTGAACAAAATTTGAGTTACGACTAATCTTGGCTCAAGTTGATTATTATTAAATAAATGAGCTTGCTTATTCTTGGATATGTTGATCTGAGCATCTAGACTCGAGATGGACTATGGAGGAATTATTTGCTCTTTGAGCTATCGGGTAAAAGTTGGCGTAAGTAAACTTTAGAGATGGTATTGAACTTTGATTTGCGGCTCCGGTAGAATGTATCTCAGATTTTTGAGCGCATTTTGCCAAAATACGCTGGTTCTTTTATCCGTTCAAACATAACCCTTAATTTCAAATCTGACAATAAGCCAAAGCATTAAAGAATGTAGCCCTGGATACGCTCTATAGATATCACACTTCACGTATGCAAAAATATTAATGAATAGTTGTAAATTCTGGAAAGATAAAAAGAACTTTCAAGCTCAAAAAGACCCTTAAAATACGAGTTACACGAAATAGCTATAAAGCTGCAAAATTAACGCGTGGAATTAAAACTTTCGAATGATTGGATTGGCAATGTCAAACTCGTCAAATTCAGGATGATATCCTATATCAAAGTTTTTACACCTCTAAAAAATCTTTAATTTCGAGTCTCACAACAAGATCAACAAAATCAACAGGGAAAATCGCCCTAGACGCAGGGATAGGTGGTATATTCTGACTATTCTCTCGCGGGAGTGGAAGCCTCCAGTGAGGCGTACCTGTGAAATTGTGCCGCTAAGAGTGGAAAAGACCGATGCACGACTTATTCACCCTCCCCGCAAATTCAACAGAGAAAATCGCTCTAGACAAAGGAGTGGGTTGTATACATATAATGACTCTCTATATATGACTCTCTTAAGGCACACACGTCCTCGTCGTGAGAGTCGGGCAACGTCCTCCTTCTATTATGGATGGAAAAGCGGCTGAGATGTGCCTACCTACCAGAAGATGTTTTATCGTCTGGATTTGCATTTGAGCGGGGTGTTCTCCGGGGCACTCATGTGAGTCTTCTGTGGGAATCCGCCACTTAAGCGGTGGTCGCAAAAGCAATGCGCATGGCGGACTTGAAGATGGACCCAGTGGTGAAGCAATGCGCGTCGGCTAAAGCAATGCGCATGGGCTGAAGCAATGCGCGTCGGCTAAAGCAATGCGCGTGGAGCTGTACTAGAGACCAACTCCCAAAGCAATGCGTGTGAAGATAAGCAATGCGCATGAAGGAAAGCAATGCGCGTGAAGTGTGTTAAGAAAAGCAATGCACATGGGAGTGCAACAATTATTGTGGTTAAAAGCAATGCGCATGAGAGTGCAACAATTATTGTGGTTAAAAGCAATGCGCGTGGATTCGGACGAGGGCGGCCGTTTGGAAGATACCCGTCCAACTGTTAGATCAATCTAAACGAAGGTATAAATAATGATCCCTATTTTTCGGAATTGAGTAAAATAGTAGTTGGTCTGTAAAATTATGGTATCATTAAGAAAGAAAGAAATGTCAATTGCTAACGACCACTACTCAGATTGGTCGAATGGAAAGATTAGGGAACCCTCATTGAGCTGTCTCGGAGCGGCGAAAATGAGTGGCAATACTGGTATACAAACCATCTTACCTAGCCAGAACATCGGCCTAAATATACTCGGACCAGGACTCCCTAGGGTCTGTAGTTAAAATATTGGAGTCAAATAACTTAAAAATGAGTGAATTAAATGTAGCCTCGGATGCCAACGACTCTACTGCCCCACGGGGGTCGTCGGAAAATAATACTAACCCGAGGGGTAATCTTGAAGACAGGCAAGTATTCAATATCAAGAAACTCGAGATTGAAACCACTGCAAAATCGCATATTGTATGTCCCGAGTGTATTAGTCAGAGTCGCAACTTGCTCTGTCTTAGTGCTAAAGACCTGGAAGCACATTTCGAAAGCGACCATAAAGAAGCGAAAATCAGCTGGAAGTGTAAAGATTGCGGTAAGCCTTATTCAACTGCACATGGATTAAGAATCCATGCATACCACTGCAAAGGCCCGTAGCAAGTGGATGTTCTAGAATTTAAATGTTCCTTATGTAATGCGTCATTTAAAACGAAAATGGGTTTATCCCAACATGAGAGGTCTAGACATCCCAAGCTTCGCAATGAAAAACGTGCTAGTGAAGCTAATAAAACAAAAGGGCGCAAAGGACGCCTTCCGACGTTACTAAATGATCAAGAATTCGAACAGCTTAAAGACCTTAACAACTTGTACAGGAATGAACGCCAAATCAAATAAAACAACCAGATAACGAAAACGAAAATGAAAATGAAAATAGAAACAGACGTAACAATAACAGTAACAGAAGTACTCGTAATAAACCTCCAACAAGGGCTGAACGGAAAAGATACTTCTATTCAAGGTGCCAAGATCTTTACAATGAATGTCCGACAAAGTTGGCTGACTTGGTAGTCGAGAATGATTTCTCGCTATTACAAAAATCTAGTCCACCGGCGAAAGCCGATGTTCAGGAGCTTTATCATCGCCTATGGGGTGAGCCGGGGCCGCAAAGCGCTGATTGGCCTATAGTGGACGAAGCTATACCAACAAAAAAGGTCTTCTATCCAGTAACTTGCGAAGAATTATAAAAGAAAATAATGAAGATCGGAAGCTTCTCATCTCCTGGGCTGGATGGTATACAGTGATATCACTTGACTGACAAGGGGAGTTGAGTTTGTTTTAAATAAATATTTTAATCTGCTACTGTTAAAGCAATTCTTTCCAACAAGTTGGCATATAAATCGCACAACATTAATCCCCAAAGTGGGTAAAGATCGTGCTGATGTGGCAAATTGGCGGCCACTGACAACCGGCTCGCTAATAAGTAGAATTTTCTCTGGACTAGTAGACAAGAGGATTCGAGGAAACATCAAGCGATCCCTAAGGCAAAAAGGCTTTACTAATACCAATGGATGTTTTGAAAATGTTGCCATTTTGGAAGCCATAATAATGGCTGCCAAACAAAGGGGTGGAGTCCTAGGAGTCCTAAATTTGGAGAAGGCATTCGACACTCCTCACTCGGCGATCGAAAAGGCCTTACAACGAAAAGTTCTTAGCTTAACGGTCTCGAAATATATTTCTGGGATGTATAAAGATTGTTCAACGATTGTTAAGGCCGATGGAGGTGGTGTCGATATCCGATTAATGAGAGGGGTTAAACAAGGTGATCCATTATCGCCTTTAATATTTAGTTTATGTATTGAGCCTCTTCTCGAGTTGCTACAATCGGAAACCGAGGGGATTAAAATAGAGGTAGAGAGCACTGCTACTTCTGTCATAGCTTTCGCTGATGACATTGTATTGATGGCTGCAAACGAGAAAGTAGCCCGAAAGCAAGTTAAAATGACAGTGGAGTATTTATCTAGGTTGGGCATGAAACTCTCGGTAAATAAATGTTGTGCGGTACAATATAAAGCTAAGAATAAAACATTTTACATCACCGATCCAAAGATCGTGATCAATAACTCGGCTATTAGGTCATCTGAGGCTGACGAGGCTTTTAAATATCTCCGAGCAAAAATAGCCCCATGGAGTGGGCGGGCAAATAATTTCGAACTGCAAACTTTCGACGAAATTATTTTGCGGACAAATAGTCTAGCTTTAAAGCCTATGCAGAAAATTGAATTGCTTCGAGTATACCTTTTGCCTCGATTTATACACGGGTTGGTGATGAAAACACCCGCGGTAACCATATTGACACAAATAGACTCGCTGATACGTAAACACGTTAAGTCTATCTTAAGGTTGCATGAAACAACTTGCACAGCATTCTTCTACACTCCGCGAAGATCTGGAGGCTTGGGATTGCCCGAAGTAGAAAAACTTGTGCTTATTACAGCCCTCAGAAATGGTATTAAGGCAGCGCAGACTACAGATCAATCCACCTTTGATGCGATAAATAGCTCAAGGAAACAAACAGAATTAAAACAGATTGCTAATTTGCTCCGGATCAATTGGCCTACTAATTTGGAATCGGTGAACAAATATAAAAATAACCTAAAATCAAATTATGTGAAAGAATGGAGTAACTGTCCCAGTCAAGGACAGGGCGTTACCACCTTTCAATCCGACCCAACGGCGAATAAGTGGCTCTCAAGTAATTTTCTGCTTTCTGCATCCCTAATAACGGACGCAATTAAACTAAGAACCAATACGATTGCCACAAGGTTGGTCATGAGGCGGGATGCGAATAAAATCAGGAATACCCCCATGGAATGCAGAAAGTGTGGTCAAAAACATGAAAATCTACCTCATATTCTCGGTGAGTGTATATGCACAAAAACATCACGCATTAAACGACACGACGAGATTAAAAATCTAATTAGGAACATTACTGCTGAAAAGTGTCAAGTAATCGACGAGCCTAGAATAACAGTCGAAGAGAGATTATATAAACCCGACCTCGTCACTTTGAATGAGGTTGAGGCTTTCGTGGTCGACGTAACTGTCCGCTACGAAAAGGATGAATATCTCTCCCTAGGCCATGATGAAAACATCAACAAATACTTACCGATTCTTGACAATATCAAAAACACATTCAAGAGAGATGCAGCAAGAGTCATTCCCGTTGTTATAGGATCAAGAGTAGCCATCCCGATTCACACGCGGGAATCACTTAAAACTCTAAAGATACCCAAGAAGGATTGACTCACGATGTCCATGATTGCTCTTAGGAGCTCAATTATAATTCTTCGGAAATTTATGGACTATGACGCAGACGATTTAGTCGATGAAATTAATATATAATGTCAGTTATTTGTATAATTTATTTATCATGGACCATTCTAAGAACGATACAACAGTCCTGCCTTAAAAGATACTGTGTGTATCATCAGCCCAATTAGCGCAGTATGAGAATACGGGAGTTAAGCCGGCTTATACTACGAGGGAGCGGATGAGAGTCCCGCATCTACAATCCCCTTTCTCATTCGAGAAGAACGCGCTGGTGCAAGTCGCATGGTTTTCGGACCGCGGCGGTGGAGCCGTGGAGTGACAGATGAGTCATTCCATGGGGCGAATGCCTCCACGTGGCTTCCCTGGAAATACTGCAGAACATCGCGGTAGCTAAATTTCGCTTTTGTATTAGCCGCCAAATAATACAACTCCACCTACTAATTTTTTCAATCCCGTTGGCAGGAACCTGGTAGTGGTTCAATTTAGTTTGTTATTTGTTATCAAATTATTAATTGTTGTTATAGTATTAGAAATATCGTTAAGTTTTACCAACCCAGGGGTTTGCCTGGGCAAATACGTACAACGCAGGTAATAGACATGAAGTCTACGTGAACAGAGCATGCGTTCGAAGAAAACTTTTGTTGATTAAAGGTGCTATTTCATTGGGGGATAGAGGTTCACATTATTGAAATCTGAAAGTATCATCTTTTTGTTCTAATGTTTTTACTTTTATGCTACTGGTAGCAGATATCCTTAATCCGCCCCCAAAGGTAAAAGTCCAACAGGTTGAGGTCCGGCGATCGCGGCGGCTACTTAACGGTGGATCCATTTTTGCCGATTCAACGCTGCCGGAAGTAACATGTAACGCATAGTTGGACGTCGTTTGTGTTGTAAGCTGGTGTGCCATCTTGTAGTCACCACGTTGTATTTATATTTACAGGGCTCCCTTCTAGGAGACAGGGCAGCTCGTTTTCCAGGAAATGTAAATAATTTTTTCCACTTATATTTCCCTCAAAAAAATACGGGCCCACAAGCCGATCCCCAACTATGCCTGTTCACACGTTAATTTTCCAACCACGCTGGTTTTCGACTTCACAAACCCACCTCAGGTTTTCCGGTACCCAGTCACGGTGGTTTTATCTGTTGAGCATGCCACACTGCGTAAAGGTTGATTCATCGGTGCAGCAGATCCGCCGCTTTGGTGCAGGATCTCTACGGTGTCTTCGTAACATCGTTGCTGCAAATTCCATCCTTTTAGGCCTATCGGGATCCCTCAAGGCCTGGACCATTTGGAACTTGTATGGGTGTAGCGTCTCTTTGGCAATTTTCTGTATTATTGCTAATACATTGTCAACATATTGCCAATACATTGCCAATATATTACCAATATATTGCCAACGCATTGCCAATATATTACCAATATATTGCCAATACATTGCTAATAAATTACTATTATATTGACAATGTATTCCAATTATATTTTCACTATATGATCAATGTATTACCAATATATTGCCAACAGATTACCATTATATTATGAATATATTATTATTATTATATGATTAATAAATTGCGAATGTATTGGCAAGGCACTACAAATATATTGATAAGCTATCAGAATATTACAAAATAAGCAATATACGATACTTGTATGGCAGAAATCTAACAAAAGAACTGTGTGGTGAAAGTACGACCAAACATTGTGAGATATATTGCTAAAATATAGTGAAAGTTTGGTGGATGTTTAGTACATATTGCTATGCGTGTTCTTACCGCTAACAAGTCTTAGAAATACTGCTACGAAACTACTATTGTATTTTGTCGGATTTCAGTATTACATCTAATAAACATGAGCAGAAAAAATTCTATTTGATTCAGGATATTTTATAGTAGTATTTTCTGACTTTTTATACATATTTTATATGAAAGAATAAAAATATAAGTAAATAATTTTATACACAAAAGTTCGATTCCGTATTAAGTTTATAGCATAAATAAGACATATGGGCTCCTAAAAGATATCCTTTAAAAAGTATCTCGCTCTAAAATGTATGTGAAAATTATTTAAAAAGGTTCATAAAGAATATAGTAAGATGCGATAAGTAGGTTGGGAAGTCTTCATAAGTAACTAATTTACCACAGAAAGTATTGAAATGTCTGCCAAGTATTACTTTATTTAAAAACAATAAAAAAGAAAAATTTCCGTTTTTTAAATTTGAAGAAATTAATTTCGTACAAATGAATATTATTGTAAATACTATTGTGTATTTATTGCTCTAAAACTTAGCAGGGCTAAAAATTATAAAATAATATATGTGTAGTATATACCTTACTGAAAAAATGTGTCATTTATCAACAGATACTTGTCGACTGTATTTTGATTTCAGTACTGTCTATTGCGAAAACTTTGTAAGAATCGAATAAGTTAAAATGTTATTGTTTTAAGCATTCAATATCAATTGCCAAAGTGTGATAGAAATTAAACCATACTTGCGAATGTTTAGACCTTCGCAGAAGGTGTTTTTCGATATTTATAACGTTTGGATTATGTATTAGATAAGTTTTGTTCGAATAAAAAAAACAAATATAGTAAGCTAAATAATTGCAGGACATATATTTTTCTGAAATAAATGTGTTATTTTTCTACAGAAATACTTGTCGATTCCATTTTGATATTATATACTTACCAAAGAATCGAACTTATATATATAGGCTTTATAGCAAAAAATAGGTTTAGCATCTATAATAAGAATGGAAAACGATAGAAATCCACTTAAATATAACACTGTGTTTCATTTTAAATTATTTTGATCACGGTGACTATCAAACATTTATCTTACTCAGCGTTGAAATAAAAATACTTCTATACATATCAAATTTACAAAATTTCTAAATAACCTATACATTTGCCAAAGAACTGACACATTGGCTTTATTGAAATGTTAAAGGAGGTATTCAATATGTATAAGTATAGAGAACAATAACTTACCAACATAATAAACATGGTTTTTATAAATTATGTAAGTAAATGTATAAATATAAAACATTTATTTCACCTAATCTTGAAATAAAAAAATCCTATACCCATTACAGTTCATATATTTATTAAATATTATACAGTTGCCAAAGAATCAAACACATATATTGCCTTTATAGAAAATAAATATGGGTATTTAGTAACTTAGTATAGTTATTAAGTAATATGGTTAGTTAGTAATACGGATGGAGAATTATAGAGTGACCACTATAAAAGTTACAAAAGTTACAAAATTACTAATTGATTTTCCCACTTGCCAGTGAATTAAACACATATGTTGGGTTTATATAGAAAATAATAAAAAATTGCTTTAAAGTAGCTATAATCATTGTATCATACGCTGAATTTATCTATAAAATATGGTACATTTTGTTAATTAAATGTAATATAAACAACCTATTTTGCAGTGGTCGGTAACAGTCGAGTAGATTAGTAGGAATCAGTATATAATATGCTGTCACGTCAAATGGTCGGATCAAAATTTAGGTACTGATATAATAATTTGTTCAAAAGTTATTTTAACCTCAAAAAATGAGTTTTTTGAAATGGAATTTACTATGAAAATTTTTTTTGAGATGCTATATGGATAGAGTCAGGTCAAGAAAATATTTTTTGGTTTTCATTTTTATGGTGTAAAACTTTTGTGGATCATTTGTATTAAATAGTATATTTATGACACTGTTGTGGGAGATGGTTTTCTACCCTTCTCGAGGTTGTTCGCACGAGCGGAGCGAGTGAAAACATCAAGAAAGGTAAAAAAACATCTTCCACAATAGTTTCATACGATATTTTATAACATTAGAACCTCAAAAAATCTGAAATGAAAGTGGAATTCTGAGGTTAAAATGTTATCAAATATAAACTATTTTGGAAAATTTCAACAAGACACAATCATTCCTATGAAATTAAATGTTTGCGAGTCGGAGCATGACGCATATGTACGTCATGACGATACTCTAAGGGTTAATTTTATTTTCAAATTGTTATAGTTGCAGGTTCTCTATATTACCTCCAATTTGGTATCAACACAAATATTATAGTATATTATGACACTGTTGTGGGAGATGGTTTTCTAGCTTTCTCGAGGTTGTTCGCACGACTGAAGCGATTTTCACATTACTGAGCGTAAATTGCATTTAATCACCGTTGCCTAAGACTAAAACGAGAATCACTAAATAAGCAAGAAGACTAAAGAGAATAGGGATCTCAGTTTACCAAATTGGGTGAGTAATGTTACAGGCAGTGCGGCCATCTGGGTATATGGAGACCTCCAGAACATTTAAGAATAATTATTAATCGCAACTTGTGTGTTATAATATTCATTTACATAATAAGTTTCGTGTCTTCCATAGCTTCGTAACATTTACCAAATTATCAATACTACCAACGAATCGATGATCTTTTATTACCTCAAGTGGATGAAAACGCGAATGAACGTCTTTCTTTGGTTATCCGAATAATTATTAAGATGCGTGACATAAATCCACGATTTCTCATAATACCGATTTTGAGTAAAGATACGACCCAATTAATTTTAATCATATCGATTTGTTCAGCATATACTAATATATTATAAAAAGTCAGTTTAAAAATATTTGGTAAACGTAAACATATTATAGATATACTATGACTAGATGATTCCCAGACTATTATAAAACTTCATCGAGGGTTCAATTAGATTTTATTTTACACGGACTCGGAATTAACTTACTAGCAATATTATTGCTGATATATTACGAATATATTGCGAATTTATGGTAGTTATTCATTGGCATTTTGTATATTGAACACTCGAATCAATTCTACAGCCAGACTATTGCAATTATTATCCTAAACATTTGGAACAAGTTTTCCAAGATATTTATTAAGTCTGAAACTCGGAGAATTGTAATTTTAACGAAAAAACTTTTTTCGAGCACGTTTGCTCTTGCAATGTGGACGTCGGAGAGCGTCCGCGGTGGGCTTACTCCGCGAGCAGCGTGCCCAAAAGTGGCACCGCATGAGCGCGAAATTCAAAAATATAGAAAAATGCTTAAAAAATTGGATGTCAAATAATTATTTTTTATATTTGATAAATAATAAATAATTAAAATTAACAATGTTATAATAATATATATAATTATTATCAATTATTTAGCGGTAGAAACTAATTTTGGCGGTAGACCTACATAATGCTGATACTATCAAATATCGGCATTTATTTGTATTATTCTTTATTCTAAACGAAAGATAATAAATAATATAATGTTTTTTGATGAAATAAATAAATATGCGTACTATAAAACAACAACAATAAATAATCTAAATGATTTAGGAAATCTCCTTTGCTTTACTCGATCAATGCGATATATCGAAACTCGAAGATACAAGTTACCGATTGAACAACTTGCGGAGTTCGAGCGCCAAACTCAAAATGTATTTGAATTTCGAGTACGCAAAAATGCTTTTGACGAGTTTAAAATGTTTTTAATTACTTATTTAAATAAATAGCAGTTCTCAGAGCTTTAATTAGTAAAAATTTACTCTTAGTGAAATAAATAAATTTAAAGCAGTACTATCTTATATTAAGTAAGAAAATAAAAACAATACTAATAATATTAATAATAATAATAATACTTATAAACTTTTATCGCATTAACGTATAACCAATAATTATACTCAACGAGCTACTTAATTTATTAATTAATAATAACAAGAAAAAAGATCATTGATGACAATCTCGAAACAAGGTATGTTTTTATTCTTTAAATTTAAAGTTTAGAAATAATTTATTACTTTTAAAACAACATTCTTACGAGTTTTTGTCGTTGTAAACTGTTTTTAATATATATATATATATACACATATATAAATATTTTTTTTTCAAAAAGTTTTATTTTGTTAAATAATGTGTTCATAAAGGCATGATTGTATATATATACAGGGTATCCCATTTTAAATAACGGATGTGAATATCTCAAAAAATATTGGAGATAGAAAAAAACTTTCTATACAAAAGTTGTAGGGTTTCTAAGGGGCCAACTGACGGTGATATTAACCATAACCTGAGCTCAAGGGTTAAGGTCATTTGAAGGACAAAATGTTTTTTTCAAATAAGAATCACTACTTTTGACCTCAGAAATGGAAAAGGCGGGAAATTTTACGTTCAGTATGATCTTGGCCAAGGTTATGGTCAAGGTCATGGTCAGGATCAAAACTGTAAACGCGTACAGTCCTTACGAAAAAAGCCAACCCTATACAAATATTGAGATGCACCCTTAAAAACCCTACAACTTTTGTATAGAAAGTTTTTTTCTATCTCCAATATTTTTTGAGATATTCTCATCCGTTATTTAAAATGGGACACCCTGTATATATATATATATATATATATATATAAACTTCCCAATAGAGGTTTATGACGCCCGACATGTTAAATTTGGATCTTCTGTCTGCTTCCCACCACTGGTTGGGGGTGGGCGGGTTATGGAGCCCTGGCGTCATAACCCGAAGGTCTCTCTTCCTCGTACTAAAGTACATATCTTCCCTCTCTGTCATGGGCGCCATAAACGCCGAAATTTAAAATTATGTACATATACAATATATATATATATATATATATATATATACAGACAATCATGCTTTCTTAAACACATATTATTTAACTAAATAAAACTTCTTGAAAACAAATAATATTTTTTGTACTAAATACACTTTATGTAAAATCAATACAACTTGTTTAAATCTGTAAAATATTTATTTTAAATGAATATCGTAAAAATAATAATGTGTTTTTTATAGAAAGATTTTTTACTCTATAGATAACTTATCTAGATTTGTATACTTATAATTACTAAGGACTATGTACATATGTGCATCCGTACAGCGATTATACAATTATTTAATTGCTTATTTTATTTATAATAATGTCAAATATACATTTTCTTTTATTCAAAAACATTTCGTCGTTAAACCAATGGCGCAAGTCCAAGTAATTTGTGGCATCGTCTGCATGTTTCTGTATAGTATATAATAACTGTTTTAGATTTCGACTTAACAATACATTTCTGAAATGTTTTATTTATAACTCAGATCATAACTTACAATGAGAAATGTCTCCACAAATTGTAGCAAATAAATACCACAATCACTACCGTTTGTTTGATGTGGTACTATATATAATATGTGTGTGTGTGTGTGTGTGTGTGGGTGTGTATGTATCTATACAATCATGCCTTTATAAACACATATTATTTAACTAAATAAAACTTCTTGAAAACAAATAATATTTTTTATACCAAATAAACAAAAAACAAAACTAAATGAATTTTGACAAAAATCTTGCATTTCAAATCCGTGAATTGCTAGATACATTCTAATCTCGTCCCCCAATTTAAAATCTGCGTATAGTAAAGAATTGGCTGCATAAAAAATGTTGATTAAATTGCTTGGAGTTCGCATCACGTACATTCTTTTTAAAAATATAGACACGATATTCTTAAACGTATTTTCGACGACTGATTGAGCCTCGTGAATTATTACACCTTTTTTTGGTAGAATAAGTTAAGTGTGTTCATTTGAGTTGTAACGTGCCGAATTAAAAAACAATAACAATGAATAGTCTTATCAGACAACAAATTGAACACTCCCTCGGCTAATTTGTCGCCTTTTTTGCTTAATTGTTCAGAAAACACGAGTAAAGGTTTCCATTGCTCAAGTAGCCTGCTGATACACTGCAGCAACGAAAGCCACCTCGTCATGCTCAATCCTAATATTTTGTGCACAGGTTCCTCTAGGAGATTTTGAATTTCTGAGAAATCGTGCAACCTGTTATAAAATAAAAAATTCGATTTAAAGAAGTTAGTATATAAGGCATACATATAAATATAATAAAAATTGTCAAGTGCAGAGTGACAATTGTGAGTATAAATAATTATTCGCTTTATATGCAACTAATAAATAAATAAATAAAAATTGTACAAAATTTATGCAGGATCGAATAATGTTTACGGTATATAATATATTTAAAAAATAATATAATCAGTTATAAAATTGTAAGGATGTTTTTATCAACCTGTTTGGGCTTCTAAGCATAGATCGAATGTTATTTAATAAATTCAACATATTTGTAGGTGATTCTTCAAGTGCATGTTGCACGCAAAGATGTGTGCTGTGTGCAGGGCATTGCATGCATATTATACCATAAATCGCCGTTTCTAATTTAATTTTCTAGCCCGATTTGCAGCCAACATTCGTAGAACATCCATCAAAACAGCACGCAAAAATATTTTGACTAGGTACGTCATACGTTTCAAAGGATTCGATTATGCAATTAAACATCCGTTCAGACCCAGCAGCTGCGATCTCACCGGGTAAAAATATAGGTACCATATCCCAGTGTTTGCATTGAATTTGACCGTTTTGAAAATCACAATACCTATTAACATGTTTTATTAATATACATTTGACGATCTTTTAAAGTCGAAAGTGAAAGAAAAGAAATTATATATTGAACACATTTTGATTTAAGGGTGTAGTTTAGTCAGTGATTTTAAAAAAGTTGTTTCTTTTATTATATTTTTCAAAAGTATAAATATTAAAGAGTATTGTGTTAAATTTTCGTGAAGATCTAAGTAACCAAAGTGTACCTTTCCTAAGCCAAGCGTTACTTTCTGACTGCATGATTACATAAAATAACTTTAAACGCGTTTTTCTCAAAACAAAAATATTAATTTTTCCAAAAAAAAAAACAGTTAAAAAATAGTTATAATTTCAATTTGGTAATGTTTGTTGAATAACACTGACGAATTTTATTGAATATCAATATCCGTAGGTCATTCTGTATAGTCATTGGCATAAATCTAAAACACGTTTTTTTTTCCGTGTACCGCTGCCGAGAAATCGTGTGGCTACCAACCTGACTCAAAATTAAGGTTTCGCATTCACTCACAGATTTGTTGTATAAACTATGTACAAAGATAAAAATTTCCTTATTAATTTCTTTAGCATGCTTACAAAAGAATCACAAAAATGGCTTATTTTTTTAGCCTATATTAAATACAGTACATCCTTAATATTTTTTATATTTACAACTTTTCGGCAGTTAAAAACTTCACAGAAAATTTTTTATCGATTAAAAAATATTACATTTCGGAATATAATAAAAAATATAGATAACTTTCCATCTGCTAATATTGAAAAACCAATGAATGATAGAATAAAGTTACATGAATAAATCACAGTACCTGACAATAATAGCCAGACTTTTCTCTTTGCTAATGTCGGTTGATTCATCAATACAAATAGAAAAAATTGATTTTTTAATATTTCTGCAATATCTAATTTGTAAGATTCTTTTATAACGTTAACCGTCATATATCGAGCTTTCGTTTCACCCAAACGCATTTCGTCCCACATTTCACGATTAATTGATTTCATATTTGTCAATAAAAATGATACATTGCGAAATGGAATATTAATTTATTATAATAATATAAATTTATTTAATTCAGCAATTGTTTTTTCTTTTTCATAGGGATTATCAAACTTTGACAATTTAAAATCTAATGCTAACGGTTTTTTCTTCAAACCCGACTTGAGGCAATGATTTTCTGTCCGTGCATGTCTCTTAATTGTACTTAAACGAGCTCCAAACTTTTCCCCACAAATATTGCAGTATGCTTGGCTCGGATTTTGCTGGTCGGACTCAAGCCAAGGCTGAAAACTTTCTATGTGCAATCAACTATTACGAAAGACGCGTTTTGGTGGTTTCTTTTGCCTTTTTTTTGTAATTGATTCATTTGCAGGTACTGAATTATTTGTATTGATCTACAATTAGGGTATTAAATATATTTCATTATGCTATTATGTAATACAAATATTTTTATTTAGTACAATATAATTTAATTATACTTACACTGACAGAATCTCTCAATGAAAGAGAATCCATTGTAATACACTTACAAAATCTATATGTAAAGACAGAAAACATAGACTAAATACATTTTATAATTAATTATTGCTTGCAATATCTAAAACACTAAGAAAAAGTGAAATTATTATATTTAAATTTTATAATGTAATTTAAAATTTTGTTATAGGAAGTAAATGTTACAGAACTTTCATAATTAGATTAAATTAAAACATTTACTCGGGATTGTGATAAGTTTTAAAATCGCCCTTATGAAAAAATCCTGCAGGATTGTCCTATAGGATTTTCGCGACGGCACGAAAATCCTACACTGATTTTTGCACGACTTTCTGCCCTGTAGGATTCTCCTGCAGGATTTTGTCGTAAGGGCATAATCATAATTTTCTATTACAAGTATTTTAGATCGCGGCATAGAAATTTTTTTATTTTTCACAAAAACGCAATGTTATAGTTCAATAATAAGTTTATAAAATTATAGTACATTACGATACTAATGCGAGAAAATAAGTTTTCGTCTAGGCGAGAATCTCTTTCTCGCACTTGTATCGTACCGTATTTTTCGATACGATGCTTGGAAAACCCGGTTTTGTGCACGTTTTTTTAGTTAAGCGTGCGAGAAGTCGCGCTTCCGGAGTATCGAAAAATTGTCTATTTTATACAAAATAATAACTGAACAGAGTCTTATCAATTTTGTATAAAAAAAATTTATATCTGCACGAATTGATGGTGAAAGTAAAATTGATCGAAAACCGTTGACATTTATGCTACACAGTACTAGCAGCACCTAAACCAGCTAGGTGTTATACATAACGATACGTATTTGAAACATTTTAAAGAAATACGAAAGAAAATATGTATCATTAAAAAGAAGCTCAACTCCGCGAAATTAAAAATAAAATAATTAAAAAAGTACAAAAATTTACAAAAATAGTCGAAATAGTGGATTTTACTTTTCTATTGTTATTAAATTGGAACTATTTATTTTCACCCTTTTTTAATACCTTGGTTCTAGTACGTATTTCTGTGGCTCGCGGGTTTTCGGTGAATTTTTCTTTCTTAAACGAAATTTATTGCATGTTCATATAGTTACGATTAACTGTTTAGTACGAAAACATAAAAAACTTAGATTAAACATTTTAAATTTATTTTAAGAATTATTTCTACTTTACTGTAACATGGTTCATGAAAAATATTATATCATATATATATACACTGCCGCTCACATAAATTTGGCCACCCCATCAAAAATCTGTCAAACTTTGAAGTTTTGTACCTCTATAAGGACCCTAATTACACAAATTAAAAAGGGCTTATCTGTTTAATTTTTAAAGAAAATATAATTTTTACAATAAAAATGAAATAAACAATTTTTGATGGGTAAAAATTTTCAAAAATTCATTCTTATGTTTATAAAAGATTATAAAAATTGACCATTTTCTTAATCTCACACGTCCCTTCTTATAGTTTACAGCTTTTGTGGATTAAAGTAAATTATTCATGCGAATTGTGATAAAAGTGCACCAGAATTGATAAGGACTTACACAATAAAAGAAAATTCTTTTGCTTTGGAGTAAAATAGCAAAGTAAGCAAATTAAATATGGAATATATTTATCGTATATACGACGGTAAAATCTGTACTAATATTTTCATGAATTTTACAATGCACGCTAATTATGTGGGCTTAATTAATCAGGGAGCAATATGTTATTTGAATTCTTTAATTCAAACCTTGTATCTAACTCCGGAATTTCGCAATGCTATTTTTACGTGGAAATATGAAGAAAGTACAAGTCACATGTTCTTTGAATTACAAAGACTGTTTTATCTTTTACAAATATTAAAAAAATGATTTAAATAATTTATTGCAAAAAGCCTCTAACTCTAAACAAAATATATATTCTAATTGTATATTTCAGCATTCGAGTGAGATAGCTATTTCTACAACTGCTTTGACAAATAGTTTTGGATGGAACATGTTAGATGTTTCAAAGCAGCAAGACTTTCAAGAGTTTTATATGAATTTTTTTACCGTCTTAGAAGAAGAGTTGCAAAATTCAACTCAAGCTTTTTTTATTACAGATCTATACAAAGGTTACTTGTTATTTTATTAGATCATGTTGTTTCTTTTGCTTTTCCACGGCATTGTCATTTTAGCAAATACGTTTTTAACTGTTGCCTTTAAATAAAAAGAGACATTTATTCACTGAAAGGAAGATACATTTGCTATAAAAAATCGTGCATTTGTTATTATAAATTGAGAATGACTTGTAACAACATCATATTTATTCGACATTAACGCTTAATTTTTAAAAGAATTTAGTCAAATAATACTCAAATATAATTGTCTCATATATAAGTATTGCTTTCTATCATTAGTTAATTCAATCATTAAATAAAATTCTTGGTATAAAAGAGAATAAGATTTCTTAAACATTCGTTGTAAATGATGTATGAGGAATTCCACGAATCCTTTGATTTTTCGCAATAATAAAATTCGAATTGAAACTTTGAGGCACACATTTTTATCTTTTGAGGGATACATTTCTTAGACCTCTTGAGTCAATTCATCTATGTTACTCATTTTTAGTGATGCCTCAAAAAATTGAGGTGAAGAATAATAGATAACAAAAGGTTCGGACGTGCTAAAAATAAAACTATTGAAGGGCCAACGAAAAAACGTGTTTTCGAAAAAGAGCTACGCGAGCCATTTGCTTTAATATGGTATCTCTATCTTTAATTTTGGTGGTGGCACAGAAATTTTAAAACCATTGATTGTTTTGTATTTCGAAGAGGAAACGTTTCGTTTGTCCCGAAGTTCAAAATGTAGATGCCTCAAAAAATTACAGACAGAAAATTGCGAAGTTTGTCGATTACACAAAATTGAATATCGCTAGTTTAAGTGCTTGTCATTGTGAATTAACAGATTGAGATTAAATTCTTATTGCAAAAAATATACCTCTCTAAATTTTCAGAACGTTTTATGGATGCTTAAAAATTTATACGTTTTTATTTCTGAAACTTTTTCAAAAACTTTATATCAATTTTCGTTCTTATGCAAATCGTCAGGTAGGATAGTCGTATAGCAGAACTAAGTAACTACTTGTTTCATACATGTTTTTAATTCTTTTTTAAGTGTAGATAACTGAGTATCTAAAAAGTGAAAGGTTTAGTGGATTAGTTATAACTATATTATAAAATGTTCAGTCCAATAAAATCTGTTTTTATTTTTTCGATAGTGTTAATTATTATTTTCGATAGTAGTTCATAGTGGCAGCGTTGAAAGTGGTCATTACTACGCATTGATTCAAGATTTCAATACAGGACACTGGCTAACGTTTAACGACCAATCAGTAACATTTGTAATATATTACTCATTTGCAATTTTTTTTTTTTTTTTTTTTTTTTTAAATTTTTATGAACTTCTTTATTTAAAGGTAATATCTTAAGAAATTGTTAAATTAAGAAAGTACAAGAAATAATATTCTTTTAATTGCAATATTTTAGAAACTTCATGAAAATGTTTTGGTTCAACGTCGTAATATAGATCAAGAACAGTTTGTAATAACGAAAAAAATTAAATTAGATGAAAATCAAGATAATAGAGTCAATTATATTAATACTAATGGAAATGATCTACTCCGGGAACCTCCCTTTTGGAGGGTAGAGCACTTTTCCATGCTACCGGACGCGTCCACAGGTTGCGGATAGTGGCATGGCCAGAGAGAGTAGTGGTCATAGGAGACTATAACCACTCTCTCTCGTCAGCAGGGTTGTGAGATTTATGATTCGTCAAATCATGAATCCAAAATCAACCTTGGAATTGCAGAATTTGTTGTCTTCAAATCAAAAATCCTTTTGGTTAAAGGATTTTCTTTAGTTATAAATCCAAAATCCTTCTGATTAAAGGATTTTCTTTAGTTATAAATCCAAAATCCTTTAGATTAAAGGATTTTCTTTAGTTATAAATCCAAAATCCTTTTGATTAAAGGATTTCCTAAATTATAAATCCAAAATCCTTTTGATATAAGGATTTTCTTTTATTATAAATCCAAAATCCTTTTGATGTAAGGATTTTCTCCAATTAAAAATTAAAAATCCATCTGACTTGTGAATTGGCCCTATTCATAAATCGAAAATCCATATAACTTTTTTGACTTATTGCATCAATTTTTTTACTTATTGTATTGTGCGTTTTTTTACTTGTGGTATCTAGTAGATTGTGCCCTAGTGACCTGGACGTTAAACACTCGAAAGATTACAGTCACTCAAAATAAAAAAAATTGTCTGTATATTAAGAGCAAGACCTATATGTTCTTATTGCGGCCAGCTGATTCCGAGTCTAAGCTTGATTTGGAGTTATCAAGTTTGAGGTCATTTAAAGGTCAAACTTAGAAAAAAGTTTTAAGGAGAGGTCACTAATATTTCTACAATTTTGATAGCCACTGATCCTTTATGGGGTTTGACTTTATCGGGTTAAGATGAAGGTCATTAAAGGTCAAGTTTGTAAATTTTGTAGAAAGTACATTTTGTACTTCAAATTCCGATATTGGTTCAGATTAAGATAATTTCATTTGGCGCTATCACGTCAGAATCAAGAGCATTTGAAGGTCAAATTGAGAAGAAACTTTTAAGCGTAAATGACTAAATAATATTTTTATAGTTTTGACAGCCGCTAAATCCGAATCAAATCCGCGTTTAGATCCCATGTGGAAAAATTTTATAAAGTTTATATAAAATTTTTATAAAATCACTTTATAAAATTTTTATATAAATTTGGTTTTATAAAAATTTTACAAAATTTTTATAAAAACATTATATATTATGATAAATTGCTTTTTTTATGTATTTATGTGACAAATAAAAAACTATTTTCTGGGAAGATATAATTTAATGAAAATCATTTATTTGTATAATAAAGTAACATGAGAAAACAGCACATGGAAAAGAAAAATTTAATAATTATCCATATATAAAAATTTTGTATATATTTTATTTTAATAAAACACTTAAAATAAATTAAGAAAATAAAGTAAATATATTTATCATTAAGAGCATATAATTGTATTTTTCCAAGTGAAAATAATTTATAAATTTTTTATAAAAATTTTATAAAATACATTTTATATAGTTTTTATAAAAAATTGGTCGTTTAAAAATTGTATAAAAAATACACTTTATAAAATTTTTATAAAAAATATATAAAATGTATTTTATAAAATTTTTATAAAAAATTTATAAATTATTTTCACTTGGGAAAATACAATTATATGCACTTAATGATAAATATATTTACTTTATTTTCATAGTGTTTTATTAAAATAAAATATATACAAAAATTTTATATATGGTTAATTATTAAATTTTCTCATGTTACTTTATTCTACAAATAAATGATTTTCATTAAATTATATGTTCCCAGAAAATAGTTTTTTATTTGTCACATAAATACATAAAAAAAGCAATTTATCATAATATATAATGTTTTTATACAAATTTTGTAAAATTTTTATAGAACCAAATTTATATAAAAATTTCATAAAGTAATTTTATAAAAATTTTATATAAACTTTATAAAATTTTTCCACATGGGATCAAAGTTGTTTCAAGGACAAATTTACAAAATTTGTAAAAAGTAAATTTTTGACTATATATTCTGATTCCATCACCACTGATTTAAATATATTAAAATGTGTTCTTACAGAGATACTTTCTCAAGTTTTGAGGGTTGCTGTATCCGAATATGAAATCAGTTTGATCTAATCGGGTTTAGATTACTAGAATTTTTGAGTTCTTATTCGGACTGTAATATACAAAAAAAAAATATTAAAAAAAAATTATTGAAAGTAACAAATTTTATAATTTAATGAACAATAATATTCATTATTGCCCTCTAATTTTACTTTATCCCCGGAGGGACTAAAATGCGTTTTTGCTCCCTAAAAAGAGGTCAATAAAGTCAACTTTATTGATTTTCAGAGTGAAAAATAAATTACATATTATAATACGTTTATTTTATAGAATATTATACAAAAATTTATAAAAAATATATATAATTCTATAGGATAAATTACATATAAAATTTTATAATAATTATTTAAATAAATTTTATAAAATTTTTATAAAAATTTTATAAAATATTTTCACCCAGGGTATAAGTATAAAAGAGTAATCTTCTGTACCAAGCACTTTTTTATTTGTTAAATTGTGTGCACATTCATACACTCTCAAACATACTCTTAAACGTGTAAATTTACGCACATTCTCACACACACACACACACACACACACACACACACACACACACACACACACACACACACACACACACACACACACACACACACATTCACTCACACATATATTCACATACTCGCACACATATTCACAAAGTCACACACATTCACACATACTTATACATATTTACGCACTCGCGCATACATACGCACACAAAAGCACTTATAAATAAATTTACCGAACGCACAAACAAGCTCATAAATACCCGAATTAATTGTCACACACGCATCCACATTTGTTTTGTTCTGAATTTATTTCACTAAGCACTAGGTACATTTTACATAAGAATTGAAAAGTGTGATATTGCGCCCCGTAAATAGGGAAAGCAAGTAGTATTTTGTGCTCAGTGTAAGGAAAAAGCTTTTAATAACAAAAACGGATTTAAAATTAACAACAATCCAATAGTCCAGGTACCTCGAGAATCATTAATAAATCGTATTGCAACTATCAAAGGAATTTTATTCGCTTTTACGAGAAAACATAAAATAAATGAAATTAATGATTCGTATATGAAAAAGGAAAAAAATCATCATGATTCTTTTATTCGAAATACGTAAAATTATAAAATCGTCGGTATTTATGATTGTCATCAAAAAGAAATTACAAAATCAAACGGATTTTTGACTCGTGAAAAACAAACTCGTAAATTCATTAGTATTTGTCAATCTTAGAAAGAAAAACTCCTAAAGTTACCGGTATTTGCGATTCATAAAAACTAAAAATCCAAAAATCATTAGTATTTATGATTTGCAATAAATATAATCAAAAAATCAAAAGGATTTGTGATTGTATGTGACAGAAAATTCTTAAATCACTTGGATCTTATGATTCGATAAAGTTGAGAATCATAAAATCAAGGGAGATTAGGATTCGCAGTAAATGAAAATCCAAAATTAAAATTGATTATGAATTTTTAAGGATTCTATTCCTCGAAATGATTCGAGTACTTACAACCCTGCTCGTCAGTCGCTAATATACTGAATATGCGACCGCGGACAGTGGGATACAAACGCAGCTGATAGTGGTAAGTTGTTGTTTTTACACCTACTCACACACCAAACACACATACACTTCCGCTCGATCTAGCTGAGTCCAAGTGCAGTAGGAAGCCTGACAGAAGACTGACAACGAAGACCAAGACAATAAAATGCCGGTAAGTGTTCTCCAATGCAATATGAATCGGAGTAGCGTAGCACACGCGCTGCTCCCTCAGATTGCGGCGGAGCTGGACACAAATATCCTCGTCATCAGCGAACGGTACCGGGATTTAACACCGCCGAACTGGCTCGCTAGCAGCACGAGTACAGCGGCATTATGGGTGCGCGGGGAATGGGCAACGCGGATCATCGGGCGCGGATCCGGAGAGAGCTACGTTTGGGCAACGGTGGGCGATGTCACCTACGTCAGCGTCTACCTTAGCTCGAATTGTAGCGCTCTCGAATACGCGGAGAAGCTGGATACTCTAGAAGACGCCGTGAGAGACGTCCCTGGCAACAAAATCGTGGCGGGCGACTTTAACGCTCACGCGGTGGAGTGGGGGATGCCCGAGATTAACAGACGCGGACGGCTGCTGTTGGAGATGGCCGCAAGGCTTGAACTGACAGTGGCAAATGAGGGAAACACGCCGACGTACAGATGATCCGGCTTTGGGGACTCTGTGCCCGATGTGACCCTTGTTTCGGACAGGATGACACAAAGACTGAGAGCATGGAGAGTGATCGAAGACTACACAGCCAGCGATCACCAGTACATCACCTTCGGCCTTATAGACTAATCGCGTACGAGCAGTACTTGCGTAACTCGTCCCCCTCGTTGGGACGTGAAACGGATAGACTTAGGCAAACTCGACAGACAAATTACGCGCGGGGAACCACTGTCACAGGTGGAACCTCGCGGAATGACTAATCGCGACAGGGCTGAAGCGCTTGTCGGGGAAACAACCCAGTTTCTTCAACAATTGTGTGTAGCCTCTATGTCGCGGAAACGTTACGCACGCAACAAACGAGAGACATACTGATGGACAGTCGAGATCGCGGACATCCGATGTAGTTACCTAGTACTTAGACGGAAGGCCCAACGGGCTCGCGAGCGACAAACCGCACTAATTCTCTCCGAAGAATGCAGACAGTGTAGGAGGCGTTTGCGGTACGCCATAAATAACAGCAAAAAGGAGTGCTGGCAAAGAACTGACGGACGAGATGGACTCGAATCCCTGGGGCGCGGGTTACAAGATCGTGACTCACCAACTGGGGAGACGGGTTCCGCCGATAACTAAGGACTTGGAGACGATGGACAAGATCGTCGACGGTTTCTTTCGAACTCATCCCAAGAGGAGGGAGGAAATCGTTGAACATACAAACGGAGAATGCCCTCTATTCACGAGTGCGGAGCTTGCCATAGCTGCAAACTCGTTGAAACCTAACAAGGCACCGGGCCCTGACGGTATGCCGTCGGAAATCTTACGTTTCGTCGTTTTGCGACGACCGTCGGTGCTCCTCGACACATTCAACGGGTGCCTGGTGGAGGGCGTTTTTAGCAGACATTGGAAGACGGCTCAATTGGTTCTCATTAGTAAAAATAAGGGGGACCCTGAGAATCCATCATCCTACAGACCACTAAACCTACTTAACATGACCGGAAAACTGTATGAGTTATTGCTTAGACCAAGGCTTCTACAGTCGATAAAAACGCAGGAGACTTATCAGACCGACAGCACGGGTTTCGAAAAGGGCGCTCAACCATCGGAGCGATAACCTTTGTGAAAACCATTTTCGACAAGCATAACGCCAGGTGCCACGCGACCAGGCCTCTGGTCTTACTGGCTACGTTGGACGATAGGAACGCCTTCAATTCGGCGAGGTGGGTGGATATCCTGGAAGCGCTGGAAACAGCATTCCGGGTGCTCGACTGTCTTCTCCGGGTTGTAAGGGACTACCTGAGGGACCGACGTCTCACATACGAGACCACTGACGGACAAAAAGACAGACGAATAACTGCAGGAGTCACCCAGGGTTCCATTCCGGGGTCAGACTTCTGGAACGCACTGTATGACAGTCTTCTCCAAATGGAGATGCCGACGGATACTTCCCTTGTCGCTTACGCTGATGACGTTGCGGCCATTATCGTGGCCCGTGACACACACCTGATTTAGCTAAAGCTGAACCAGGTTATGCGGCGGGTGAATGAATGGATGAAAGACCACGGACTGCAAATCGCGATACAAAAGACAGAACTTGTGCTTTTAACTAGACGAAGAATCGACACGGGGATACCGTTGACAGTCGGACGCGAATGCGTGGTGGTCCGAGTCGAGATCAAGTATCTAGGGGTGACTTTGGAGACGAAACTGAGTTTCTGGCCTCACATATGCACGGTGTCTAAAAAGACACAAGAAAAGACAAAAGCCTTGAGCAGACTCATGGCTAATACGAATGGACCGAGACCGAGCACTCGACGACTACTAATAAGCGTTACCTATTCGATCATGCTGTATGGGGAGGAAATCTGGGCGGACGCGTTACACGTTAAGAGACGGGCGAAATCGATGAGTAGCGTACAGCGGTGAGCGCGTTAAGAATCGCGTGCGCGTACAGAACGGTGTCCGAAAACGCCGTTCTTGTTATCGCGGGCGTAATTCCGATCGACCTACTCGCGACGGAACGAAAGCGCATATACGATCGAAGCACGGACACGGGACGGGTCGACGCTGCGACAGACGAACGTACGAACTCTGACAAACACGGTGGACAAATACCCAACAAGCGCGATGGACACGTAGACTTATCCCTGCGGTTGCTCCGTGGAAGGGGAGAAAGCACGATGAGGTAGACTTCTATCTCACCCAATTTTTCTCTAGACACGGATACTTCCGCGGCTATCTACACAAGATGGGCAGACTAGCTTCACCTGAATGTAAGTACTGCGGATGGGTCAATGATGACGCTGATCATACGTTCTTCGCCTGCAGGCGATGGGCAGATCAACGTCAACGGCTTGAAATGGACATAGAAGCGATCACGCCGGAAAACGTGACGAGACTTATGACGACCAATCAAATTACGTTACGAATGTATTGCGGAGCAAAATAGCAGATGGATGTCTGACAGATTGAGCGAATGTGATTCGAGAATAAAAGAGTAAAAGAATGAATGTTTTTTTTGGACACGCAAGGACAGCCGCCCAGTCTGAAGTAATGTGAATAATAGTTCCGGGCTGGTGTCGGTGCGAACAGAGATATGTGGGTTTAGTGGGTATCAGTAGTTTGCTCCTACTAAGTCCCACACTCAGTGGACTGTCTGCTCTTGCGAGGGGGTGGATAGTTTGCCGGTTGTGCGTAAAATGTCATTACCACAGACTCCAAAAAAAAAATGGAAATCTACACGAATCAAGCAGTACTGAAAAGGTATTAAAAAATATATCCCATTCAATTTTCCCATTTAATAAAATGTAATATAAATATTATATAATTAATAAATGAAATGTAGGAATCGGTAAAACAACATAATACCGAAACTATTAAAATTTTGGGAGACTGGATGCTTCGTAATGAAAGAGAGGAAGTCAATAGTAATTTAATTAGCTTATGTAACCGACCACAGCAAAAACTATTTTTTAATTCTTGTTATCCTCATTTTGACCACTTAAGTGATAAATTGAAAATACAAATTCTATCTTCTAAAGATGAACATGATTTGTCAAAAATTGATTTTTGTTTCAAAGCAAATGAAGATTTTGAAGAATATAATATCATTGCATCTCCAAAAGAAAGGGAAATGTTTCAAATGTCACAAGAGCCAAAAGTATAATTATTTTTGTAATTAAAATATGCACAATCGTTTATTTATTTTTTTCTTTCTATTTTAAGGAAAACATGACGACAGGAAGAAACTTTAGCAACATTTTATTTGAAGATACAATGATTGGTGATGAGAAATCAAATTGTTATATAAACAATTATACTTATCATTCCATGGCTAACATTATCACAAAGACGATGTCGTAAGTAATGCAATTTAAAAAATATTCGTGTAGTTTATGTATATTAATTTCAATTTTATGTAGTATAAACAATTTATGTTCCAAATCCAAAATATCTGATTCATCCGTGTATAAAACGAAAGAGGTTAGTATACATATATGTAAAGTTTATAGAGGGTATGAAAATAGAAAAAATATTATTTCTTTATCAAATATGAAAATCATCTTCGAGTTATGGAGCTAATGGTTTATTTTAGGCGCGTATACATGATTGGATTGAACATTTTTTAAATGTTCTTTAAAAAAAACAAAGTTTGTTTGTACTTTTTGCAATTTTCAAATTACTTTTGTTTGTAAAACACAATTGTTAATAATTAGTCCATGGCACTAGAGCTCCATTTTCCAGTCTATGTAGATGATTTTTATCATGCATTTTCCTATACTTTAAAAAAAGAAATGATACAAAAAAGTAGAACGAACTTTTTTTAGAAATTATTTCATTTTATTTATTCGACGTTTCAATTATTTATTGTTGATAATTATGTACACATAAATAAAAAATAACTTCTATTGAAATGTAGTATTTTATTTCGTTTTAGAAAGCAATATACAAAAATGGATTCTTAGCTGTGTGTCCTTTCTGCAACATGAGTGGATCTAATTTTAACTACTGTGCATGATGTAAGCAAAAATTGCCAAACGATGTGAAATCTTTGCATATTTGCCCATTCGGAATGTCTCCGGCACAATCAATTATATCGGTAAAAATCTTTTTTGTATCTTTAAAAATAGACCATGAATACTTTTGGGACTTTAACTTTTTAAAGTTGTAAATTTGAAGAAAAATATAAAAATTTTTTAAGAAATGTAGGTAAATATTTCAGAGGTTAAAGAGTTTAAAATAACAGTAACTAAATTTATCAAGAGGTCATAATATGTTATAGAGGAAAGGATTTTATTTAGATTAAAAAAAGTGTCTTCTATCTAAAAATGTGATTAAAGCGTGAGCCACAGATATTGACGACAGTTTCATAATAATTCGGAACAATGCAGAAAAATTTCAAAGCAAAACTCTGCCACTTTAATTGTCAATAATTTGTAAACAATAAGAGATGGACACTCAAACCTAAGTCTAAAAGAAACATTTGTAGTTGATAAGTAAGAATCTACGGTTGTTGACTGCCTATTTAAAATCAATCATTACAGTATGTATGGCTCCCTTTCTACATATTTTTTTATCAAAAAGTATTTCTTAAAACAATATTAATGATCTTTTTATAAGAGAAACTAACTCATTCGAAGAATTCTTTAAATTACTCGTGCATTAACATCTATTGCAACATAAAGTTTTATTTTTAGTTTTATTATAACTCGTGCATATTTATTAAATGTTAGATATATCGAATTGATTTTATACAACATTTGCTTATTATGTAATAATTAACATAATTTGTTATAATAATGAAACAAATTATTAGTCTAATGTGATTCAATAAATAGTTTAGTTTTAGTACTTAAGTAATTATAAGTAGAGTGCAAATACACAATGCTTACGTAACTGCATATTTTCGTATTGCATGACTTTAAGTTTTTTAACATAGAATATGTATATAGTATAACGTTTGTTATAATTAACCTCAAGGAACATATTTACAGTCCTATTTTATCATTAATATAAATGCTTTTTAGCTCGCAGAGGCATGTAGGGATGAAATTATTGAACTGAATTCTAAGAAATCCGATAGTGATGCATCTTTAGAAAATGAACACGTAGACAACAATGTGTAAGACTTTTAATCTACTGTTTTCTGAAAAACTTTTTATTATTTTTAAACAATATAGCTCTTTCCAGCTTATTGATCTATCCTGCACCAGCAGCTAAAGGTGTTATATGCATCAAACGCGTTGTTATTAATTGCTTAGCAGAAGGAAATTTCTTGAATGACTGGATTATAAATTTTTATTTGCAGTTTATTCAATTAGAAATTGTAAAGTCTATTCATAGAAATAAATCGTATATTTTTAATACTTTTTTTTTACGAAATTAACAAGTAGAAGCAACAATTTTTCCAGTACAGACAGACATTCATTAGTTCAGAGGTGGACCAAAAGTGTTAATATTCTGGAAAAAGATTTTATTATTGTACCTATTAATGAACAGTATGTAAATCGCTAAATACATAGTATATATGCTTACTTTGTAATTATATTAACTATTTACTCTTTTTAGTTTGCATTGATTTTTGGCAATTGTATGCTTCCTATATGTTGTAGAAAAGTCAAGAGATAATGAAAGAATAAAAGAGTTTGTATTTTTTACTTCTACTGTAAAACTAAACAATTAAAACTTTAATAAATATAACTAATTCATAAATGTATGCTATGCTGTATCTTTCAGGCCATGTATTCTGATATTTGATTCATTAGGATTAAAAAGACCCGAAGTGGAACAAATACTAATGGAGTATCTGAATGAAGAATTTAAAAAAAAGAGGGATAACAAATGCCTTTACAAAAAATACTGTACAATGCATATATCCAATAGAACCACATCAAACAAATGGTAGTGATTGTGGTATTTATTTGCTACAATTTGTGGAGACTTTTCTCGTTGTAAGTTATGATCTGAGTTATAAATAAAACATTTCAGAAATTTATTATTAAGTCGAAATCTGAAACAGTTTTTATATATTATACAAAAACATGCAGACGATGCCACAAATTACTTGGACTTGCGCCATTGGTTTAACGATGAACGGTTTTTGAATAAAAGAAAATATATATTTGACATTATTATAAATAAAATAAGCAATTAAATAATTGTATAATCGCTGTACGGATGCACATATGTATGTAGTCCTTAGTAATTATAAGTGTACAAAACTAGATAAGTTATCTATAGAGTAAAAAAATCATTCAATAAAAAAACATTATTATTTTTACGATATTCATTTAAAATAAATATTTTACAGATTTAAATAAGTTGTATTGATTTTACATAAAGTTTATTTGGTACAAAAAATATTATTTGTTTTCAAGAAGTTTTATTTAGTTAAATAATATGTGTTTATGAAAGCATGATTGTCTGAATATATATATGTAGCATTCCATGTCAAGTCAGCAGATTAAAATTTCAAAGTTGGTGAAATTTTGGGAAATGTTGTTATATTAAAATTACTAATTAAACAAGTTACTACTATTTCAGTAAGGTAGACAAATCTATAAAATTATGTAAAAAATTATTGTAAAAAAATTTTGGTAGTATTAGTAAATAGTCGATTGTTAATGGTCAATAATAAATAAATCCAATTTATTTATGTATGTGCACAACGTTTCGTCTGTTAGGTTTGCAGACCTCTTCAGGTGCTGAATTTATTGGACAAAATTATAAATATTTATATGAAATTTTACATTACTTGTGAATTAAAAATTAAATTTTACCTTAATAATGAATATAATGTAAGCCCAAGTGAGCTTCGTCGAATAACATTTGATACGAAATCAACGAGTATTTATACAAAAACAAAGTAGGGTGTGTTTACAAACTATATACGTCATAGTTTGTGTACATTAGTCTCTTTAAACTATATTCATAACATTTCTGTATTGACGGTTTAAATGTTGAGTATCATAAGGCGCGCTAGCGCCTGCGCAAGTATGCAGGCGCGCAAGCCCTTATATACAGCTAACTAGCCCCTCAGTTTTTTTTATATTTTCGTAAACGTAGAATTATACTATTTTTTTTATGCAACGACAAATCTCAGATCTATTTTTTATTTAATCTTCAATTTACGACAAATCCGGTTCGAATTCATGCAGGCATAATGAAGAAATTCGATGCCAAAGATATTGCTTGTTGATTTCCGTTTCTCGACTTTTGCTATTTCCACTTGTATTTTTCATCGACTGCAAACAAAAAGAGATAGCGTCATAGGAGATACGAAAGATAGAAAGAGACGAAATTTTTTCCAGCCCATGAGAGAACGTCTACAGAGGTAAAAATTGATGGAAGAAGTTGAAGTTGGCCGTGAGAGGGAGCTACTCGGGAGCTGTCATCATCATGTGTGTATATATATATATATATATATATATATATATATATATATATATTACATACACTTTATGATTTGAAAATTTAGAGGTTAAATAGGTATTTGTATTTTAAATATTAAAGTTTCTTTTACACATCTTTTTAAATAAATTATTTTTAATAATATATTAAATCCTATGCATACATTAAGCTTTTTATAAATTTAAATTGAAACTTATGAATGTATTTTAATTATTTTGGAATTGTCAATTTTAACAGGTCAAAGAGTTGTTTTTATAATTCTAATGATAAATCACTCTGTCCTTAAAAATCTAATTGTCTTGAACAATTTAATAAAATAAAATATAGTTAAATAATAAGATAATTTATCATCAGCGATCATTGTATATATATATATATATATTGACACATCAAAAGTAATTAAAACTGTAACTTATAAAGATATTTTTAATCATTCTAAAAATGTCATTTTTATATGTATAATACCTTTTGTCTGCAAATTACATAAAGTTTTCAAATTCAATATTTTTAAACATCAGTTTCAGTTGACAAAAAAATATTCTCAAACATCATTTGACAGTTTGTTATTCCTATCCACATTACAAATAAGAAAGTAATAAGAAAAAAGATTTATAAAATATAAAATTATAAGAATATTAACAAGATTATACATTATAAGCTTATAAGTGTATGCTTGTATATACGAGTCTTGTCAATTACTTTTGTATTAATAAATATTGTATTCATTACTTATAATTAATTATTAATAAAAATATATCTTTTAAAGCACATGAACTAATTCGTAAAATCCTGTAGAATCTTTATGAATACTTAGTGAAGTGAAATAATAATTATTTTATAAAACTAGTGATAAAAACTTATGTTTAAAATAATAGCGCAAGGCAGTATACTGAGTTCACTATGTTAGGAACTTTATTAGATTAAAATAATGATGTATATTGTTCATTGTTGATATAGGGTACTAAAATTGACAAAAATTATGTGCTAGTAACAGTTATATAAGTAATATTAGTATAAATTGTTTGTTTTTGATGAATTCTACCCTATTAAAGTTTATGGAAATTTTTAACATAACTAATATTGTGTAAAAAATAGTAATAAATAAATATATAACAATACTTTCTGGCAATTTTAGTACCCTATATTGCAAATGAAACAATATACATCATTATTTTAATCTAATAAAGTTACTAACATAGTGAACTCAGTATACTGTCTTTCGCTATTTTTTTAAACACAAGTTTTTATTAGTAGTTTTGTAAAATAATTATTATACCACTTCACTAAGTATCTATAAACAATATACATGATTTTATCAATTAATTCATGTGCTTTAATAAATATATTTATTAATAATAAATTATAAGTAATGAACAGAATACTTAAAAGTAATTGATAAGACTCGCATAAAGCACACTTGTAAGTTTATAATGTATAATAGTATAATCTTGTTAATGCTGTCTTATAATTTTGTACTTTATCTTTTTTCTTCTTACTTTCTTATTTATAATATAGTTAGTAATAACAAACTGTTAAACAGTAGAGTACAGTGTACCATAGTTCTTAAATATAACATGTAATATTCAATATTTTGTTGTATATGAATATTCTAGTTTTATTTTTGTAATTCTCCTTTGTTGGAGATGTTTTTAATTAAATTAACATTGTCAACTTTTGCAGGTAGAGATCTTTCATAATTTCAATACTGTGGTTTTTGGAAGTTTGAAACTCAGATAGACTTGGAAATTTTCATAATAAAAAATATAGTTAAGTAACTGGATAATTCACTAATCAAGTTTATGATTAAAATTGATAAAATTTTTTACTTTCTTATAAAACGTATATATATATATATATCAAATTTTTCACAAATTTAAAATGGAACTTATGAAAGTATTTTAATCATTGTAGAATTTTGTTATTTTTAATATACAGGCCTCTTTAATTTCCAATATTAAATATTTGAATTGAATGTTTTCAACTGAAATATACTTGGATAATTACAAAAAAAAAAATTTTTTAGTTAAGAGAATAATTTAGTCTTTTAGAATACTAATCATATTAATAATTATTTTTATAATTTATAACACCGCGCATATTCGAATTAAAATAAAAATATGCTTTAATATTTAAATATATTTATTAAATGTTTTTTGTTCTTCTAATTAAATAGTAAACTGCATTACCCTTACCAAGTAGGTACCAAAATTTGCTAATATTGTGTTTTTCTGATCACACATTTAAAATTGTTATCTGATAAATAACTATATTTAATTCGAACTCCCACTATTAAATAATATGATTTTATAAGCGTTTAACCAACGGTGATGCAACTATTATTATATTTAAAAGAATAAAAAAGAAATGTCCGTTTTATTAGATTTGCAAAAATTAATTTTGCACAAATAAATATTATTTGAATATTATTTATTTACAACTGTTAGACATAGCAGGACCAGAAATGAAAAGTAAAAGTGTAAGATACTTTTCTGAAAAATGTTTTTATTCAAATTGAAATTTTTATTTTTAAAAAGACAAATTTATCGCTTCTACTTTGATTACAGTGCTTTCAATTGCAGAATCTTTGGCATGGTTCAAAATACTTGTCGATTCCAGTTTGATTTCAGTCCTTTCAATTGCAGAAACTTTTTATATAGAGTTTTAGTAATATATAACAAATATTTAATTAAAATTCAAGGAATTAGAATAAGTATGGGAGTTAGAATTAAAGTTTTTTTTATCAGATAACAATTTCCAAATTGTGATCAAAAACAATACTTGCGGTTTTTGACACCTTTTCGGAAGGTGTTTTTGATTTCAGTACTTTCAATTGCAGAAAAAGGTGTAATTAAAATACAATAACCCAAATAAGTAGAACAAATATATGGGAGTTCGAATTAAATATAGTTATTTATCAGATAACAATTTTAAATGTGTGATCAGAAAAACACAATATTAGCAAATTTTGGTACCTACTTGGTAAGGGTAATGCAGTTACTATTTAATTAGAAGAACAAAAAACATTTAATAAATATATTTAAATATTAAAGCATATTTTTATTTTAATTCGAATATGCGCGGTGTTATTATTATTGTCAATATACTTGCAAAATTAACTAATATATTTCCAATATGTAGCGATATATCTTTATGGTAATAGTATATTATGACACTGTTGTGGGAGATGGTTTTCTACCCTACACGAGGTTGTTCGCACGAGCGAAGCGAGTGAGAACATCGAGAAAGATAAAAAAACTTCTTCCACATTAGTTTCAACAATATTTTATAACATTAGAACCTCAAAATCTGAAATAAAAGTGGGATTTTGAGGTTAAAATGTTATATATGTATTTATTGGCTATATTGTATCCAATACTTAATTCAATTCAAAATTTTATTAATAAAATATTACTTATGTCGACTGTAGTATAACTAAATTAATTAATATTTTTATCGGTCTTACAGTCAATTATATGGGCAGTCAGATTGCCCCTACATATAATCACCCCCGAAGAATCTATAAAAATAATAAAAATAAAAAATAAAAACACTAACTGAAAATAAAAACAAATTATTAATAATTACTTAATTTATAATAATTTATAATAATAATTTATTAATAATTACTGATGAGGAGCAGCAGCGAGCTCGAAACGTCGGACAGCATATTTGGGGTTAGTAGATTTTTGGTGCAGGGGGGCAGTCAGATTGCTTTATTAATAATTTGTTTTTATTTTTTATTTTTTATTTTAATTATTTTTATAGATTCTTCGGGGGTGATTATAAGTTGGGGCAATCTGACTGCCCATATAATTGACTGTAAGACCGATAAAAATATTAATTAATTTCAAAATTTTATTGTCTTAAAATTCGTCATAAAGGTTTCAATAAATTAATGTAAATACGATGAGATTAAAAACTGTAATAATCTCATATTTATAACGCACGCATATCATAGATTTAGTAAATAAATTAATAATAGTAGTAATGAATTTATTAGTCTACGGTCGAATTCAAACTTAATTAAAAATCATTTCCATGATTGTACATTTTATTCATACAATCAATCTCGTAAAATATATTGTGCCATTCATTCGCTTTCACGATCTTCGCTTCTGCTATACGCATTAGCTATGTTCAGGCGCCTCGGCCGCGTCGTTCGTTCACCTGTTGCGTTAGTCTCACGCGGCAACTTCGTACAACTTACTTCTCTAATCCGGCCTCTGATAGGCCCATTTAATAAATTAATTACGCCTCACCTAATTTTTTTTAAAAATTCCGACGAGGTTATACTCGAATTAATTTCCTGAACCAGAATATATATATATATATATATGGGCTATTTCACGTCAAGTGGTACGATGAAAATTTTAAATCACTCCAAATTTTCTGAACAGACTGGAAATATCTTCCAGAAGAAAGAAAAAAAATTTTAGGCGTTAAAAATAATTTGCCTAAGAGTTATTCCACCATGAAAAATGGAAATTTTTCAATTTTTTAGAAAAATTACTATTTTCAAAGCCATTTATCTCAAAATCTATTGATTTTTTTGAAAAAACATTATAAACAACTTTTGTTTAAAATAATCTTTAAAAATTATCTACCTAGGATACAATTCTTAATTTTAAAATCTCGAAGAGATAGAGCACTCGAAAATATTGAATATCAAAAAAAGGCGACCACGCCACAATCGATTTTGATTTAACATCGCTCAAAAGATCACATTTTTTGAGAGCTTTCGAATGGCGGTGGTTAGATTATTGGCCAAGACCGCTGGTGTAAGTTATGCCCTAAAATACATGAAAATTAGTGATTTCATGTATTCGAAAGCTCTCAAAAAATGTGATCCTTTGAGCGATGTTAGATCAAAATCGATTGTGGCGTGGTCGCCTTTTTTTGATATTCAATATTTTCGAGTGCTTTATCTCTTCGAGATTTTAAAATTAAGAATTGTATCCTAGGTAGATAAATTTTAAAGATTATTTTAAACAAAAGTTGTTTATAATGTTTTTTCAAAAAAATCAATAGATTTTGAGATAAATGGCTTTGAAAATAGTAATTTTTCTAAAAAATTGAAAAATTTCCATTTTTCATGGTGGAATAACTCTTAGGCAAATTATTTTTAACACCTAAAATTTTTTTTCTATCTTCTGGAAGATATTTCCAGTCTGTTCAGAAAATTTAGAGTGATTTAAAATTTTCATCGTACCACTTGACGTGAAATAGCCTATATATATATATATATATATATATATATATATATATGGGCTATTTCACGTCAAGTGGTACGATGAAAATTTTAAATCACTCCAAATTTTCTGAACAGACTGGAAATATCTTCCAGAAGAAAGAAAAAAAATTTTAGGCGTTAAAAATAATTTGCCTAAGAGTTATTCCACCATGAAAAATGGAAATTTTTCAATTTTTTAGAAAAATTACTATTTTCAAAGCCATTTATCTCAAAATCTATTGATTTTTTTGAAAAAATTGACTTTTGGCCATGTTTTCACTTAATAACTCAAAATCTAACAATTTTTTCTTATATACATTAAATTTGAAAAAGTTTATTAATTTCAAGAAGAATCAGTTGAAATATTTCATTTATATTATTTTTAAACTTTGAATATAGTTATAATCAATAAAAACATTGTATACTGAACAAAGTTGGACCTTGCCATTTCCTGTCTGACGACAATTCTTCGAGTGGATCAGGTCCCTAACACTATTGATAGCAATATATTTATAATCAGTATTTTAGTTCATAAAGAGAATTCTTCATTCTGTTACAAAATTCATATTTTTGACAAAATAAATTTTAATGTACGATGAGGTTATGTGACGTGGCCCAAAAAAATGAATAGTATAGTAACTACTAACACTATTTTGCTGATATTAATATAAAACCTTTGATTTTACTAAAACATAATAGATAACACTTATCAGTATTTCATAGTGTTACGGATTAAAAAGGCGAGGAGCGAAAAAAGGCGGACGACGAGATTCGAACACACGGACCTTGGATTACGAATCTCGTACTCTGACCATCGAGCTAACGTCCGCGCTGCAATGCAACGCTTACATTAGTCGAGACACCTTATCGCTCACTATATCCTTCTCATACACCTAAGTCGCGCGGAGACGCCCGTGACAATAGTAAGAAGTTATGAAATTTTACACAATTTTTTAAACAAACATTAAAATTTAGATATTTTTGATAGATCAAACGTTACAAATAAAATACAATTTTTTATATGAAAATGTCAAACAATTTATAATTTATTTTAAAATATTAATTACTTTATTTCTATTTGGAGCTTGTTCCTGTTCATCCTCTCTGTTTCTGTCGTTATGGTTGTGATTGCCATCTTCGATTGCCATATTCACGGTCCACACTATCTACATTCTGCTCATCGTCTGCTTTATTTTCTACTTCCATATTAAATTCATTTTCTATTTCTCCTAAATCTCTACCTGTTTGATCAGTTTTGCCTCCGCTGGCATTTTCCTTAGCTTTACTTTCATTGCTTTCGGAACTGGAAGTCGAAGAATCGTCGTACACCGCCTTAGAGCACATTATTTTTTTATTTACGTAATTTAAAGATTTTAATTTTTTGCGATTTATATTTTTAACTTTTTCTTGTATCTGCTTCTTTTTAATAATAATTGCATCACTTTTGTCTTTACGATTTACAATTAAGTTTCCTTCAATACTTACATATTTAATCAATCGCTGTAAATAATCTTTGTCATCTGAAAATTAATATTATAATATTTAGTTAATTAAAAAAATGTTGTCAAAACAGAGACTACAATAAAAAATATATAGGTTAGGTAAAACTAACGACTCTTTTTTAAGATTTCCGCTTCGTATTTTTTTTTATCGCTGTACAGAGCGTTAGTTATTTCTCCTTCGCCTACTGTAGCATCAAGATCACTTTCTAACAAAATACTTGTGTTGTGATAATCCATCCAAAACACTAAGACGTACATGATGCAAATGCTGAACTTTAAGAATAACTTTAAATAAAAGTGATTGGTTACAAACAAAAGAACACCGTAAAATATCGAAACATTAAAAATTTGAAATTAAAATGAAGGTTAATTGTGTTTTTGACATTTTCAACGAGAAACATATCCAACCGACCAATTCGATTTCAAAATATACATATTGACCGCAAAAAGCGATGTAAATATATATTTGAGCAAAAAGTAGTTACACTATCTGGTGAAATAACTCTTGATGATGATCATGATCTTGAAGTTCCTAATTCTAAAGTAAGCGTATTTATATATTTAAATTATTAATATTATTTAATTTAGAGTAAATTAAATTTTACTTTAATTAACATGACATCTATTTTTATTTATTTACCATCTTTGCACTGACTTTAAAATAAAAATAAATAAAAATGTTTTAAAGTAGAGTGTTTATGTAACTGTAAAAAATTTAAGTGTTTTGTAAAATCTATAATGATTAAACTATATAAAATTTCTATCTATGAATCTTAGAACAAATTTGCTAAATGCGAAAGATTTAATTGATAATTCAAATAATTCTTCGAGTAAATCGAATTTCAAAAATATTAAATTACTTGGTAATCATTAAATACATCAAGTAATTTCAAACAAACATGTTAAATTTAAAATAAATGATAATTAAGGTTATATTAAATAAAATACACTGAATATTAAATATAGTCAGTATAAAGAATTAAGATAAATACTTTCTTATATTATTCATAGAATGTAAATAATTATATTTTAAAGGTTTGTTAATTGCACTTGTGAATATGTACTAGCTTTTTCATTGATATGTAACATTGCTTAATAGTAGGTTATAATTACAATATTCTTAATTTATGCATAGGCAAAGAACGAGATAGATTTAAATATTACTGCTTCAGGAAAAACTGGTTCTAGAATTGATCAAATTAGGCTCGAAATGGACAATAATTTAAATTCTACTAAAGAAGAACACGAATATGGTAAATTATTTGCGATTATTATTTTGTTATTCGTTTTGACTTTGGTACATCAACGTTATTTTCATTACAGATTAAGTTTTGTTTTTTTGTTAAATTCAAAGCATTGATGAAAAAAGCTTCAAATATTTTATTATTTAATAAATATGAATCTTGTATGAATAAGCTGCAAAAAACTGCTTATTTTATATAAAAAAAAGAATAATACAATTAAAAAAACAACACTTTTAATATTATCGAAAAAATTAATGAAACTGTATTATCACTGTATCTAAGCATATATTTTAATATAATTATTTTAATTAATGTAGAAAGTTATGAAACGGACAGTGATTTAAATAATTGTATCCCGGTGCTGATATAACTCTTCGAGAATTTGTTTTGTGTATCGGTAATTTAAAATTAAGTACACACCAAGCAGATGTTCATACTTGTCAGATGCTCCAATTATTTTCAAAGGTTTTACCGAAATCAAATAAGTGTCCATCAACTTACTACATGTTTAAAAAGTATTTAAATAGTAATAATGATAAAATTATAGCTCGTAAACATTTTTATTGTAAAAATTGTATTTTGCCAACACAAAACACAGACTCCGATGATGGCAATAATCAATCGTTTGAATTTGATAATATTGTGGAGAGTAACATTAGTTGCGATTGTAATGAAAAAAGGACTATTTTATTGAAATTCCCTTGATTTCGCAATTAGAAGCCATGTACAACAGACCTAATTTTTACAAAAAATTGACTCAAAGAGAAAATTAAAATATTGAGGATTTTAATTATGATAATAATCATTATAAAGATGTATATGACGGTCTAATTTACAAAGAGTTAAAGGAAACAAATATTTCGTCGGATAAAAATAATATATCATTTATGTGGTATACAGACGGCATTAGAATATTCAAGTCATCAAAGTATAATGTTTGGGGCTTTGTTCTCATTATTAATGAATTGCCTTATAAAGAGAGATAAAGTGGAAAACATTTTACTAGTAGCCTTGTGGTTTGGTGATAATAAGCCTCTTCCAAACTTACTTTTGGAGCCTTTAAGTAAATCATTAAAATATTTATACAAAGGTATAAAGCTTTATGTTAAAGATCTTGATGCGATAATAAATATACGTGGTATAGTTATGTGTGGAACATGCAATCTTCCAGCAAAAGCTTTATTTTTACAAATGCACCAATATAATGGAAAATTTGGATGTTAACTTTGCTTGCAAGAAGGGTGTACTATAGATAAAGTACGTATATATCCTTACGATGATAACTTGATTTTACGGACCAACGAAGATGTAATACAATGTGGTATGCAAGCACTTGAAATTGGATATCCAGTTTGCGGTATTAAAGGTCCATCAATATTATCGAACATAACATATAAATTTATATCTTCTGCTGCTGTTGATATTATGCATTGCATGTTTGAAGGTGTTGTTAAGAAGTTAGGAGAATTATGGTTTGAATCAAAATTTGCAGTGCATGATTTTAATATATCCAATTCTATTAAGTTGCTAGACGATAAATTGTGTTCTATACAGCCGCCTACGTATATAGTTAGATGTCCAAGATCCATAGAATCACATTTTAAATATTGGAAAGTTCACGAATTTAAAACATGGTTTTTTTATTATTCAATTCCAGTATTGGATAATATTTTACCCAGTAAATATTTTGCCCATTACAAACTTCTCGTGTTAGCTGTGTCCATGCTTTGTAAAGAAGTTATTAATAACGAAATGATAACTTTTGCAGAAAAATTAATAAATGATTTTTGTAACAAATTTCAGAATCTTTATGGACAAAGATATATGACGTGTAATTTACACAATACTCGACATTTACCTATTGTCGTGCGCCGTTTAGGCCCATTGTGGGTAACAAGTTGTTTTCCGTTAGAAGACATAAATGGGAAACTAAAAACTATGGTGCACAGTAGTAAATATCCCGAGTTGCAAATCATATCTAATTTGTACATGCATATACAACTACATATTTTAAAATATGAATGGATTAGAACTAAAAGTGTGGCTAACGATTATTATGAGTCCATTTCGTCTCTTCATAAAAGAATGAATCTAAAAAAAATTGCTGATTCAATCTATATTGTTGGTACTGCACTAAAAACTAAATACGTTGAATCTCAAAGAATATTGACAGAATATAATTTACTAGGAAAAAGTGTATATATATATTTATAACAAATAGGCATATATTCAGTTTTCGAATATTTGACGTCTTCGTGTGCATTGAATTAATAAGGTTCTATAAGGCTTTTCACTATATTGTCCACTAACAGCTATCGGTGTCTACCGTTAAATTCCATAATTTTAAAGCAATCAATACAGTTCTTTTATAAGGTTTTACGAGAATCGACGCATGTATTGCGCATACGACCTATCGGGTACTACCGGCTGCGCCAGCAATAACATATCTTAATCAAATCGCTACTCCCATTCTACCAGGCAATTCCGTATTTATTATTTATAACAAATAGGCATGTATCCGATTTTCGAATGTTTGACGTCTTTATAAGGTTTTACGAGGATCGACGCATGTATTGGGCATACAACCTATCCGTTACTACCGGCTGCGCCAGTAATAACAAATCTTAATCAAATCGCTAATCCCATTCTTCCAGGCAATTCCGTATTTATTACTTATAACAAATAAGGCATGTATCCGATTTTCGAATGTTTGACGTCTTTATAAGGTTTTACGAGGATCGACGCATGTATTGGGCATACGACCTATCCGTTGCTACCGGCTGCGCCAGTAATAACAAATCTTAATCAAATCGTTAATTCCATTCTACCAGGCAATTCCGTATTTATTATTTATAAAAAATAGGCATGTATCCGGTTTTCGAATGTTTGACGTCTTTATAAGGTTTTACGAGGTTCGACGCATGTAAGGACCAGACGGCCTATCGGGTTGTATCGGCTGCGCCAACAATAATACGAATTACATAAGTATACTTAATATGCAGCGACACTCGTGTGGCACTTTCATGTATTTTTAGTTTTGTAACCTTTAGTTATAAATGTTTTTTATTGTTATTCTTCATGCATATAAAGATAAAAGTTTCTATGATATACTACTAATAAACATGAAAGAAATATTAAATTTATTTTATGTAAACTTATCCAATATAATAATTCTTTTCTTTTCAGGCATCAAAACTAACTCAATTACATGTTAATTTTCAGTATATTTTCAAATACAAAGAATATTCTTCCTCCAAGGACAAAACAGATCTGGAAAACAAATAATTTTAATTCAATTTGAATGTGCTCTAAATTATAAACCTAATTAATAGCAAGAATTATTAGCTCTGAGTGAGTAATATTTTGCATATACTCATATATATATATATACAAGGGGGGCTTCGCCCCCCTGCGCGCTTCGCGCGCCAAACCCCTATTTTTAATTTCGAAAAAAGTTTTTCGTAATAAATTTATTTTAAATAATGTTTTAAATTATATTACTTTTTCACTACCATGGACACCTTAGAAATTAAACCGATTCACACAACACCTTGGAGGTACTGTTATAATGCATTGGGTTTTATACCAAAAATTTAATTTTTTTTTAAATACGATTATAATTTATAAATAAAAGTTTTTACCAAAATTTAGTATAATGAAATCAGAATAATAGTAATAAAAAAAAAATACAGATATTAAATGATAACTGTAAATTTTAAACTATATGAATCCCTAAATTGTAGTATTTAGTAGCTACTTATGAAAATTTTGGAATATTTTAAACGGATCTAAATAGAACTTCACCTCCTAAAATTAATTTATTTAATGACGAAGGATCATCGCCAAAAGTTCTATGGCATTAATATTTTGTACTTTTAAAGTAATAAAAATTTCTTCTTAAATAAATAATTTTTTTATTAATTTTTATTAATTTTATAGAACTATTTATATAATTTTAGTGGCATATAAATAAAAACCTGTTTCTTCCATTTCTCCCGTAATTCGTAATTTGTACCCTCTTTCAAAATTTGCGTTTTAATCCATAATTATATCCAATTTATTTTTTCCTTTAGTATAATAGAATTATCTATGTATGTTATATTGTATGTTATACTTGATTAATATTTATTTAATATTCAAACAATTTTGCATCTGTATTTAAAGCATTACATTGCATTTTAGATCCGTTATTATATTATTGAGTATACGTTTAAACATTTTATGAGTTTTATCAAGAATGAGTAAACTAATACACATTATTTCAAGTTATGTTCACAACTTTTTTTTTGCGCAAGGAAAAAATACATATATTATGTATTCTAGAAAAAACAATTTAAAAAAAATATATATATATTATATAAATATTCCGCCGCACACACACACACACACACACATACACGCACGCACGCACGCACGCGCTATTTCACGTCAAGTGGTACGATGAAAATTTTAAATCGCTCCAAAATTTGAGAACAGGCTGGAAACATCTTCCAGAACATACAAAAAAAATTTAAGTTTTAAAAATAATTTACATAAGAGTTATTCAACCATGAAAAGTGGAAATTTTTCAATTTTTTGGAAAAATTACTATATTTAAAGTCACTTATTTTAAAATCTATTGATTTTTTTGAAAAAACTTATCTACCCTGGTTACAATTCTTAATTTTAAAATCTCGAAGAGATAGAACACCCGGATATATTGAATATAAAAAAAAAGGCGACCACGCCACAATCGATTTTAATCTAACACATCTCAAAAGTTCACATTTTTCGCGAGTTTTCGAATGGTTTGGGTTAGATTATTGGCCAAGACCGCTGGTGTAAGTTATGCCTCATAAACCTCATAAAATCACTAATTTTCACGTATTTTAGGACATAACTTACACCAGCGGTATAATATATAATATATATATATATATATATGTGTGTGTTAATGAACAATTAACTTACCAAAAATAGTAAAGTGCATATATTTAATTGTAGTATTTAGTAAAAAACTATTAAAATTTTAGATTATTTTAAACAGATCTAAATAGAACTTTACCGCCTAAAATTAATTTATTTAATGACGAAGGGTCATCGCCAAGAGTTCTATATGTCATTAGTATTTTGTACTTTTAGGGTAATAAAACTTTCTTCTTAATTAAATTAATTTTTGTATTAGTTTTAAAGAATTATTTATAACATTTTAGCGGCATATAAATAAAAACCTGTGTCTTCCATTTCTCCCGTAATTCTTAATTTGCACCCTCTTTAAAAATTTACGTTTTAATCCATAATTATATCCAATTTATTTTTCCCTTTAGTTACAGACCCCATATATTTATTTTAATTATTATAAACAAAGGCATTCCTTAAATAACCTTTTGTTTCTAATAAATACATACTTGTTTATTTAAAATATTGTTTTATATAAATATACGTAATCTACTCACTTATATATCCATACAATTTTTAAATTTTGATTTAAATAATATTTAAATTAAATGCTACTAAATTAATAATTTTCGAAAAACTTTTCAAATGTAATTCGTATTTTATATTGCCACTGTTAAAATTTGAATTTTCTTTTGCCATTACTGTTTATAATAGAATTATCTTAAAAATGCAATAATTAATGTACTTAAGTTTTAACTTATTGTATATTTCATATACAGATATTTGGAAAAGTGTATGTTATACTTGATTAATATTTATTTTATCTTCGAAAAATTGTGCATTATTTTTAAAAAACATTACATTAAATTTTAGGTCCCTTTTTATATTATGAGTTTTATCAAGAATAAGTAAACTAATAGACATTCTTTCAAGTTATAATCACAAAAAAAAATTTTAAGTGTTAAAAATAATTTGCCTAAGAGTTCCACCATGATAAATGGAAAGTTTTCAATTTTTTAGAAAACTTACTATATTTAAAAGCCATTTATCTCAAAATCTATTGATTTTTTTGAAAAAACATAATAAACAACTTTTTTTCAAAATAATCTTTAGAACTTATCGACCTGGGTTACAATTGTTAATTTTAAAATCTCGAAGAGATAGAACGTCCAGAAAGATTGAATACACACACACACACACGCACACGCACACGCACGCACACACACACACACACACAGGTTGGTCACTCGGCCTCTGTAGCATCTAATGCTACGTGTGACCTGCCCTCGACTGGGATGTCGAGTGACGCTGACAGAGCTTTTTTCCGTCTGCGTGAGAAGGTAGATACCCTGGTGGAGTTTGTTCTTAATAAGAACAACATCCACAAAGAGCTGAAGAGTATGGCGAGAGCAACCAGCAGAGCTTTCAATGAATACGCGCGGGTGAACAGTGCTGTGTGTTCGACAGCGCCGAAAATTAAAATGGCGGATGCGCGTAGGGATGGAACGTGCCAAACGTCGCCCATCTTCCGCGCTGAAGAGCGTCAAAGGAGGCCGGTGGAAAGGGAAATGCCCTCACCACCTCAGCAACCCCCGGAGAAAGGGAAGAAGGGGTCGAAGCAGCCCAATAACAAAAATGGGCCAGCAGATGCTTCGCCATCCGTTCCTAAGACGAGTGGGAACCAGTCAAAAGTCCCTGACTGGGTCACAGTAGTGAAGAAGGGCAAGAAACGTGCCAGCAAACCGGCCAAAGGCACGGCAGAGCCTAAGGCCGGAGTAAGACCCCCACGCCCAGATGCCATCAAGATCAAGACACCTAGCGGGGGCTCTTCCTACGCTGACATTCTCCGGAAGGTCAAGGCTGCACCGGAGCTAAAGGCACTAGGAGAACGGGTCACGCGTATCAGGCGCACCAGGGCTGGAGAGCTCCTCCTCGAACTGGGGCGACCCGGAACGGAAACGGCGGAGCTGAGGACAGTGGTCTCGTCCACACTGAGTGGGTCAGCAGAGGTCCAGCTGCTGACTCACAAAGTGTCCATCACCATCAGGGACATGGACGAGTCCACGACAACAACGGAGGTGGCAGCAGCGATTGCGGCAAAGATCGGGCCAAATGTGGTATCCCCGGATAATATTAAAACCAGGGGATCCTACAGTGGCACCCTAGCTGCGACCATCCAGCTTCCGGCAGTAGCAGCCAAAAAACTGCTGCAAGACGGGAAGCTCCGGATCGGATGGGTCAATTGCAGAGTTCGACTGCGAGAGGTATCCTCGCGCTGCTACCGATGCCACGAATCGGGACACATCGCGAGGGAGTGCAAGAGCGCAGTCGACCGGTCAGCGCAATGCTATCGGTGCGGCCAAGAGGGCAAGAAACGTGCCAGCAAATCGGAAGGTCAAGGCTGCACCGGAGCTAAAGGCACTAGGAGAACGGGTCACGCGTATCAGGCGCACCAGGGCTGGAGAGCTCCTCCTCGAACTGGGGCGACCCGGAACGGAAACGGCGGAGCTGAGGAACAGTGGTCTCGTCCACACTGAGTGGGTCAGCAGAGGTCCAGCTGCTGACTCACAAAGTGTCCATCACCATCAGGGACATGGACGAGTCCACGACAACAACGGAGGTGGCAGCAGCGATTGCGGCAAGATCGGGCCAAATGTGGTATCCCCGGATAATATTAAAACCGGGGATCCTACAGTGGCACCCTAGCTGCGACCATCCAGCTTCCGGCAGTAGCAGCCAAAAAACTGCTGCAAGACGGGAAGCTCCGGATCGGATGGGTCAATTGCAGAGTTCGACTGCGAGAGGTATCCTCGCGCTGCTACCGATGCCACGAATCGGGACACATCGCGAGGGAGTGCAAGAGCGCAGTCGACCGGTCAGCGCAATACTATCGGTGCGACCAAGAGGGCCACAAAGCAGTGGACTGCGAGGCCTAAGCCAAGACCTCGCATGAGGAAGGCGCACACATCAAAAATGATTAAGGTGCTCCAAATAAACCTTAACCACTGCGCTGTGGCCCAGGACCAGCTGTCCCAGCTGGTCAGAGAGGAGCGAGCGGACGTAGCGATCATCAGCGAGGAGTTCCGGGATCTCTAGAAGTCGAACTGGGTAAGGGATGCCACGGGCAAGGCGGCCATCTGGGTATGTGGAAATATACACATCTCCAGAAAGATGGTCGCCCCCCTTCCCAGCTTCACCTGGGTGGAGGTGGTGGGGGTACGCATGTACAGCTGCTACTTCCCGCCCAGCGATTCCACCGAGGACTTTGCGAGATCTCTGGATGCAGTCGTCACCAGTGCTCGGTCCTCACGGCTACCGGTCGCAATCGGTGGGGACTTTAATGCTTGGGCGACGGACTGGGGCAGCGACAAGACCAACGCGCGTGGTCGCGCACTTCTCGAGGCATTCGCTCTACTGGGGCTGGAGATCGCTAACACAGGGACAACCCCGACTTTCACCAAAGCCCACAAGTCGTCCATAGTCGACCTCACCTTCGTCGATCCAAGATTGATGGGGGGAGATGGACTCGGCTGGAAAGTTAGCGATCGTTACACGGGTAGTGACCACCAAGCACTCGTGTACCAGCTCCAGCTGACCAGCGGGAGGACAAAGAGAGCAGGAAGAGGAGCAAAAGAGAGATAGGCACCAGCCACGTTTGATCGTGAGACGTTCCTCTGCTCCCTTGAGGGGGCAAAAGTGGAGGGAACCGCCGAAGAAAAAGCACGAGGCCTCACGAATGCCCTAACAGCGGCTTGCGATGCCTCTATGGCCGTGAAGTTTAACCCTCGCGGCCGCCCACCGATAATCTGGTGGAGTGAGGACATCGCAGAAAAGAGACGTGAGTGCCTGCGTGCCAGAAGGCTGCACCAAAGAGCGAGGAGAACACCGCGGTTCCAAGATCGTTCCGCAGAATACGAACAAAAGCGGAGGGATCTCAAGGTGGCCATCAAGGCTGCCAAGAGAAGGTGTTGGCGGGAGCTCTGTGAGGAGGTGGACCACGACCCCTGGGGCAGACCGTATAAAACGGTTATGAATAAGATCAACCCCGGGGGCGCTGTTGCACCCACCGGCCCAGTTTTTCTGGAAGAAGTCGTCCGCCACCTGTTTCCAGAACATCGGAAAAGGGCAGCAGATACGGGCCTGATGGCCACCATTGGTGCAGCCGAGTCGCCAGACATTAGTGAAGCCGAGCTGAGGATGGCCGCTAAAGGTATTTCCGTACGTAAAGCCCCAGGGCCGGACGGATTACCTGGTCTGGCCGTCAAGACAGCGGCGATGAGTGCTCCGGGCTTGTTCCTGGACGCATTTAACGCATGCATAAGAGAAGGTTGCTTCTCGGCCCAGTGGAAGACGCACAGGCTGGTACTCCTACCGAAGGGAAACAAACCCCCGGAGGAGCCATCATCTTACCGCCCGCTCTGTCTACTGGATATAGTCGGGAAGCTCCTGGAGCGGGTGATCTGCGCCAGGCTCGCAGCGGTTGGGCCGGAGACCTCTCCGACAACCAGTTCGGCTTCCGAAAGGGTCGATCGACCATGGACGCTATAGGCAGAGTTGTTGGTATAGCCACAAACGCCATCAATGCTGGTCGGAGTGCAAGGCGGATGTGTGCCATCATCACCTTGGACATCCGGAATGCCTTCAACTCTGCCAGATGGGACGACATCATGCTGTCTCTGCAGCACTTCCAAGTGCCACTCTATCTCAGGGAGGTCACCTCGAGTTACCTGACTGACCGTACTCTGCGCTGCGACACCGACGACGGTGTGCACTTCCACAACATCACGGGAGGCGTGCCGCAGGGTTCGGTCATTGGGCCCCTACTCTGGAACGCTGTCTATGACGGCCTGCTTAGGCAGCAACTTCCAAAGGGAGTCTCGATGGTGGCTTTCGCGGACGACGTGGCGCTAGTGGTGGTCGCAAAGAGTGTCGAAGAGATCGAATATCTCGGAGACGTCTCTATAGAAGTGATCGCCACTTGGTTGAGAGACCACGGACTTAGTCTGGCCGCGGAAAAAACGGAGGCAGTGCTCATCTCTCGCACAAAAAAGGAGAGGACCGCCACCTTCACGGTAGGTAAAGAACGGATACCGTCGGTGAAAACATTGAAGTATTTAGGGGTCACACTAGACGCGCGGCTGTCGTTTAAACACCATCTCGCGAACGCAGGCTCAAAGGCGACAAAGGTGGCCCGTGCGCTGGCGGGCATCATGCCCAACATCGGGGGACCCCAGCAACCGCGAAGGTCTCTCCTTGCCTCGGTGGTGAGCTCCGTAATTTTATACGGAGCTCCTATCTGGGCTGATGCCCTGAACAGGCACAAGAGCTTTGGTGCTCCGTGCCAGAGAGCCTGCAGGATAGCTGCGCTAAGGGTGGCCCGGGCGTACCGAACCGTATCTGACATTGCGCTCTCGGTGGTCGCGGGGACCGCACCCTTCGACCTCCTGGCAGCCGAGAAAGCTGAAAGACACCGTGAGGGTGGGCGACGCCTAGAAGAGAACCGCTGCCACAACCGATGGTCATTGCGGACCGTAGAGGAGTGGCAGCGGAGATGGGACTCAGCCAGGGACGGCCGCTGGACCCACCGCATCATCCCGCGGATCCGGGAGTGGGCGAGCAGGAAACACGGCTTCGTCAGTTTCCAGCTTACCCAGGTGTTGACCGGGCACGGATGCTTCCGTAGTTACCTATTTCGTATAGGGATCTACGGCAGCGCAGAGTGCCCGGCTTGTCCAGGGGTGGACGAAGAAGTGGAACACGTCCTCCTAGGGTGTCCTCGTTTCAGAGAGGAACGGGACCAATTTCAAATCACTTGGAGCGGTCCCCTCACCCCTGAGGGCATCGGGACGTCCCTGCTTGGCTCCCAGGAGGGATGGAACGCGGTAGTGACTCTCTGTACGTCCGTAGTGGACAGGCTGGGTCTCGTCAGAAGAGACGAGGATAGAAGAGTTGCGATAGCAACAGTAGTGGGCTAATCTAGCCGTTGCCTCCCCCCGCGAAGTAATGCCTTGCGGCGGTTTCCGCGGGGGAGTAAAGGTAAGAAAAGAGGTGGAGTTTTAGTGGGTATGCCTATCGACATCCTTCGGTAGGAGAGTCCCACACACGGGGAGTCTCGCATGGCTCCAGTCATGGTGCATTAAGCATTTGTCCACCTCTTCGGAAAAAAAAAAAAAAAAACACACACACACACACACACACACACACTTTTATATATACTAGGGGGGTACCCCCTACTCGCTTCGCTCGTCAACCCCTGATTGCGGCTTGAAAATTGTGCATTTGTTATAATTTATAGTATTATAAATTTTATTTTAAAAGTAAACTTGCTTCAAAAGGTTGAAAATTGCAGTTTTCGGTACAAGTGTGAAAGTAGAAAATATTCTCTTACAAGTGTGTCGAACGATATTATTCGATATCACACACTGTATAGAAAATAAATTATATAACTTCTGTTTATATGTAATAGTAATGTAAAAATATATGCAAACTGGATGGTAGTTTTGATTCACTCTGTATCATCACACATATGCTGACATATCCACATTCACTCACACACACCAACTCTCACACCCCAACATCTACCTATACTCGTCCCCATCTACCCACCCACACTAACATCCACCCACACACGCCTACATCCAACCATTCACGCCTACCCTCGCACATCCACATCAACCCGTACACACACTTACACCTACCTGCACCCACCCTCACATACCTGCATCCACTTCCAAATCCATATACATATACCTATCCATCCTCATGCACTCAAGTTTCACGTTTCACATTCACATCCACCCACGCACGTGTCAAAATTTAGATTTTAAATCTGTATTTGCCTGCAATTCGGTTCAGTCATCCGCTGTATATATAAATCCTAGAAAGTATACATCCAGGGTAACAAACACATGATTCAAAATGATCACCCTTTATATTCAAATTTTGTCTATAGCGGGTATTTTTGAATAATGCTGCATCTCACACAAATGCTCACACACCCATATCCAACCATCCACACTTTTCCACACACACCCACCACCCACACTCGCTACTACCCACCGATCGTCATGCACTCACATATCACGTTTCACATGCATATCCACCCACACGCACATGCTGGTTTCAACATTTAGAATTCAAATGTGTAGTAGCCTGCAATTCGGGTCCGTTATCCCCTGTATATAGAAATCCCGTAACGTATACATACCGGATAGCACAAACATGATTCAAAAAGATGGGTATATTTGAACTCTGTATCTTATGCACATGCTCACACACCCATATCCAACCATCCACACTTACCCGCACACATCCACATCAACAAATACATACTCACTTCTACCTACCCGCATCCACCCTCACACACGAACATATACTTCCAGATACACATACATGCACCTATCCATCCACACACACTCAAGTTTCACGTTTTACATGCACATTCACCCATGCATAAATCCCATTATGTATACATAAACGGTAGCATAAATATGATTCAAAAAGATCACCCTGTTTATTAAAATTTTGTCTATAGGGGGCACTTTTGAATCACTTAGAATTTCACACACTGATGTATCATGTATTACAGACACATCAACCCATAGATACCCACACTCGTGTTAAAATTTAGAATTCAAATGTTTAATAGCCTGCAATTCGAGTCCAACGTAAACAATATACGATTGAAAAAGACCACCCTGTATATTCCAACATTACGTCCAGCGGCCACCACCGCAGCTGTTTGAAAAATATAGATAGAATAGATTTTTTTTTAATAAGTCTTATATAGATTTTAATAATATAGATAGTTGTTGAGTCTAATGGGACGTACTCTCTATTTCGCGACCACCTGTAATAAACACGTGATTACACGTCATGTTATATGTACGTGAGGCCACAGGGACGTATCTTGTTATACCAGAAATTCTTCAGAAATTTCTGAAACATCGGCGGCAGCGGCGGCGGCGACGAAATTTTTTTAATAATATAGATAGATATTACATATATATGACATATATATATATATATAAAACATATATATATATAACATATATATGACATATATATGGGTGGTTCTCTGTGACATCGAAAATGAAAAAAATAAATATTGCTATAACTGTGGGAATATGTTTTAGAGGTATCCAGTAATTCTCCTGAATTTTTTCAGATTTTTTCTGGGCCATTATTTTAAGTTACAGAGAGTCAAATTTGACATTTTAGCACTTTTTTGCATTATATGCCCATTTTCATGAATTTTTAGCTCCCAGGGGATGCATTTTTCACTAAAAACATAACCATGACTTTTTTTGTAAAATTTTCCGAACTTTTCATTAAAAATACTTTTAAAGACATAAATGTATGCTGTCACACTCTTGTAAGCCATTTAAACCTTAAATAGTGAAAATCAGCAATTCTGCTCCGGACTCTGGTAACCTAATACTGTCTAAAAGATGTCTTTTTATAGTCAGAAACTGCCTAAAAATTTTCAGAGTGGGTCTAAATCATTAAGATCACTTTATGGTCAAAATATCCGGGAAAAGTGCCCAAAATATTAATAGAAATGTATATTTGTTGCCTTATAACGATGAATCTATTAGCATGATCATTGCAAAAAAATTTGTGCACTTACCTTGGAGTGGTAGAAAAGTATCTTCACTGGTTTCAGTATCCATCTAATCCCCTGTAAGCTGCTAAAAATACGAATATTATTATACAAATGTAAAAAATTAATTTTTAAACATTTATAATGCTGAATTTTTAGTTTTACATCCCTTACAAGAATTATAATACTAATCTGAAGGATTACTATAAATATATAAACATCATTATTACAATAACTGAATATACGTATTTAATACAAAAGACATATAAATAAATCGGATATATAATTATAATGAACAATATGATAACGTGACAGTGACAAGTTTGTGAAATCTAAACAATGTATTGCTGAATAATAATAATAATAATGTTGATTCTTTTATAGTAATCCTTCAGATTAGTATTATAATTCTTGTAAGGGATGTAAAACTAAAAATCCAGCATTATAAATGTTTAAAAATTAATTTTTTACATTTGTATAATAATATTTGTATTTTTAGCAGCTTACAGGGGATTAGATGGATACTGAAACAAGTGAAGATACTTTTCTACCACTCCAAGGTAAGTGCAAAAATTTGTTTGCAATGATCATGGTAATAGATTCATCGTTATAAGGCAACAAATATACATTTCTATTAATATTTCGGGCACTTTTCCCGGGTATTTTGATTATAAGTGATCTTAATGATTTAGACCCACTCTGGAAATTTTTAGGCAGTTTCTGACTATAAAAAGACATCTTTTAGACAGTATTAGGTTACCAGAGTCCGGAGCAGAATTGCTGATTTTCACTATTTAAGGTTTAAATGGCTTACAAGAGTGTGACAGCATACATTTATGTCTTTAAAAGTATTTTTAATGAAAAGTTCGGAAAATTTTACAAAAAAAGTCATACTTATGTTTTTAGTGAAAAATGCATCTCCTGGGAGCTAAAAATTCATGAAAATGGGCATATAATGCAAAAAAGTGCTAAAATGTCAACTTTGACTCTCTGTAACTTAAAATAATGGCCCAGAAAAAATCTGAAAAAATTCAGGAGAACTACTGGATACCTCTAAAACATATTCCCACAGTTATAGCAATATTTATTTTTTTCATCTTCGATGTCACAGAGAACCACCCATATATATATATCTCTAAAGGGGTTTATAGCGCTTTATTTTTTATACATCGGGTTTTACGGTGGTTCATCGGTTTTATAGCACGAAAGCGCCATAAACCTTTTTGTACAGAGGGGTTAATGGTTATTTTTTTGTTTAATACAGGGGTTTATGTCGCACTATTTCAAACTATAGGGGTTTATGGTGCATTTATATTAAAAAATAGTGTCGTATGGCGTTTTATTTTTTAATATAGAGGCTTGTGGCATTTTCATATAGAAATATAGGGGTTTAAGGAGCTTTCACGTTAATATATACGAGTATGTTGGGTGTATTAAGCTTATGTCCAAATGTATATCAAACAGTTTTCTAAGAACTTATTTATAGTAATATAACAAAAATAAGGCTTTTGTATGTAAAATTTGGAGTAATTCTTTGATATAGTCTGGAACCTGCAATCAAAGAATTACAGAGCCATTATCATGTACCGTTTTATTGCCTACTAAAACACATATTTTTTATTGAATACATACAATTTTATGTCTCTGAATTTCTTTATAACTGTAAACACGTGATATTGCATACATTGATACGTTGATGTACGAGTAATGCACAGAAAATTTAGCGGCTTCATTTGTGGAATATGGCACAGCCTTTATTTGCTGCGCTTTCAGCAGCTTATTCGACTTGCTCGATGATGTGTTATTAAGTCTTGCAGTTAAAAGTCTAGGTATGGAGTTTTTAAAATTAATGTAGGCATGTTCCACTCCTCAAGGAATAAACCGCAAATAAAAGATATTTCTAATTGCATATCATACTAATAAAAACAGCTGCTACTTATTATTTTTATAAACGGAAATATATAACAAGCGACTAATTATACACTGTGCTCTTACGTAATAAAGGAAATTTTTTACTGCAACATATATAAAAACCATTGCCATATAGCTATTTTCCAAATGCTAACCATGGATATGTTACAGTTCTTCGTTTCACGTAATTGAAATGAAGAGATTTCATTTTTGATTAGAAATACCTGCGTGTCTTAATGCGCACAAATATAAACTCTATGAATTCTTTCTGCACTATCTGTACCTATTACGGTTTAAAGAAAGCGTTTGATATGTTATGTTGCAATAAATTAGAGCATAAAGAAGCATTCGACATACGATTATTGCATCCAATATTCTCGTATATATTAACGTAAACTCCATAAACATCTATATTTCTATATGAAAGCGCCAAAAGACTCTATGTTTAATAATAAAGCGCCATACACCCCAAATAAGGCAAAGTATGGAATTTTTAAATATAGTTCTGTCATACATTTGTTATATTTCAATAAGTATACATATTAACATAAAGCTCAATAAACCCCTCAAAAAATATAACAATGAGAAAATATAGAATATGTCAAATATAAAATATAAACTATATCAAAATAAGAGAATAAATAATAAGCTTCGGTATTTTATATATAATTAATCGTCAAACACCTACATTTTTAAATAATGCATGGTTTGCAATTCTGAAATCTGAAGCAGGTAGTCGAAAATACAAACGCAATAGTTGATCAAACACTGTTACATCGAAAACGACAATGCTTGCTGCATTATGCAAACAAATTTGTGCTATATATCATTTTATAACAGCTAATCATTCATCTGCGTTTGTACGTGGGATATGTAGACGTAATAGGCTTCATGATCTTGAAAAGTAATTATTTACATTACTCCAGTGTGACTTACTAGGTATTAGCATTTTCTTTTATTTAAGGTCGCTCTTTTTATGTTCTTAACACGGCTCGCGATGTCTTTGTAAAGAAAGCACTTGTTGAAAAATACATTTCCCCAGTGGTGCTTGTATCAGTCATCCGGGGCCGGGAATCGAACCTGTGACCTCCAGATTACGAGCCCAGCGCCCTAACCAACCGAGCCATCACAAGCCTTAACATGTTTTTAAATGTACTGGAATACTGTAGGAACTTCCTGTCCGTATAACAGTTCAAAGGCAATGTATGGCAATTTTAAACGTTATGCAAACAGAAACTTACGAATTGCCTAGGGCTAGTGGAAATACTCACACAAATGCTAATCATACACATTTCCGCCATTATTTACAGAACATACCTCATTCCATCATATGTAAAAGCTACAGATAAATAAAATTTTTATAACTGCCAACCTCGTGCTCGCTTACTCTTGTTTTTATTGAATATTCCGACGTACTAAGTGCCGTGAAAAAAAGCTTACATACATTTTTATTGATCTTCACGGATTTTGACGACCAAAGGTGTATGTATCAAGAATATGCATCTTCCAATGTTGCCAAGTAATACACAGTGAGATTCGGGAAATAGTTAAATAATCATCACGTATAATACTAATCAAAAACTATAATAATTAAAGGGAAAAAGACAAAACCTGAGTTTACAGACGGATATTGATGAAAATTAAAATAATCATTTTACATTTCAACCTCACAATGCCCTTACCGTAATCGACAATTACTGTAATTTACGAAGTAGTCATAAAATTAAGAGTAACAAAACAGAGATTTCTGCCAGTAGAAATAGATTTCGCGATAATTAGGTTCTATTGATAATTTGTGCATATGAACAGAATGCACTTCTTTTTACAATACTACACATATGACTTTTGTAGATTGAGCATCAATTTGCTAATCCGTACAATGTATAACTCGGAATCGATAAATAATATCAATTTCTTCTAATATCATTAATTGCCGTCACAATACGGTTTCGACGATAATTTGCAATCAAGATTGATAATTCCATCTCTTGACAGTATTAAATGTATGACTACTGTAGATTACGACGTAATACGCCAATCTGTTCAATGTATGACTCGAAAACGATGATTAATTCAGATTTATTGTAGCATCATTACTGGTCGTCATAATCAGGTTTCGGCGATCATCTGCAATTAAGATTGGAAATGCCATCTCTAGTCAATACTGAATGTAAGACTATAGTGGAATACGCAATACTTTACAAATCTGTTTAATGTATGGGTCGGAATAGATGAATGATACCGATTTCTTATAACACCATTAGTAGTCGTCATAATTAGGTTTATACGATCATCTGCAATTAAGATTGGAAATGCCATCTCTGGTCAACACTAAATGTATGACTATGGCAGAATACGCCATAATTCGCCAATCTGTTTAATGTATGACTCGAAATCGATGAATGATACCGATTTCTTATAATATCCATACTGGTCGTCATAATCATGTTTCGGCGATCTTCTGTAATCGAGATTGGAAATTCCACCTGTAGTCAATATTAAATGCATGACTACTGTTCCATACGCCATAATTCGTTAATCTGTTAAATGTATGAGTAGGTATCGAGGAATGATACCGATTTCTCTTAATATCATTACTGGTAGTCATAATCCGACTACGGAGATCATCGGCAATCGAGATTGGATATTCCACCTCTAGTCAATAGTAAATGCATGACTACTGTAGATTACACCATAATTTACCAATCTGTTCAATGTATGAGTCGGAATAGATGAATGATACCGATTTCTTATAACATCATTACTGGTCGTCATAATCCGGTATCGGCGATCATCAGAAATCGTGATTGGAAATTCTAACTCGATTCAATACTAAATGTATGGCTACTGTGTATTACGCCATAATTCGCTAATCTGTTTAATGTATGACTCGGAATCGGTTATTAAATCGCATTTATTATAACATCATTACTGATCGTAATAATAAGGTTTCGGCGATCATCTGTAAACAAGTTTGGAAGTTCCATCTCTAGTCTACGCTAAATGTATGACTATAGCAGAATACTCTATAATTCGCCAATCTGTTCAATGTATGACTCGGAATAGATGAATGATACCGATTTCTTATAATGTCCATACTGGTCGTCATAATCATGTTTCGGCGATCTTCTGTAATCGAGATTGGAAATTCCACCTGTAGTCAATATTAAATGCATGACTACTGTTGAATACGCCATAATTCGTTAATCTGTTAAATGTGTGAGTAGGTATCGACGAATGATACCGATTACTTTTAATATCATTACTTGTCGTCATAATCCGATTACAACGAACATCTGCAATCAAGATTGAAAATTCCACCTCTTGTCAATACTAAATGCATGACTACTGTAGATTACACCATAATTTGCCAATCTGTTCAATGTATGAGTCGGAATAGATGAATGATACCGACTCCTTATAACACCATTACTAGTCGTCATAATTAGGTTTCGGCGATTATCCGCAATCGAGATTGGAAATTCCACGTCTAGTCAAAACTAAATGGATGACTATTGTTGAATACGCCATAATTCGCTAATCTGTTCAATGTATGAGTCGGAATCGATTAATAATTTAGATTTATTATAACGTCAATACTGGTCGTCATATTCAGGTTTCGACGATCATCTGCAATCAAGATTGCAAATTCCACCTCATGTCAATACTAAATGCATGGCTACTGTAGATTACACCATAATTTGCCAATCTGTTTAATGTATGAGTCGGAATAGATGAATAATACCGATTTCTTTTAATATCATTACTGGTCGTCATATTCAGGTTTCGACGATCATCCGCAATCAAGATTGGAAATACCACCTCTAGTCAATACTAAATGCATGACTACTGTTGAATACGCCATAATTCGCTAAACTGTTCAATGTATGAGTCGGAATCGACGAATGATACCGATTTCTGTTAATATCATTACTGGTCGTCATAATCAGGTTTCGGCGATCATCTGCAATCAAGATAGGAAATTCCATCTCTAGTCAACGTTAAATGTATGACTGTAGCAGAATACGCCATAACTCGCCAATCTGTTCAATGTATGACTCGGAAACGATTAATAATTTAGATTTATTATAACATCAATACTGGTCGTCACATTCAGGTTTCGACGATCATCTGCAATTAAGATTGAAAATTCCACCTCTTGTCAATGCTCAATGCATGACTACTGTAGATTACACCATAATTCGCTAAACTGTTCAATGTATGAGTCGGAATCGACGAATGATACCGATTTCTGTTAATATCATTACTGGTCGTCATAATCAGGTTTCGGCGATCATCTGCAATCAAGATTGGAAATTCCTGCTCTAGTCAATACTAAATATATGACTACTGTATATTACGCCATAATTCGCCAATCTGATCAATGTATGACTCGGAATTGATAAATGTTATGGATTTCTTTTAATATCATTACTGGTCGTCATATTCAGGTTTCGACGATCATCTGCAATCAAGATTGAAAATTCCACTTCATGTCAATACTAAATGCATGGCTACTGTAGATTACACCATAATTTGTCAATCTGTTCAATGTATGAGTCGGAATCGACGAATGATACCGATTTCTGTTAATATCATTACTGGTCGTCATAATCAGGTTTCGGCGATCATCTGCAATCAAGATTGGAAATTCCTGCTCTAGTCAATACTAAATATATGACTACTGTATATTACGCCATAATTCGCCAATCTGATCAATGTATGACTCGGAATTGATAAATGTTATGGATTTCTTTTAATATCATTACTGGTCGTCATATTCAGGTTTCGACGATCATCTGCAATCAAGATTGAAAATTCCACTTCATGTCAATACTAAATGCATGGCTACTGTAGATTACACCATAATTTGTCAATCTGTTCAATGTATGAGTCGGAATAGATGAATGATACCGATTTCTTTTAATATCATTACTGGTCGTCATAATCAGGTTTCGTCGATCATCTGTAATCTAGATTGGAAATTCCACCACTGGTCAATACTAAATGTATGGCAACTGTAGATTACGCCATAATTCGCAAATCTGTTCAATGTATGAGTCGGAATATATGAATGATACCGATTTCTTTTAATATCATTACTGGTCGTCATATTCAGGTTTCGACGATCATTTGTAATCTAGATTGGAAATTCCACCACTGGTCAATACTAAATGTGTGGCAACTGTAGATTACGCCATAATTCGCAAATCTGTTCAATGTATGAGTCGGAATATATGAATGATACCGATTTCTTTTAATATCATTACTGGTCGTCATATTCAGGTTTCGACGATCATTTGTAATCTAGATTGGAAATTCCACCACTGGTCAATACTAAATGTATGGCAACTGTAGATTACGCCATAATTCGCAAATCTGTTCAATGTATGAGTCGGAATATATGAATGATACCGATTTCTTTTAATATCATTACTGGTCGTCATATTCAGGTTTCGACGATCATTTGTAATCTAGATTGGAAATTCCACCACTGGTCAATACTAAATGTGTGGCAACTGTAGATTACGCCATAATTCGCCAATCTGATCAATGTATGACTCGGAATTGATGAATGTTATGGATTTCTTTTAATATCATTACTGGTCGTCATATTCAGGTTTCGACGATCATCTGCAATCAAGATTGAAAATTCCACTTGATGTCAATACTAAATGCATGGCTACTGTAGATTACACCATAATTTGTCAATCTGTTCAATGTATGAGTCGGAATATATGAATGATACCGATTTCTTTTAATATCATTACTGGTCTTCATAGTCAGGTTTTGGCGATCATCTGCAATCTAGATTGGAAATTCCACCTCTAGTCAATAATAAATGCATGACTACTGTTGAATACGCCATAATTCGCTAATCTGTTCAATGTATGAGTCGGAATCGACGAATGATACCGATTTCTGTTAATATCATTACTGGTCGTCATAATCAGGTTACGCCAATCGTCTGCAATCAAGATTGGAAATTCCATCTTTAGTCAACATTAAATGTATGACTGTAGCAGAATACGCAATAATTCGCCAATCTGTTCAATGCATGAGTCGGAATAGATGAAAGATACCGATTTCTTATAATATCCATACTGGTCGTCATAATCATGTTTCGGCGATCTTCTGTAATCGAGATTGGAAATTCCACCTGTAGTCAATATTAAATGCATGACTACTGTTGAATACGCCATAATTCGTTAATCTGTTAAATGTATGAGTAGATATCGAGGAATGATACCGATTTCTTTTAATATCATTACTGGTCGTCATAATCAGGTTTCAGCGATCATCTGCAATCTAGATTAAAAATTCCACCTCTAATCAATAGTAAATGTATTACAACTGTAGATTACGCCATAATTCGCCAATCTGTTCAATGTATGAGTCGGAATTGATGAATGTTATGGATTTCTTTTAATATCATTACTGGTCGTCATATTCAGGTTTCGACGATCATCCGCAATCAAGATAGGAAATTCCATCTCTAGTCAACGTTAAATGTATGACTGTAGCAGAATACGCCATAACTCGCCAATCTGTTCAATGTATGACTCGGAATCGATTAATAATTTAGATTTATTATAACATCAATACTGGTCGTCACATTCAGGTTTCGACGATCATCTGCAATTAAGATTGAAAATTCCACCTCTTGTCAATGCTCAATGCATGACTACTGTAGATTACACCATAATTCGCTAAACTGTTCAATGTATGAGTCGGAATCGACGAATGATACCGATTTCTGTTAATATCATTACTGGTCGTCATAATCAGGTTTCGGCGATCATCTGCAATCAAGATTGGAAATTCCTGCTCTAGTCAATACTAAATATATGACTACTGTATATTACGCCATAATTCGCCAATCTGATCAATGTATGACTCGGAATTGATAAATGTTATGGATTTCTTTTAATATCATTACTGGTCGTCATATTCAGGTTTCGACGATCATCTGCAATCAAGATTGAAAATTCCACTTCATGTCAATACTAAATGCATGGCTACTGTAGATTACACCATAATTTGTCAATCTGTTCAATGTATGAGTCGGAATCGACGAATGATACCGATTTCTGTTAATATCATTACTGGTCGTCATAATCAGGTTTCGGCGATCATCTGCAATCAAGATTGGAAATTCCTGCTCTAGTCAATACTAAATATATGACTACTGTATATTACGCCATAATTCGCCAATCTGATCAATGTATGACTCGGAATTGATAAATGTTATGGATTTCTTTTAATATCATTACTGGTCGTCATATTCAGGTTTCGACGATCATCTGCAATCAAGATTGAAAATTCCACTTCATGTCAATACTAAATGCATGGCTACTGTAGATTACACCATAATTTGTCAATCTGTTCAATGTATGAGTCGGAATAGATGAATGATACCGATTTCTTTTAATATCATTACTGGTCGTCATAATCAGGTTTCGTCGATCATCTGTAATCTAGATTGGAAATTCCACCACTGGTCAATACTAAATGTATGGCAACTGTAGATTACGCCATAATTCGCAAATCTGTTCAATGTATGAGTCGGAATATATGAATGATACCGATTTCTTTTAATATCATTACTGGTCGTCATATTCAGGTTTCGACGATCATTTGTAATCTAGATTGGAAATTCCACCACTGGTCAATACTAAATGTGTGGCAACTGTAGATTACGCCATAATTCGCAAATCTGTTCAATGTATGAGTCGGAATATATGAATGATACCGATTTCTTTTAATATCATTACTGGTCGTCATATTCAGGTTTCGACGATCATTTGTAATCTAGATTGGAAATTCCACCACTGGTCAATACTAAATGTATGGCAACTGTAGATTACGCCATAATTCGCAAATCTGTTCAATGTATGAGTCGGAATATATGAATGATACCGATTTCTTTTAATATCATTACTGGTCGTCATATTCAGGTTTCGACGATCATTTGTAATCTAGATTGGAAATTCCACCACTGGTCAATACTAAATGTGTGGCAACTGTAGATTACGCCATAATTCGCCAATCTGATCAATGTATGACTCGGAATTGATGAATGTTATGGATTTCTTTTAATATCATTACTGGTCGTCATATTCAGGTTTCGACGATCATCTGCATTCAAGATTGAAAATTCCACTTGATGTCAATACTAAATGCATGGCTACTGTAGATTACACCATAATTTGTCAATCTGTTCAATGTATGAGTCGGAATATATGAATGATACCGATTTCTTTTAATATCATTACTGGTCTTCATAGTCAGGTTTTGGCGATCATCTGCAATCTAGATTGGAAATTCCACCTCTAGTCAATACTAAATGCATGGCTACTGTAGATTACACCATAATTTGTCAATCTGTTCAATGTATGAGTCGGAATAGATGAATGATACCGATTTCTTTTAATATCATTACTGGTCGTCATAATCAGGTTTCGTCGATCATCTGTAATCTAGATTGGAAATTCCACCACTGGTCAATACTAAATGTATGGCAACTGTAGATTACGCCATAATTCGCAAATCTGTTCAATGCATGAGTCGGAATAGATGAAAGATACCGATTTCTTATAATATCCATACTGGTCGTCATAATCATGTTTCGGCGATCTTCTGTAATCGAGATTGGAAATTCCACCTGTAGTCAATATTAAATGCATGACTACTGTTGAATACGCCATAATTCGTTAATCTGTTAAATGTATGAGTAGATATCGAGGAATGATACCGATTTCTTTTAATATCATTACTGGTCGTCATAATCAGGTTTCAGCGATCATCTGCAATCTAGATTAAAAATTCCACCTCTAATCAATAGTAAATGTATTACAACTGTAGATTACGCCATAATTCGCCAATCTGTTCAATGTATGAGTCGGAATTGATGAATGTTATGGATTTCTTTTAATATCATTACTGGTCGTCATATTCAGGTTTCGACGATCATCCGCAATCAAGATTGAAAATTCCACTTCATGTCAATACTAAATGCATGGCTACTGTAGCTTACACCATAATTCGCCAATCTGTTCAATGTATGAGTCGGAATTGATGAATGATACCGACTCCTTATAACACCATTACTAGTCGTCATAATTAGGTTTCGGCGATCATCCGCAATCGAGATTGGAAATTCCACGTCTAGTCAAAACTAAATGGATGACTATTGTTGAATACGCCATAATTCGCTAATCTGTTCAATGTATGAGTCGGAATCGATTAATAATTTAGATTTATTATAACGTCAATACTGGTCGTCATATTCAGGTTTCGACGATCATCTGCAATCAAGATTGCAAATTCCACCTCATGTCAATACTAAATGCATGGCTACTGTAGATTACACCATAATTTGCCAATCTGTTTAATGTATGAGTCGGAATAGATGAATAATACCGATTTCTTTTAATATCATTACTGGTCGTCATAATCAGGTTTCGTCGATCATCTGTAATCTAGATTGGAAATTCCACCACTGGTCAATACTAAATGTATGGCAACTGTAGATTACGCCATAATTCGCAAATATGTTCAATGTATGAGTCGGAATATATGAATGATACCGATTTCTTTTAATATCATTACTGGTCGTCATATTCAGGTTTCGACGATCATCTGTAATCTAGATTGGAAATTCCACCACTGGTCAATACTAAATGTATGGCAACTGTTGAATACGCCATAATTCGCTAAACTGTCCAATGTATGAGTCGGAATCGACGAATGATACCGATTTCTGTTAATATCATTACTGGTCGTCATAATCAGGTTTCGGCGATCATCTGCAATCAAGATTGGAAATTCCTGCTCTATTCAACATTAAATGTATGACTGTAGCAGAATACGCAAAAATTCGCCAATCTGTTCAATGTATGACTCGGAATCGATTACTAATTTAGATTTATTATAACATCAATACTGGTCGTCATATTCAGGTTTCGACGATCATCTGCAATCAAGATTGAAAATTCCACCTCTTGTCGATGCTCAATGCATGACTACTGTAGATTACACCATAATTTGCCAATCTGTTCAATGTATGAGTCGGAATAGATGAATGATACCGATTTCTTATAACACCATTGCTTGTATTCATAATCAGGTTTCGGCGATCATCTGCAATCGAGATTGGTAATTCCACCTCCAGTCAGTACTAAATGTATGACTATAGCAGAATACGTCATAATTCGCCAATCTGATCGATGTATGACTCGGAATAGATGAATGATACCGATTTCTGTTAATATCATTACTGGTCGTCATAATCAGGTTACGCCAATCGTCTGCAATCAAGCTTGGAAATTCCATCTCTAGTCAACATTAAATGTATGACTGTAGCAGAATACGTCATAATTCGCCAGTCTGATCAATGTATGACTCGGAATATATGAATGATACCGATTTCTTATAATATCATTACTGGTCATCATAATCTGGTTTCGGCGATCATCTGCAATCGAGATTGGAAATTCCACCTCTTAATATTGAAAATAGTAATATTGGAAAGATTGATTATTTTGTCATGTAAAGATGTCCGCACCAGGCTATGTACTCTAATCTATTTGGTTTTAGTTAAGTGGGTGATGCACTAAAAATGGGTAACATAAATTTAAACTACAAAAGTTGTTACAAAAAAACTTATTTTTTATTCATTTTATATTATATTTCCAACTATAAAAACTGACTAATTTTGACCTAAATAAATCTAAATTTCATGCTACCATCCTCCGGATACTGGAAAAATACATTTTAAGCTGGTGTATAGGGTACACTTTTGACCGATGAACCAATTTTGATCTAATACTTTTATTTTTGTAGCTAAAACATTTGTGTGACTTCCCGCAATAATCCGTTGAGTTCATTTTTTTTAAATTGAGTTAGGGCCAGTTTCGGTGAGTAAGTTCAGTTTTCCGTGAGATCTTGCGTGAGATCTCATCCCGCTCTCTCTTCTGCTCGTACTCTCTCTCTCTCTCTCTCTCTCTGTCGCTCATACACTCTCGCTCTCTCTTCCGCCCTATTTCTTTTACTCCCGTTCTTTCTCTCACCCTATTACAAAATCTCACGTGGGATTTCATGCCAAAAACTCGTTTGACTTTTCACTCGAAATAGTAGGAAATCAATTTATGAGCACGGTGAGTCTATTAATTATTAATCTTTAGAGGACGGGATGACCCTTATACGGGCCATGCCCATGATCGACCCTTTACATGTGTTAGTTTTGAGATGTGAGACATCACAAAAACTCGATTTCTGTAGAAAAGTGAGAGAAAACAGTAAACTTAAATCCCCGTCCTCTAAAGGTTAAAGTACTTTTTTTATACCGGATAACAATTCAATTGCGTTCATACGTGGAATATGATGATGTATAATACTTCATGTATTTGAAATGTAATGATTTATTTTGAGCGATGCTCCAGTGTGTCTTAATACTAATAAACATGCTTCTTAACTTGTTTGAATACTGTACGAGTTAATTTTACGTATTGCGGTTCAAAAAAAGGCTTGGAATTTTTAACTATGTTGTAGGCAGAACACAATAGCGTTATTACTTATAAGATATTTTTATCGAATCTTACGCTGAAGTGCACATGCAGTCATATATTGTTTTTATAGTAGCAACTCGTGCGTTTGCTTTATACGCGCTTTAATGGGATTATTGTATTTGAATTTAACTGATTTCTTTGATTAACTAAAACTCCAAATTTCAACTTCAAAACCATTACTCTAATACATATATCAACCCACACTTTTGTTATACTGCAATACACGAGAGCTTAGAAAAGCATTGGTTATTGCTGCAATATTCTCGTACATATTAATACGGAAGCTCCATAAACCCCTATATTTCTATAAGAAAGTGCCATAAGGTTCTACTTTTAATAACAAAGCGCCATAAACCCCTGTATTTTAATATAAATGTGCCGCAAACCACTGTATTTTGAAAAAAGGCAAGTTTTTGAATTTTTAAATATAGTGTTGTCTACGTTCCAAGATGTAGAACCCTGTTTTGTTACTTCTAAACCGTTATTTCTTATTGCTTCATACATAAAAACATGTAATTTCTTACTGAAGTAATTTATATTTTAATTTTTCTAAATCCTAAATTGTTGAGTTAAAAATATCAAGAATTGAAAAAAGTTTCCAATTATTGAAGTATTTGGAAAATTTTGACGTTTTCTTAACCCAACAATTGAAGAGTTAGAATAATCATAATAGAGTGATACATCAACATTGGTTAATCGGTTGAAAGTATTATTCAAAACTGGTACTGGTAACCTGAAAACTGGTACTCTGTGCACCAGCTCAAAAGGCATTTTTTTAGTATACGGAGGATGGTAGCATGAAATTTAGATTTATTTGAGTCGGAATCCTTGAGTTTTTATAGTTCAATGTAATTATAACTTAAATAGCAAGAATACATGCATTATAACAAATTTTTGTAGTCTGAATTCATTTTACTAGTTTTTAATGTATTACCCCCTTAAATAAGAAAATACTTACCTAAATGAAAATCATCTGCATACAAAATGCAGCTACATATGCTGACTTCCTGCAAATGGCTACAATTTTCACATACTGCAGATATACCAATAATATCGCAGTTTTCTCTCTCTAACCTGACATGATCCACACAATCGTGCCAAAAGCTAAGTATTCGAATATTTGAGCCAACATCCATCATAATTGATTTAAACATGGGCACGTTTCCAACAGAGTCGAATGAGTTGCTCCAGTTTTTTTTAAACCATCAATAAACTTAATCCTTTTCATTGTTGATTCTGTAGCATCTCGCCACTTTTTGCACACTGCCCGAAAAATTACTTTTTCGTCCAATTTCAAATAACTAAATATTTCTATAAGTATATAATCGTTCAGCATAGTGAGTCAGGTATTAAAACGGTGAAGATATAAGGTGTCAAAACCCGCAAGTATATGTGTTAGCATTTTTAAGATAATTCTATTATAAACAATTAAATATATTAATTATTGCATTTTTAAGATAATTCTATTTTTATACTTATTTATATTTTAATTACACCTTTTTATAAGTAATTTATACTCCATAACAGTTTTCTGCAATTGATATTACTCAAATCAAAAACACCTTTCAAAAAGGTGTCAAAACCCGCAAATATATGTGTTATTCTAATCAAACTTTGAAAATTGTTATCTGATAAATAAATTTTAAAGTATAAGATAAAAATATCTTTGATTCTAATTCCCATATTTTCTCTACTTATTTATATTTTTATTACACCTTTTCTATATGTAACTTATATTCCATAATATTTTTCTGCAATTGAAAGTATTCAATTCGAAAACACCTTCCAAGAAGGTGTCAAAACCCGCAAGTATTGTGCTATTCTAATCAAACTTTGAAAATTGTTATCTGATAAATAAATTCTGCAATTCAATCTGACATTGTTATCTGATAAATAAATAATTTTAATTTCTAACTACCTTATTTTATCTATTTCTTTGAATTTTAATTAAACATTTTTTTAAATTTTAAATATTACGAAAATTTCGTATAAATAATTTCTGCAATTGAAAGAATTGAAATCAAACTGAAATCGACAAGTATTTTGAATCGTACCATAAATTTATATTTTAAATAAACATTTTTATATATATTACTTAAACTTCGTAAAAAGCTTCTGCAATTGAAAGCACTGAAATCAAACTGTAATCGACAAGTATTTTGAACCATGCAAAAATTTCTACCAATCTGAATACAGATTTTTTTTTATGAAAAATATCTTACACTATTATTTTTCATTTCTGGCCCTCACATGTTTTACAGTAATAAATAAATAATATTCTAATGATATTAATTTGTGCAAAATTAATTTCTGCAATACTAATAAAATGGACATTTCTTTTTTATTCTTTTAAATAATAAAATAATACTTGCACCACCGTTGGTTAAACGCTTCATATATGTGTTAATTCTGACTATATTAACTGATGTTACATTTTATAAATAATTACATACATCTTAGCTTTTATCTTATTAATTAATTAATTAATTGGTAAAATCATGTAGATTGTATATCCTTAGTTAAGTGAAATAATAATTATTTTACATAACTACTAAGAAAAACTTGCTAATCAGCGACGGAGGTCATACGATGTCTTGGTGAAGAAAGCACTTGTTGAAAATACAGTCGCTAGTGGTGCTTGTATCAATCGGCCGGGGACGGGAATCAAACTTGGGACCTCCAGATTATGAGTCCGTCGCCCTACCGACCAAGCCATCGCAGGCCTCTTTTAGGAACTTTATTAGATAAAAATAATGATGTCTATTTTATCATTGGTGATGTAGGATATTAAAATTGCCAGATAGTATTGCAATATTTATATATTATTACTCATTGCAGTTTCTTCACGGTATTAAAATACTTTCATAAATGTAAAGGAATACATTAATAAGTCAGAATTAACACATATATGAAGCGTTTGACCAACGGTGGTGCAAGTATTATTTTATTATTTAAAAGAATAAAAAAGAAATGTCCATTTTATTAGTATTGCAGAAATTAATTTTGCACAAATTAATATCATTAGAATATTATTTATATATTACTGTAAAACATGTGAGGGCCAGAAATGAAAAATAATAGTGTAAGATATTTTTCATAAAAAAAATCTGTATTCAGATTGGTAGAAATTTTTGCATGGTTCAAAATACTTGTCGATTACAGTTTGATTTCAGTGCTTTCAATTGCAGAAGCTTTTTACGAAGTTTAAGTAATATATATAAAAATGTTTATTTAAAATATAAATTTATGGTACGATTCAAAATACTTGTCGATTTCAGTTAGATTTCAATTCTTTCAATTGCAGAAATTATTTATACGAAATTTTCGTAATATTTAAAATTTAAAAAAATGTTTAATTAAAATTCAAAGAAATAGATAAAATAAGGTAGTTAGAAATTAAAATTATTTATTTATCAGATAACAATGTCAGATTGAATTGCAGAATATATTTATCAGATAACAATTTTCAAAGTTTGATTAGAATAGCACAATACTTGCGGGTTTTGACACCTTCTTGGAAGGTGTTTTCGAATTGAATACTTTCAATTGCAGAAAAATATTATGGAATATAAGTTACATATAGAAAAGGTGTAATAAAAATATAAATAAGTAGAGAAAATATGGGAATTAGAATCAAAGATATTTTTATCTTATACTTTAAAATTTATCAGACAGATAACAATTTTATTTATCAGATAACAATTTTCAAAGTTTGATTAGAATAACACATATACTTGCGGGTTTTGACACCTTTTTGAAAGGTGTTTTTGATTTGAGTACTTTCAATTGCAGAAAACTATTATGGAGTATAAATTACTTATAAAAAGGTGTAATTAAAATATAAATAAGTATAAAAATAGAATTATCTTAAAAATGCAATAATTAATATATTTAATTTTTAACCCATTGTATATATCATATGGATATTTGGAAAAGTGTATGTTATACTTGATTAATATTGATTTCATCTTCAAACAATTTTGCATCTGTATTTAAAGCATTACATAGAATTTTAGATCCGCTATTATTATTGAGTATACGTTTAAAAATTTTATGAGTTTTATCAAGAATGAGTAAACAAATACACATTCTTTCATGTTATGTTCACAACTTTTTTTTTTGCGCACGGAAAAAATACATATATTATGTATTCTTGAAAAAACAAGTAACACGTACACACACACACACCCCACACACACATACACACACACACACACACACACACACACACCCCGTGCCGGGTTTGCTGGTCCCGCATCGTGGCGCCTCCCCAGGTGGTGGATAGGGGAATGCTTTCCAGATATGGATGGTACCGAAAAAATCAAATATTCGGGGCGAACCAAAACCAGATAGGGGAAGGCACCCCGAAATAAAACCAAGTATGGATAGTGAGCTGAAAACAACACTACCCCAAGCGGGCATGGCAATCCTGTCAAATCCCGCCACTGATTCCGATCGGGTGAAAGCCCCGGTGGTCAGTGCTGGTCCCAAGGATTTTGGGGGGGACCAAACTCACACCGTCAAAATGGTAAATGCTGCGGAGGTTGGTCACTCGGCCTCTGTAGCATCTAATGCTACGTGTGACCTGCCCTCGACTGGGATGTCGAGTGACGCTGACAGAGCTTTTCTCCGTCTGCGTGAGAAGGTAGATACCCTGGTGGAGTTTGTTCTTAATAAGAACAACATCCACAAAGAGCTGAAGAGTATGGCGAGAGCAACCAGCAGAGCTCTCAATGAATACGCGCGGGTGAACAGTGCTGTGTGTTCGACAGCGCCGAAAATTAAAATGGTGGATGCGCGTAGGGATGGAACGTGCCAAACGTCGCCCATCTTCCGCGCTGAAGAGCGTCAAAAGAGGCCGGTGGAAAGGGAAAAGCCCTCACCACCTCAGCAACCCCCGGAGAAAAGGAAGAAGGGGTCGAAGCAGCCCAATAACAAAAATGGGCCAGCAGATGCTTCGCCATCCGTTCCTAAGACGAGTGGGAACCAGTCAAAAGTCCCTGACTGGGTCACAGTAGTGAAGAAGGGCAAGAAGAAGAAGAAGATGAAGAACAGCCAGCCGAAGCAGCATGAGCAGCAGAAACGTGCCAGCAAAAGGTGTTTTTGATTTGAGTACTTTCAATTGCAGAAAACTATTATGGAGTATAAATTACTTATAAAAAGGTGTAATTAAAATATAAATAAGTATAAAAATAGAATTATCTTAAAAATGCAATAATTAATATATTTAATTTTTAACCCATTGTATATATCATATGGATATTTGGAAAAGTGTATGTTATACTTGATTAATATTGATTTCATCTTCAAACAATTTTGCATCTGTATTTAAAGCATTACATAGAATTTAGATCCGTTATTATTATTGAGTATACGTTTAAAAATTTTATGAGTTTTATCAAGAATGAGTAAACAAATACACATTCTTTCATGTTATGTTCACAACTTTTTTTTTTGCGCACGGAAAAAATACATATATTATGTATTCTTGAAAAAACAAGTAACACGTACACACACACACACACACACCCACACACACATACACACACACACACACACACACACACACACACACACACACACACACACACACACACACACACACACACACACACACACACTCACACACACACACACACACACACACACTTATATATATGACATATATATAACATATAATATAACATATAATATATATAATAAAAATATAAATAAGTAGAGAAAATATGGGAATTAGAATCAAAGATATTTTTATCTTATACTTTAAAATTTATCAGACAGATAACAATTTTATTTATCAGATAACAATTTTCAAAGTTTGATTAGAATAACACATATACTTGCGGGTTTTGACACCTTTTTGAAAGGTGTTTTGATTTGAGTACTTTCAATTGCAGAAAACTATTATGGAGTATAAATTACTTATAAAAAGGTGTAATTAAAATATAAATAAGTATAAAAATAGAATTATCTTAAAAATGCAATAATTAATATATTTAATTTTAACCCATTGTATATATCATATGGATATTTGGAAAAGTGTATGTTATACTTGATTAATATTGATTTCATCTTCAAACAATTTTGCATCTGTATTTAAAGCATTACATAGAATTTTAGATCCGCTATTATTATTGAGTATACGTTTAAAAATTTTATGAGTTTTATCAAGAATGAGTAAACAAATACACATTCTTTCATGTTATGTTCACAACTTTTTTTTTTGCGCACGGAAAAAATACATATATTATGTATTCTTGAAAAAACAAGTAACACGTACACACACACACACACCCACACACACATACACACACACACACACACACACACACACACACCCCGTGCCGGGTTTGCTGGTCCCGCATCGTGGCGCCTCCCCAGGTGGTGGATAGGGGAATGCTTTCCAGATATGGATGGTACCGAAAAAATCAAATATTCGGGGCGAACCAAAACCAGATAGGGGAAGGCACCCCGAAATAAAACCAAGTATGGATAGTGAGCTGAAAACAACACTACCCAAGCGGGCATGGCAATCCTGTCAAATCCCGCCACTGATTCCGATCGGGTGAAAGCCCCGGTGGTCAGTGCTGGTCCCAAGGATTTTGGGGGGGACCAAACTCACACCGTCAAAATGGTAAATGCTGCGGAGGTTGGTCACTCGGCCTCTGTAGCATCTAATGCTACGTGTGACCTGCCCTCGACTGGGATGTCGAGTGACGCTGACAGAGCTTTTCTCCGTCTGCGTGAGAAGGTAGATACCCTGGTGGAGTTTGTTCTTAATAAGAACAACATCCACAAAGAGCTGAAGAGTATGGCGAGAGCAACCAGCAGAGCTCTCAATGAATACGCGCGGGTGAACAGTGCTGTGTGTTCGACAGCGCCGAAAATTAAAATGGTGGATGCGCGTAGGGATGGAACGTGCCAAACGTCGCCCATCTTCCGCGCTGAAGAGCGTCAAAAGAGGCCGGTGGAAAGGGAAAAGCCCTCACCACCTCAGCAACCCCCGGAGAAAAGGAAGAAGGGGTCGAAGCAGCCCAATAACAAAAATGGGCCAGCAGATGCTTCGCCATCCGTTCCTAAGACGAGTGGGAACCAGTCAAAAGTCCCTGACTGGGTCACAGTAGTGAAGAAGGGCAAGAAGAAGAAGAAGATGAAGAACAGCCAGCCGAAGCAGCATGAGCAGCAGAAACGTGCCAGCAAAAGGTGTTTTTGATTTGAGTACTTTCAATTGCAGAAAACTATTATGGAGTATAAATTACTTATAAAAAGGTGTAATTAAAATATAAATAAGTATAAAAATAGAATTATCTTAAAAATGCAATAATTAATATATTTAATTTTTAACCCATTGTATATATCATATGGATATTTGGAAAAGTGTATGTTATACTTGATTAATATTGATTTCATCTTCAAACAATTTTGCATCTGTATTTAAAGCATTACATAGAATTTTAGATCCGTTATTATTATTGAGTATACGTTTAAAAATTTTATGAGTTTTATCAAGAATGAGTAAACAAATACACATTCTTTCATGTTATGTTCACAACTTTTTTTTTTGCGCACGGAAAAAATACATATATTATGTATTCTTGAAAAAACAAGTAACACGTACACACACACACACACACACCCACACACACATACACACACACACACACACACACACACACACACACACACACACACACACACACACACACACACACACACACACACACACACACCACACACACACACACACACACACACTTATATATATGACATATATATAACATATAATATAACATATAATATATATAATAAAAATATAAATAAGTAGAGAAAATATGGGAATTAGAATCAAAGATATTTTTATCTTATACTTTAAAATTTATCAGACAGATAACAATTTTATTTATCAGATAACAATTTTCAAAGTTTGATTAGAATAACACATATACTTGCGGGTTTTGACACCTTTTTGAAAGGTGTTTTTGATTTGAGTACTTTCAATTGCAGAAAACTATTATGGAGTATAAATTACTTATAAAAAGGTGTAATTAAAATATAAATAAGTATAAAAATAGAATTATCTTAAAAATGCAATAATTAATATATTTAATTTTTAACCCATTGTATATATCATATGGATATTTGGAAAAGTGTATGTTATACTTGATTAATATTGATTTCATCTTCAAACAATTTTGCATCTGTATTTAAAGCATTACATAGAATTTTAGATCCGCTATTATTATTGAGTATACGTTTAAAAATTTTATGAGTTTTATCAAGAATGAGTAAACAAATACACATTCTTTCATGTTATGTTCACAACTTTTTTTTTTGCGCACGGAAAAAATACATATATTATGTATTCTTGAAAAAACAAGTAACACGTACACACACACACACACCCACACACACATACACACACACACACACACACACACACACACCCCGTGCCGGGTTTGCTGGTCCCGCATCGTGGCGCCTCCCCAGGTGGTGGATAGGGGAATGCTTTCCAGATATGGATGGTACCGAAAAAATCAAATATTCGGGGCGAACCAAAACCAGATAGGGGAAGGCACCCCGAAATAAAACCAAGTATGGATAGTGAGCTGAAAACAACACTACCCCAAGCGGGCATGGCAATCCTGTCAAATCCCGCCACTGATTCCGATCGGGTGAAAGCCCCGGTGGTCAGTGCTGGTCCCAAGGATTTTGGGGGGGACCAAACTCACACCGTCAAAATGGTAAATGCTGCGGAGGTTGGTCACTCGGCCTCTGTAGCATCTAATGCTACGTGTGACCTGCCCTCGACTGGGATGTCGAGTGACGCTGACAGAGCTTTTCTCCGTCTGCGTGAGAAGGTAGATACCCTGGTGGAGTTTGTTCTTAATAAGAACAACATCCACAAAGAGCTGAAGAGTATGGCGAGAGCAACCAGCAGAGCTCTCAATGAATACGCGCGGGTGAACAGTGCTGTGTGTTCGACAGCGCCGAAAATTAAAATGGTGGATGCGCGTAGGGATGGAACGTGCCAAACGTCGCCCATCTTCCGCGCTGAAGAGCGTCAAAAGAGGCCGGTGGAAAGGGAAAAGCCCTCACCACCTCAGCAACCCCCGGAGAAAAGGAAGAAGGGGTCGAAGCAGCCCAATAACAAAAATGGGCCAGCAGATGCTTCGCCATCCGTTCCTAAGACGAGTGGGAACCAGTCAAAAGTCCCTGACTGGGTCACAGTAGTGAAGAAGGGCAAGAAGAAGAAGAAGATGAAGAACAGCCAGCCGAAGCAGCATGAGCAGCAGAAACGTGCCAGCAAAAGGTGTTTTTGATTTGAGTACTTTCAATTGCAGAAAACTATTATGGAGTATAAATTACTTATAAAAAGGTGTAATTAAAATATAAATAAGTATAAAAATAGAATTATCTTAAAAATGCAATAATTAATATATTTAATTTTTAACCCATTGTATATATCATATGGATATTTGGAAAAGTGTATGTTATACTTGATTAATATTGATTTCATCTTCAAACAATTTTGCATCTGTATTTAAAGCATTACATAGAATTTTAGATCCGTTATTATTATTGAGTATACGTTTAAAAATTTTATGAGTTTTATCAAGAATGAGTAAACAAATACACATTCTTTCATGTTATGTTCACAACTTTTTTTTTTGCGCACGGAAAAAATACATATATTATGTATTCTTGAAAAAACAAGTAACACGTACACACACACACACACACACCCACACACACATACACACACACACACACACACACACACACACACACACACACACACACACACACACACACACACACACACACACACACACACTCACACACACACACACACACACACACACTTATATATATGACATATATATAACATATAATATAACATATAATATATATAATAAAATATAAATAAGTAGAGAAAATATGGGAATTAGAATCAAAGATATTTTTATCTTATACTTTAAAATTTATCAGACAGATAACAATTTTATTTATCAGATAACAATTTTCAAAGTTTGATTAGAATAACACATATACTTGCGGGTTTTGACACCTTTTTGAAAGGTGTTTTTGATTTGAGTACTTTCAATTGCAGAAAACTATTATGGAGTATAAATTACTTATAAAAAGGTGTAATTAAAATATAAATAAGTATAAAAATAGAATTATCTTAAAAATGCAATAATTAATATATTTAATTTTTAACCCATTGTATATATCATATGGATATTTGGAAAAGTGTATGTTATACTTGATTAATATTGATTTCATCTTCAAACAATTTTGCATCTGTATTTAAAGCATTACATAGAATTTTAGATCCGCTATTATTATTGAGTATACGTTTAAAAATTTTATGAGTTTTATCAAGAATGAGTAAACAAATACACATTCTTTCATGTTATGTTCACAACTTTTTTTTTTGCGCACGGAAAAAATACATATATTATGTATTCTTGAAAAAACAAGTAACACGTACACACACACACACACCCACACACACATACACACACACACACACACACACACACACACACCCCGTGCCGGGTTTGCTGGTCCCGCATCGTGGCGCCTCCCCAGGTGGTGGATAGGGGAATGCTTTCCAGATATGGATGGTACCGAAAAAATCAAATATTCGGGGCGAACCAAAACCAGATAGGGGAAGGCACCCCGAAATAAAACCAAGTATGGATAGTGAGCTGAAAACAACACTACCCCAAGCGGGCATGGCAATCCTGTCAAATCCCGCCACTGATTCCGATCGGGTGAAAGCCCCGGTGGTCAGTGCTGGTCCCAAGGATTTTGGGGGGGACCAAACTCACACCGTCAAAATGGTAAATGCTGCGGAGGTTGGTCACTCGGCCTCTGTAGCATCTAATGCTACGTGTGACCTGCCCTCGACTGGGATGTCGAGTGACGCTGACAGAGCTTTTCTCCGTCTGCGTGAGAAGGTAGATACCCTGGTGGAGTTTGTTCTTAATAAGAACAACATCCACAAAGAGCTGAAGAGTATGGCGAGAGCAACCAGCAGAGCTCTCAATGAATACGCGCGGTGTGAACAGTGCTGTGTGTTCGACAGCGCCGAAAATTAAAATGGTGGATGCGCGTAGGGATGGAACGTGCCAAACGTCGCCCATCTTCCGCGCTGAAGAGCGTCAAAAGAGGCCGGTGGAAAGGGAAAAGCCCTCACCACCTCAGCAACCCCCGGAGAAAAGGAAGAAGGGGTCGAAGCAGCCCAATAACAAAAATGGGCCAGCAGATGCTTCGCCATCCGTTCCTAAGACGAGTGGGAACCAGTCAAAAGTCCCTGACTGGGTCACAGTAGTGAAGAAGGGCAAGAAGAAGAAGAAGATGAAGAACAGCCAGCCGAAGCAGCATGAGCAGCAGAAACGTGCCAGCAAAAGGTGTTTTTGATTTGAGTACTTTCAATTGCAGAAAACTATTATGGAGTATAAATTACTTATAAAAAGGTGTAATTAAAATATAAATAAGTATAAAAATAGAATTATCTTAAAAATGCAATAATTAATATATTTAATTTTTAACCCATTGTATATATCATATGGATATTTGGAAAAGTGTATGTTATACTTGATTAATATTGATTTCATCTTCAAACAATTTTGCATCTGTATTTAAAGCATTACATAGAATTTTAGATCCGTTATTATTATTGAGTATACGTTTAAAAATTTTATGAGTTTTATCAAGAATGAGTAAACAAATACACATTCTTTCATGTTATGTTCACAACTTTTTTTTTTGCGCACGGAAAAAATACATATATTATGTATTCTTGAAAAAACAAGTAACACGTACACACACACACACACACACCCACACACACATACACACACACACACACACACACACACACACACACACACACACACACACACACACACACACACACACACACACACACTCACACACACACACACACACACACACACACTTATATATATGACATATATATAACATATAATATAACATATAATATATATAATAAAAATATAAATAAGTAGAGAAAATATGGGAATTAGAATCAAAGATATTTTTATCTTATACTTTAAAATTTATCAGACAGATAACAATTTTATTTATCAGATAACAATTTTCAAAGTTTGATTAGAATAACACATATACTTGCGGGTTTTGACACCTTTTTGAAAGGTGTTTTTGATTTGAGTACTTTCAATTGCAGAAAACTATTATGGAGTATAAATTACTTATAAAAAGGTGTAATTAAAATATAAATAAGTATAAAAATAGAATTATCTTAAAAATGCAATAATTAATATATTTAATTTTTAACCCATTGTATATATCATATGGATATTTGGAAAAGTGTATGTTATACTTGATTAATATTGATTTCATCTTCAAACAATTTTGCATCTGTATTTAAAGCATTACATAGAATTTTAGATCCGCTATTATTATTGAGTATACGTTTAAAAATTTTATGAGTTTTATCAAGAATGAGTAAACAAATACACATTCTTTCATGTTATGTTCACAACTTTTTTTTTTGCGCACGGAAAAAATACATATATTATGTATTCTTGAAAAAACAAGTAACACGTACACACACACACACACCCACACACACATACACACACACACACACACACACACACACACCCCGTGCCGGGTTTGCTGGTCCCGCATCGTGGCGCCTCCCCAGGTGGTGGATAGGGGAATGCTTTCCAGATATGGATGGTACCGAAAAAATCAAATATTCGGGGCGAACCAAAACCAGATAGGGGAAGGCACCCCGAAATAAAACCAAGTATGGATAGTGAGCTGAAAACAACACTACCCCAAGCGGGCATGGCAATCCTGTCAAATCCCGCCACTGATTCCGATCGGGTGAAAGCCCCGGTGGTCAGTGCTGGTCCCAAGGATTTTGGGGGGGACCAAACTCACACCGTCAAAATGGTAAATGCTGCGGAGGTTGGTCACTCGGCCTCTGTAGCATCTAATGCTACGTGTGACCTGCCCTCGACTGGGATGTCGAGTGACGCTGACAGAGCTTTTCTCCGTCTGCGTGAGAAGGTAGATACCCTGGTGGAGTTTGTTCTTAATAAGAACAACATCCACAAAGAGCTGAAGAGTATGGCGAGAGCAACCAGCAGAGCTCTCAATGAATACGCGCGGGTGAACAGTGCTGTGTGTTCGACAGCGCCGAAAATTAAAATGGTGGATGCGCGTAGGGATGGAACGTGCCAAACGTCGCCCATCTTCCGCGCTGAAGAGCGTCAAAAGAGGCCGGTGGAAAGGGAAAAGCCCTCACCACCTCAGCAACCCCCGGAGAAAAGGAAGAAGGGGTCGAAGCAGCCCAATAACAAAAATGGGCCAGCAGATGCTTCGCCATCCGTTCCTAAGACGAGTGGGAACCAGTCAAAAGTCCCTGACTGGGTCACAGTAGTGAAGAAGGGCAAGAAGAAGAAGAAGATGAAGAACAGCCAGCCGAAGCAGCATGAGCAGCAGAAACGTGCCAGCAAAAGGTGTTTTTGATTTGAGTACTTTCAATTGCAGAAAACTATTATGGAGTATAAATTACTTATAAAAAGGTGTAATTAAAATATAAATAAGTATAAAAATAGAATTATCTTAAAAATGCAATAATTAATATATTTAATTTTTAACCCATTGTATATATCATATGGATATTTGGAAAAGTGTATGTTATACTTGATTAATATTGATTTCATCTTCAAACAATTTTGCATCTGTATTTAAAGCATTACATAGAATTTTAGATCCGTTATTATTATTGAGTATACGTTTAAAAATTTTATGAGTTTTATCAAGAATGAGTAAACAAATACACATTCTTTCATGTTATGTTCACAACTTTTTTTTTTGCGCACGGAAAAAATACATATATTATGTATTCTTGAAAAAACAAGTAACACGTACACACACACACACACACACCCACACACACATACACACACACACACACACACACACACACACACACACACACACACACACACACACACACACACACACACACACACACTCACACACACACTCACACACACACACACACACACACACTTATATATATGACATACATATATATATCATATATGACATATATATAACATATAAATGACATATATATATATGTTGAATTTTGAATTCTTAGACACAGCGGCGGCGGCGGCGGCGAAATGTTTATATATTATAGAGAGATATAACATATATATATATGACATATATATAACATATATATATAAAACATAGATATATATATATATATATATATGTTGAATGCTGAATTCTTAGACACGGCGGCGGCGGCGGCGTCGGCGAAATATTTATATATTATAGAGATATATATATATATCTTTGCGGCCACTTCTCAAACAACTTGCTAACAGTTTTTACCTCTGTAGGCGTTCTCTCACGGGATGGAAAAAATTTCGTCTCTTTCTATCTTTCGCATCTCCTATGACGCTATCTCTTTTTGTTGCCATCGAATGAAAAAGAAAGTGGAAATAGCAAAAATTCGAGAATCGGAATTCAGCAAGCAACTTTAATAACATCGAATTTCTCCACTATGCACTTATGAATTCAAACCGAATTTATTGTAAAGTGAAAACTTATATAAAAAATAGATGTGAGATTTGTAATTGCATAAATAGATAGTATAATTTTAAATGTACGAAAATATAAAAAAGATAGTAAAAGTGAAAACTTATATAAAAAATAGATGTGAGATTTGTAATTGCATAAATAGATAGTATAATTTTAAATGTACGAAAATATAAAAAATCTGAGGGGTTAGTTAGCTGTATAATAAGGGCTTACGCGCCTGCATACTTGCGTGCAGGCGCTATCGCGCCTTTTGATAAATACGGTCAGCGTTAGCTCTGCAAATTTTTATGTACTGTTCTTCTTATGTATACAACAAGCATTGCGTTGTGCTATTAAATGTTTTACTGGCAACTATGTGAGGATGATTTCACAATAAGTGCATCGGTCGATCGGTCGGTCCGTCAATCGATAATCTCGGCAGAATTTATTTTAAAAAATACACCTAACATTTTTTACATCATTTCTTTTTACATATATCATGAATTGCTCAAAATTTTTAATTGTAACTTTATCGAAATTAAATCGGTTAATTGAAAAGTTATAAATAGAGTCCCGTTCCATTATATCGAATTATTCGTGAGTACACGCTCTATAAACCCCTTTATTTTTATAGGAACATGCCATAAACCTCTATGTTTAATAACAAAGCGCCATAAACCCCTATATTTTCATATAAATGCATCACAAACCCCTATATTTTAATATAAATGCGCCACAAACCCCTATATTTTAAAATAAGTCAATGTTTGGAATTTTTAAATACGAAACAAAGAAACTAACAGTTGAAGGGCTGGATCAAAAATATATGTAGACAAAACTAATCATACACTGTACCATTATTCCTTAAATAAGAGTTAAATATTATTTTTATAATCGCACACCTAATATAGAATCTTACGTGAGAATTCACGCGAGATCTCAAGCCAAATCTTTGACTTTTATTGTTTATAATTTTGAAATAGATAGTAAGGTGCTTTTGAAACTCCACCTCAAAAAAGAGCTGAGATGGGGTAGATCACCCCAATACAATATCTCATCTGACTTTTGAATTGAAACGCTACTTAAATTTCCCAAGTAAAAGGAAGAAATGAATCTCGAAATAAATTGTGACACTTTTTAAGCGATAACATCGCCCACGTAAGCTCAAATATTAGGAATTTAAAGCATTTTAGACATATTTTGTTTTTTAGAAATATTATCGATCCTTAAAAACAATGTTAGATCTCATGTGAGTAATTTCTAAAAATCAAAAATATGTATGAAACGTTTTGAAACCTTGATTTTTTAACTTTATTACTTAATAAGTGGCTCATCATACTCATAAACTGATTTTCTATTATTTAAGTTTAAGCTGCGTTCTAAGTGAAAAGTCATTTGAGATTTTGTAATAGGGAAACCGTACGCTTACATTATAAGTTTCTTTATTTGGATTCTTTGACAGATTATAAATGTCCTGTATTTGCTTAGTTAAATCTGCACATTTCAAATTCTCGATCTTTCTCTTCCGCCCGCCCTCTCTCTTCCCCCTCTTTCTCGGTTTCTTACTCTCCCCCTCGCTCTCTCTCTCTCTCCTCTCTCTGTCTCTCATACACCCCTGCTCTCTTTTATAACTTGTTTCTTTTACTTCTCCCCCTCTTTCTCGGTCTCTCACTCTCTCTCTCTCTCTCTCTCTCATGTTTCTGGATAAACGGAAAGACGGGCAGAAAAATGATTTTTATACAATGTATGTATATATTTATTTCTTTGTAGTGATTGTAACACTTTATACATATATGCTTGAATTTACTTTTAAAATAAATACTTTTAACTTTAATTGCTTTACAATCTTACATATAGAATTATGTTTTATAAACATAAAATTTGAAATCATAAAATGTAAAAAAAAGTTTTTGAGTAACTAATCGATAGTTTCACCGTTGCTATTTGAAGCTTTAAAAGTTTGTTTTAGTCCATGTAAAAACGTTTTCAGGCTTTTTTCTGTCCTCTCATTATAAAAAATATTGACGTTATCAGATAATAATGAACGTAACTCTTGTAAAGTAGGAGCTTTGCATAAACCACTTATGTAATTTGAATATTTTGTCTTCAGCATTTCCCTTTCTGCATCGGTATACGGAATTCTTTTAAGTTTATTGCTAGTTTTGGGTTTACTGTCTACCTTTTTAGCATCTTTCAGTGGATCTAAAAAAATTAGTTATAATATAGAATAAGTTAAAAGGCATGAATAAAATTTAGGTACTTTACTAATTTCTAAATATGTTATGTTATGGGACGGAGGAAAGGCAAGGAGGAAAAGAAAAAACAGGGAAAGACATTCAGTGGCAAGAGAATAAGGGCAGAAAAAGGAGTTGCTTACCAGTATTATGGGTGTGCAAGTCTACCGACTTATCTGCTACTATTGAGTGAATAGTTCCATCAAGAGATGCATTTAAGTTTTCTTCATCGATTCCTTCGCTTTCATGACCATTCGTAGTGCGTCTTGATTGTACATCATCTAAATCTCCTGTAGCGGCTTCGATAAATTTTAGCATCAGTGGTATGTCTCGTTGTATTATATTTTGTCGGTAGTGTTTTTTATGAATATCGACGTGGTGGCCCATAAAATTAGCTAAATCATTAAGTCCTTCGTCATTAAGATCCAGCTTAATACAAGATGTTGCCATATGTTTTCGTAGTTTGGTAGCCCGCAACAGGTAGGGTTTCTCAGCTCCACATAAGTTTGCAAAACGGTGCAACAATAGTTTTTAAATGCAACCTGTGCCTCTTGTGATAATTTGTTGTAGTCTTCTTTCGTACTATTTATTTGTTCCAAATGTTTGTACTCTGGCAAAAATATTCGTTCGACATCTCCGGGTCTTCTTCTATTAAAAATTTGAAGCAAGGCAACGCAAGCTTTGACGAGATTTACGTAAGCTTCTACTTCAAAATCTTGATATAAAGTATCATAATTTGTACCACAAATTTGAAACAAATAATAGATTAATTTACGTACGTCCTCTTTCAGCGGCAATTTATTTGCTTGTTGACGTAATTGTAACGCTCGTGATTCGGTTGTTACTCTAGACAAGCATTTTTTATAATCATTATCGTAACACTTTAACCAGTTGTCAACCTTTTTTTGAAGTTCTATTTTGTCTAGTTTAATACACATAACTGAGAATGTATTGTTAACTGCTTTAATTAATGTGTTCAAATTTCGAGCTACAGTTGGATGTTTTAAAAATTCGCTATCTGGTTGCCCGTTGTCGTTGGCTAATTTTTCGATTGCCTTTACAGTTATCATGCTATCGATGAGGAATATATCAGATAGTTGTTTAACATTGATAGCAATCTTTAAACGACCTAGTCTTCGAATTTGCGTAACTATATTGGCTTTATGCTGAGTACCTCTAAGATGGCAGCAAATTTCATTCCCATATTGTATGATTAATTCATCATAACGAATTGTTTTGGTGATTGGGTCGTTTCTCATACGAGCTATAATACGCTGCTTCAAAACTTGGGATGCATTTCGGCTGCAAAACGTAAGTATGTTTGCTCCCAAAGATGCCAAACTTCGACAATCTATTCCGCTCTCTCCTGAACATAATTTAAAATGCTTACGAAATTCACTACATAAAAATATTTTTTTGCATATTTTACATGCTGCAAATTCGTCCGGATTTCGTTGAACCGACGTTGGAGCCCTTGCTACCCGCAAGTTTCCTTTGTTTACAGTGGCATCTGTGTTGTAAATCACGTCACCTTCACTGTAGAACCATTTCATTGGTTCTCGATTTCCTTTATTTTGGGATAATGATGCTCGCAATTCTTTTACTTTATCACGATCCGAATGTACTTTTAAGAGGTGGGCTTTTAAATTAATGAAATCTTTCTTGCAGTATAAATATAAATGTGGTCTTCTTATTCTTACGTTTTTCTTCTTATTAGCCATCAAAACTTTCATTTTTTCATAATTTGGAAGCTTCACCTTTTTACCTTTCTTTTTTGTATCACTATTTTTACTCGCATTTGTTTCGTTAGGTTTAGTTAAATTCACATTTTCATCAAGTCTATATCCAGGTTCATTTGTAGGAATATAATCTGTATCATTTTTATCTGAAAATTGAAACAAATTAAATACATCGATTGTATAGAAAATTTAATGTTCATTACAGCAATTTTTCAAACAAAATGATTCTTGCGATACTGTATCGAATAAATTAGTTCTAAAAATCACAAATCCAAAAAATGTTTGTAGGCTAAACTTAAAAAATTAACTGTTGCAAACATACCTGATACAGACTTAATGGACCTAGAGTAATTATGATCAGAAATAGCAGTACTATTCATAACCGCTGATGATACCTCAATATGACTTCGTTCTAAAAATGTACCTGAAATTAAGTACATTATTTTATTACTTGTAAATATTTAAAATAAATGTCCTGCATGATTAGAAAATCCTGCACAGATTCCTGCAGGTTTTTTTTAGGGTGTAGTGTTATGAAAGATGACTCGTTGTCATATATTTTTATTACCTGAAAAATTCGGTAATTCGACATCATTACTTAAACTTCTATTTCTAACTTCAGATCTTTCGAATTCGCAATGTGTATTTTCCGAAATAATGTTTTTTTCATCAATGTGACTTAAATCGCTGTCGACATCGCTTTGGTCATCTTCGTCACTGACATCCGCATCGCTTTCCATAACACTTTCGTCACCTGACCAGACTGATGCATCATCACTTTCCGAATTATCACTAGTGGGTGTGACAGATCCAGTTTCATAACCGTAATCAATTTTTGGATTGATATTGGTATCTATAAATATTAATTGGCACTTCAAAATTTCTTTAGATTCTAATATTTAATACCATAACGCACGCTTGTACGGAATGAAAAAACTATAATTATTGTTTTTAATGTTTTAATATTAACAACCCTCATAGAAAATATGTCGAATACTGTAGACAGATCTATGTAGTGTGCTTAACGGGATGTCGGATTTAAATTATAGAGATCTACGCTTCTTAACATAATAATTATATTTAATATATTGAATTAAAAATTTTAAAAATTCATACGAGTAGTTTCAAACAAAAGCAATTGTCGCGTCCCGACGAAAATTATATTATTATTTTTCGTAAAAAGTACTGCGTAGTTTAGAATAAAAATACGGCGTAGAAGACGAACAAAATAAGGTTGATAAAGAATGATTCTAAGTAAATGCAGTAATATAAAATATAATTTATAGAACTAAGGAACAGATTATTTTACGAGTGTTTCAAACGAAACGGAGACTGATAAGTAGAGTTGAAGATATTATTCAAAGCCAATACGCATATAAGCGGGATCGCCGATAGTGAGATCAAAACGAAGGGTTACGCAAGAGTTTTTTTTGTACTGTACTATAAAATCAATGCTCGGAGAAGAGCCGGCAATGGGAAACATCGACTAGAAAATTCGAGCATTAGAAGGAAGTAATAAATTAAGCCGTTATTTGGGTAACGTCGCAGTAATAAAAGGGGGACAGCAAATTCTCCGAATTAACTACGAAGCGATACAGAAAATTCATGGGATTCGATAATTTTTAACTACGCATATCTAACAGTCCAATCGGGTGCAAGCACAGAAAAATCGAGAACTACTTACACAATCTCCATATAAGGCAAAGTGTAAGACAAGGCGAAGCGTAAGACAAGGACAGATGCATAGAATTTTAGGGTATATAAAGAGGACCCAGAAGAGACACAGGCACTCCTAATTTTTCATCTAAAGCTTTCGCAAGGCGAAGCTCTGCTAGTCAACTCTTTGATTTTTATCCGAGGGCGTGGCTCTGCTACTCGGACCTTAAAGTAATACGCATTAAAAATCACGAGAGGAATCGAGACGTATCATTGACATCTACAAGCCATAGTCGGGGAACTACGACTTTGACATCTGGAAATCATCGGGCTCCAACAGCATACACATCTAACGTCGACGCCCGCAGGTCTAGCAGGACATTATCCGGCAATTTGACACCGCTATCCACGTTCAAGGCGGACCTTCGTTCCTCACCGAATACACACACATATTTATATATGTATATATATCTATATATTTGGGTACTTAAGGTATATTCTTTTCGGCTATCTATACGCTTGTATTATTCGTAAAGGCAAACCTGATATTTTATGTTATTTCGATTGCTGAACCAACCGTGTCGCTTAAAACAATTATTGATTGATTCTACAATTTATTTATAATAATTATTCGTTGCATTGCATTTTATTTGCAATATTCGCGGATTGAAATGCACTTTATTAACAATAATTCATGTTTAAAACGACAACAATTTTTAATTAAATCTGCATTTATTTATAATAATTCTTATTTCGATTATTAATTATTAATGTTTATAATAAAAAAACCTTGTGTATATTTTATTCCATAATGTGTTAATGTGTTCGCCGTACATTTGTTTATTTAATCAAAATTAATCGTTATTCGACTTAAATAATTTTATACAATTGTTAATAAAATAGTGTAAATCTATGTGTTTTTGCCCATTAAAAAGCTGTAATAATTTAGTTGCACGTGTTCATTTAAAGAAAAACAGCATATTATATTTAAATAAATAATGCATGATTAATACGAAATAAAACATATATTATTTTATTTATCCCACATTATATCCTGCATCTCTACTCTCAAAATAACTTCGCTCGCTACTCCCGGAGACGTAAGGCTAGTTCTAGTCAAACAAGAGCGAAAGGAACGCGAATGGTTTATTAACCATTTGCCTTCTTGTAATATTTTTTATAGTGATTGGTGCAAGTCTGGACGTGACAGATTGTATTAATTATTATAATAAATTTGGTGCATCGGCCGGGAAACTCATATTTTTGAGAGAACAATAAAGAGATTGAAGGAATAATGTGTTTAGATATAAAATGTCAGGTTCGCCTAAAAATACTGATTGTTATGTAAATAAACAAAGAAACAAGAGTTTAGAATTTTCTATGAATGATACGTTATTAAATTTATACAAAGAAAAAGTTCAGACTCTCGATACTCTCGATTTAACTAAAACTCCTAGGGAAACAGTGCAAAATTTGACAAAAGAAATAAATTATTTAAAGGATAGACTAGAGAAAAGTGCAGCAAATATTTCATTATCTATAAAAATACCTCGCGATTTTGAATATAGAGAACCTTTTTTTCCAACTGATCTTTCTATTTCCGAAGTTAGTGAAGACGAACAAGAAGACACAATAATTACTCCCACACGCGTAAAACATTTTAGTTTAAAACCCGCAGTTTTGAATTACGAGGAACAAAAAGAACTTATCGCGAATAATCCTGTAAATTTTAGTACGCCAGCCCCAATTTATCGTCCATATGAACCATTGATTTTAACACCGGATAACGTTATAAGCTCGGTAAGAAAACGGCTCGCGACTGAAGTAAAAAAAGAGTTGTTAGATTCTTATCTCGAGGAACCTAAAATCATAGAAAGTTTACAAGAAAGTGTAAAAAAAGGGACAACTTTTCAAGGTATCATAAATAAGATTAAAGGCGCGTTAAATATTTTTTCCGCACCGATCGAAAAAGAGACTGAGGAAGCAAAGGCACTAGTGACAGACACGGCGAAAGTACTCGACGAAAAACTAATTCAAGGCGCGACAGATTTTACAGTTCCCTTAGATAATCAAATAATTAAAAGATCACCCGAACAAGCAAACTCTTCTAAGATTAAAGACGAATTATTTAGTAAAGTTAATTTAGACGAATTAAGAATAAACACCGGAACAAAACCAAAAAAATTAGATAGGAGTGAAGTTAAAAAACAAATTAACAATAAAACAATGACGTCTCAAATTCGAGGTTTATCGCTAAAGGACGCTCTAGATTTAATACCGCGAATTAACGGTCATAATATAAATTTATCGCAATTTTTGGACGGATGCAACGAAGCAAAAGAAATATTACCGTCGGAGTACGAAAAAGAATTAACAAAACTTATTCGAATGCGTTTATATGGGGAAGCTTTAACTTGTGCGCGCGGAGAAAATTTTAATTCTATCAAAGAGATATCTGATTTTTTCGAAAACACCTTCGGATCGATAAAAACATATTACGAGTGGACGGGAGAACTTGCTAAATTAAAACAGAAAAACAATGAGACAGTCGTTGCTTATTTTAATCGGTTACAAGAAATAAAAAATGAAATAGTCAAAGCGGCCGATAGAGAGGGACGAGTCGCGATAGCAGATCATTTCATGCTTGAACTAAGGCGAGATTGTTTAAAATTCTTTTTAAAAGGACTTCGTTGGGAAATTCGTGCGCGTTTAGGGACTCCAAGCTCTATAAAACAAGCTCGTGAACAAGCGCTCGAGGTGGAGCGCGAGTTCGCTTGTAGCGTCTTGGACGAGGAGACGCCGAGTCGAGAAGAGGCTCGTTTTCGTTCAACTCGAGAAACGCGTAAAGTAAACTATATTTCTAATAACTCTCCGATTGTATGTCAATATTGTTCTAAGACTGGTCATGGAGCCATAAATTGTTTCAAATTAGCACGAAGTTTTGCGGAAAGATTTTCAGATAATAACAACCGACGCAATCCCATAAACAGTTCATATAGCCCACAAAATCGCTCGGATAACAGTCGTAATTATAATAGACCGAATTTACAATTTGGTGGTTGGAATGAGTATCAAAATCAGACGGAATTTTTACCAAATAGAGACAGAGATAAAAATGATTCCTTTGTTCGTTATAATAATAATAAATACTCGTCGCAGCAATTTAACAAAGAAGATCGGGGAATTAATTCCGGGACTCGCGGTGTGCGCGAGCCGGTTAATCCAACTTCCCAAGAATCACGATATATTAATAACGAATCGAATAATAATATAAGATCACCAATTACTTGTTTCCATTGCGGAAAACCCGGTCACATAAAGCGCGATTGTTATAAGTTACAAAAAGAAATAAGAGAAGGAAATCAAAATCAGGGAAACACCGACACTCTCTCCGAGGAGGGTCGAGAGAGAGGCTACGAATCAAATTCCCTCTACTTCGAGCGCGGAAACCCGCTCAAACGTCCCCTCCGCACCGCGAAAATAAATTTAAGTCAACAGAGTTCAGCCCCGGTCGTAATCTTCGATACCGGTCAGTTAAGACGTCCGTTAAAATTCTTGCTAGATACAGGAGCATCGGTAAGTCTAATTAAAGAGTCAGAGGTAGACTCTCGCGTAAAAATTGACGAAAATGATATTATATTGTTAAAAGGCATAACTGACCACTCATTAACCACTCGTAGTAAAATTAAAATAGATTTCGAAGAATTTCCCGTGGAGCTCAATTTAGTACATGATTCGTTCCCTATACAACAAGACGGAATCTTAGGCACCGATTTTTTCCGTAGAAACGATGCAAAAATCAATTATTTGGAACAATATTTAGAATTTAACGGATTAATCCTCCCCTTTGAAAATGCAAATAATATGCAAACGGATGAATCGATATATATAATGGAGAATATCGAAAATTATGACCGAAAATCAATACGATATATGCCAAAACCGAGGGAAAACAATGGTTATACGAATATGAAAAATTCAAGACTTTATAATTATACCGATATTGACTCAGAAACGTTAAGTGATTTTCAATTACACGAAAATGTTGAAACGTTTATAAAATTTGACACAAACGAATCGTATGAAATCTACGAGCAAGAACAAAAAAAAGAAAGAAATCAAAATGGCAACGACAAAAACCTATGCAATCACAGTGAAAAAGAACTAGAGTTATATGACGATTATAAAAATGACGAAATACAAGTACATCAGATCGACGAGGAGTCGGATCTAAGGAATAATACATGTAAAGCAAGTGAAAATTGTTATGGATTAATGAAGGAAGAACGATTACAAATAAATAATGGAAAAGCGCAGCCACGGGTATGTGATGTGACTGAGCTACGTATTAAAGAAAAATTTGATGAAATTACTGAAAATTATGGTATTATTGAAGCACCATTGTTTGATAGGATGGCTGAGAGTCCCTCCTGTACTAATTATGAAAACAAAGTTGACCTGAAGTATGATATTGAAAATGAAATAAAAAATGAAGAAAATTTATTGAATAAGACAGTTAATAATTGTCGAGTACAAATGGTTAATGAAATCGAGGAGGGCGATAAATGCGGACCTCGTGAAAATAAAGAAAATTTTGTTGATAAAAAGATGAATTGTCCAGTACAAATGGATTATGAAATCGAGGAGGGCGATAAATGCGGACCTCGTGAAAATAAGGAAGATTTTGTTGATAAAAAGATGAATTGTCCAGTACGAATGGATTACGAAATCGAGGAGGGCGATAAATGCGGACCTCGTGATAAAAATGTTAGTTATGTTTGTAAATTGAATAACAAAGAATTGGTTATGTCGGGGGAAGAAATAGATACTATCCCGAGAACCGAAATATTATGGATAAACAAACAAGGAACTGAAGAAACTGAAAATGAGATAAATAATGAAAATTTATTAAACATACAGGAAGAAAATGAACAGGATGAGGACCCTAGCGATTTTTTATTGAATGAACGAGTTATAAACGAAAATTTACGAAGCGAATTTGTCGAAGCCATACACGAAAACGAAATGAATAACAGTTATTTGGTTTATTCAAATAAACCTTATATTAATAATTTTTATAGTTATGAAAGTGAAGAGGTCGACATACACGACATTTCTGACGATCGATCTGAAGCGAGGATACTTAACATAACGGAGGATACGAGTACACTTAAACGTAATGAACGATTAAAAGAAGCATTGCATTTTGATAAAATGGATGAGGAACAAAGACAATCTATAGAGAATTTAATTGATAAATATTCGGATTGTTTCTGTCTAAAAGGAGAAAAATTAGGCGTTACGAATGCTATAGAACATAAGATACCGACTGTCGACGACATACCAATCATAGCTAAGCCATATAGATTTCCTCATGCTCTCAAAAGCGAACTTGATAAACAATTAAAAGAAATGATTGAAGGAGACATAATTGAACCGTCAAGTTCCAATTATACATCACCTGTTTTTCTAGTAACAAAGAAGCCTGATAGTCAGGGTAATAAACGATACCGACTAGTTGTCGATTTTCGACAATTAAACGATAAAACCGTAAAAGATTGATACCCATTACCTAATATACTAGATATTATCGATCAAATCGGACCCGAAAATCGTGTATTTACCGTCTTGGATTTATGTCAAGGATTTTTACAAGTTCCGTTAGCTCAAGAAGATCGACATAAAACAGCTTTCGCCTCTTCATTCGGTTTATTTCAATTTAAAACGATGCCTATGGGATTATGCAATTCTCCAGCCACTTTTCAAAGAATGATTGATCGTGTTTTCGAGGGCATGCAGGGCAAAGAAATATTTTTATTCCTTGACGACGCAGTTATATACGCTAAAAATATTCAGGAACATAACCAAAAGTTTGAAAAATTTTTGCAAAGAGTACGCGCCGCAAATCTGAAATTACAGCCAGACAAATGTGAATTTTTGAAGAGAGAAGTAGTGTATCTGGGACATGTACTATCACCAGAAGGGGTTTTGCCGGATCCAAAAAAATTAGAAGCAGTAAAAAAATTTCCAATTCCAAAAACAGTGAAAAATATACGTCAATTTTTAGGATTAGCAGGTTATTATAGACGATTCATTGCGAATTTTTCGGGTATTGCTAGACCATTAAGTAATTTATTAAAGAAAGACGCACCCTTCTTATGGTCCAGCGAGGTTCAAAAGGCATTCGATGATTTAAGAGAAAAATTGTGTAAACAACCAATACTACAAATTGCAGATTTTAATAAACCATTTATAGTGACTTGTGACGCTAGCGGTACAGCAATAGGAGCAATATTATCACAAGGAGAGGTGGGAACCGACCTACCAGTTGCTTATGTTTCACGAGTATTAAACAAAGCCGAGCAAAAATATGATACTTATTCAAGGGAAGCATTAGCCATACTGTATGCCGTTACTCAGTTCGATTGCTATCTAAGAGGCCGTCGTTTCCTCATTATAACAGATCATAAACCACTTGTTTGGTTTAAAAACTCAGTAGATCCGACATCCAGAGTTAGTAGATGGAGAATAAAACTGAATGCATACGACTTTGACATCGTATACAAAGCCGGTAAAAGTAACGTTAATGCTGACGCGTTATCAAGAAATCCAATAGAAGAACCCGTTTATGTTATTAAAAATCATTCTATGGAAACACGCAGTCGTGCAGGAAAAATAACACGGCCAAACTACAACGAAAAGAGAGCAAAATGACCCAACAAGTCAAATATATCAAAAGAACCAGTCAAAAACCTTCCTATAATACAAGAAGCCCCCGAGGAAATTGAAACGATAGTCAACTCAGACAAAAGATTACAACCCATGGAGATAGATAATTTTAACAACAAATTTGACGAGTCCTGGGAAGAGAAGGATGTTTACGAAGAACCAAATTATGAAAAGAAATTCATTGAAGTTAAAGAACAACTCTTTATGAGAAAAGATAATTACGTTTATTTCATAACTACGACTGGAATGCCTTTAGATGAAGGATCCAGAAATTTGGCTTCCAAATTATTACTACCTCATTTTTCCAATTTAAATCCAGGAGAAATAAGAATCAATAACAAAATCGGAAAAATGCATTTTGCTATGGTGTTACGTGACGAAGAGCGACTGAGTACTTCAGAAATTATTAATAATCTAAAAACGAACCTATTAAATTTGAAAAATATTATATTAAAAGAAAAATTACGTTCAATAAGTATCGCGAAGAGCGAATTTATTAAAAACGTTTCATGGAACGAAATATTGAAACAAATAAGTATAACTCTACGAAAAATTAATGTAAAAATAATTATTTGTTTAGGATTCATAAAATGTGTGGAAGAGAGTAATAGGGAAAATATTATTCGCGAAATGCACGAGTCTGCTTGTGCACGGCATAAAGGGGTAACAAAAACCTATAAACGTATAAAACAACGTTTTTATTGGCCAGATATTAAGAAAGACGTACAAAACTCCATTAGACATTGTTTAACTTGCCAACTAAAAAAATTGGTTCGTGTTAAAACTAAACAACGTATGATAATAACAGATACTCCGTACTCGGCTATGGAATCCAGATCGGTCGATCTTGTGGGACCATTTCCCAGATCTCGAAATAATAACAATAATATATTAACTATTTAATGTAACCATTCAAAATACTGTATGGCGATACCCATACCAGACGCGACCACGGCAACGATCGCCGAAGCGTTAGTCCGTCGACACTTTTCAATTTTTAGCGCCCCATTGTTAATTATCTCCGACCAAGGTACCTCATTTTTAAGTAGTCTGATGAGAGAAGTAGCGAAAATTTTTAAAATTAAACACGTTAAAACCACGGCTTACCACCCTCAGTCCAACTCCGCTGAGCGTTTTCATAGTAGTTTAGCAGATTATTTAAAAACAATGATAGAAAGAAATGACGCATGGGATGAGTTATGCGAATTAGCCGCGTTTTCGTATAATACGTCGGTACATGAGGGTCATCTCTACACACCTTTTGAAATTGTTTTTGCACGAAAAGCGCGACTTCCATCAAACGAACCTTTAGACCCACGAGTTCCAACGTATGATGATTACATTATAAATTTACGACAACGTTTAAACGAAATACAGGGAATCGCGCGAGAAAAATTAATAGCTTCTAAACATAGGTCGAAATTCTATTACGACAGGAAAGCCAATCATCAAGAATTTCAGACAGGGAATAATGTCTGGTTATTAAAAGGAGGGAAGAAATACAAACTAGGCGATCAATATACTGGACCACATCGGATTTTAGAAATAGTTAATAACAAGGGAAATGTAAAAATAGAGCTATCACATAATAAAACGAAAATAGTGCATGTTAATAGGTTAAGATATTCATATATGGAACCTTTGTAGTGCCTAGACATAGGTATATAATATATAATAGCCCCAATGTGCTTGAAAATATGTATGCGCACTTATATATATATTTTACAGTTCTAAAAGGTTGTTAATAGAATAATATTTATTATCTTGTAATCACAATTGGCATACATTCAACTTAAAATAAAATTATTTCGATTTATCTGACTTTATAAAAAAAAAAAAAAACGGAAAGATCATTACAAGAAAAGCATACACTCACTTAAATTAAATAAATACGCGATTATTAAATTAGAAACGAATAAAGCAATTACAAAAAAATAAGGTCTTTTTCTCTTTACTCTTCTCGCCTAAGATAACAATGATGTTAATGTACAAAGGAAAGTAAGAAAAAGGTTTAAAATTTCAATGTCAGTTGAGCTTAGGTAAATTTAAATTTAATTGCTATATAAAAAAAAATGATTTACAATCAAATAGAATCATTGGAGTCTAACACATCACTAAACCTAAAAACCTATATCCTATCCTTCCTAAGGAGTGATTAATTGCACCCTTTCCTCCTCGTTGCGGTAAAAGCTCCAGCAACACCGTCACTTATCCTTCCTAAGGAGTGCTTGATTGCACCCTTCCCTCCTCGTTGCGGTAAATGCTCCAGCAACACCGTCACTTATCCTTCCTAAGGAGTGCTTAGTTGCACCCTTTCCTCCTCGTTGCGGTAAATGCTCCAGCAACACTGTCACTTATCCTTCCTAAGGAGTGCTTCATTGCACCCTTTCCTCCTTGTTGCGGTAAAAGCTCCAGCAACGCGGTCACTTATCCTTCCTACATACCGTTCAAAATGTAATCCTATATAAATAATTACATCTGAACTTACCTTGACTCTAGTAATTCTGTTAATTAGTCATATTTTCTTAGTGGTCGCGCAGGTATAGATATATAAGGAGAGTTTAGCATAATAGAAAACAAAATAATCTAACACCAGGCTCAATGGACATAGGAGAATCGGTACAACAAAATAACGATTGCAAAGAAACGAGAAGAGGAGGGAAAAGAAAGATTTTTTAAAATTAATAAAAAAGAAGGTTGAAAACTTCATTAATTAAAGTAATTAAGTAAAGTGAACTCACCAATAGTATCAATACACATGTCGGATAAAATCATCGATTCAAATTCAAAGTATGAGAATATTTCTAATATTGATTTTAATAAAAAAATGCAGAAAATTCAATTAATTTGTTAATTTTGTGGATAAGGTTCAAAATTCAACTATTAATAAAAATAATAATTAAAATTGTACAATTTAGTGTTTATGCCAATGTAGTTCATACTAGTGTTCAATCTAATACTTTGTTCATAAGTAATGATTTAAACAAACAATGTATATAAAAGAAAAAGGTTTAAAAAAATAAAGCAACACTTATTTTCATACGATTAATTCCATACGATTATTTAAGTTTTATAAAGAACTAATAATATAAAACCTAAGACAGGCACATTAGAATATTTTCCTCTTATTTATAAATAATAGGTATGCTAATTGTTTCGAATAAATTTTAAAAATTTTATAAAACAATTCAGGATATCCAATGATAATTGATACAGATAAATAATATTTTGCTCATGTTTATATTACTAATAATACAATGTGTAGCAAAAAAAAAATACAAAAATAATATAATTAGTAGTAAAAATCTGGTGAATTTATTTAAATATTATTCAAAATTAATATTCTTTCATTGGAAACTAAAAAGTAAACAAATTCAAACAATTTCTCTTTATTTACTTGAACATAACAAATAAGTTTCTACAGTTGTTAGCTTAAATAGAATCAAGAAAACGACGAATATTTAAATTTTTCCTCAAAAAAAAATAAAAATAAAAAGAGTGTAAATTAGTCATTTTAACGTGAAACATAAAGGAATTAAGCGAATAAAAACGAACGTTGCTGCCACAATTCTATGATACGCAAGCATTGGGCAGTTCCGTAACTGCTTGGGTTATTCCGTCGTATCGTTTATTCAGAGTAGTCTACTCTTTCTCCCAAAATATAGTAGGATGGTTCTACATGGGCCTACTTAGCCTACTCAATTTTCGCACTGTTACTTAGGTATTGCTCATTTTATTTTTTTTCATTTGTATCGATTGTATCTTTTTCTTATGAAACTAAATTAACTATTTCTCAATTATATATTATATTATATTAAAAGTGAATCTTTGTTTATAATGGCTGAAAAGAAAATTCTAAAAAAAAAAAAAGTCAAAAAATTATGTGTTCGTTTTATTTTGGGGGGAGGGGGAGCGAAGAAAATCAAATTTTCTTCACTCCTAATCTTTTTATAAAAAATATATATAGATATATTATTAAGATAGGATGTACTAACATTGTTCACATTGAAGAGAGAACCTATATTACATAAGAACAAGAAATTTTTTTTTTTCTTCTCTTCAAGAATTCGTAATAGTAGAATTATTAATTGAATAAATGTAAAAAAAAAGGATACTAATATCTAACTCTTTTCTTTGACTTTTTAGAAAATATATATGTAAGCATACAAATATTATAGAAGAAAATTGAAAATTTTGTAAAAAAAAATGTGGCTACGAGAAAAAAAAAATACTATAGTAACATATATTTTTAACATGACTTGATGTATACTAAAAATTAAGGGTACAAACCAAAGATAAATAAATTTTTTGTTAACTATAGAAAACACATTTCATAATAATTATACAATTTTTCGGAATATCTATAATAAATTGTAATAATAAAACTTTTTTTTAATACGTATCTATTTGTATAGGTGAATTATATCAATACTGTTAAACTGTTTGAAATAATGTACTCGAAGTATGTAACATAATAACAAACGAAGTTGAACTACGAAATAAATAATTGTAATATGATTTATAAAGTTCACCATAAGAAAAAAAGAAAAATTAATCGAAATAATGTTTATAATTTAAAATTAAGTATGATACCTTATGTTAAGAGAAATAATAATATAATAATAATATTGATCAACGACGAGGGCGTCGTTTTTAAAAAGGGGGGAGTTGTCGCGTCCCGACGAAAATTATATTATTATTTTACGTAAAAAGTACTGCGTAGTTTAGGATAAAAATACGGCGTAGAAGACGAACAAAATAAGGTTGATAAAGAATGATTCTAAGTAAATGCAGTAATATAAAATATAATTTATAGAACTAAGGAACAGATTATTTTACGAGTGTTTCAAACGAAACGGAGACTGATAAGTAGAGTTGAAGATATTATTCAAAGCCAATACGCATATAAGCGGGATCGCCGATAGTGAGATCGAAACGAAGGGTTACGCAAGAGTTTTTTTTGTACTGTACTATTCTTTATTTTTTTTATTCTTGATTTTGTGCCCTCTTTTTTCCTGGCACTTCCTACCGTTTATCCCCTGGGGGACTTTAACGGTGTCCACCTACCACCTATGTGTGGGTGCTTTATCCCTCCCTTAAAAACCCCACCATCTCGCATTCGCCCGGGGTTATGCCCGTGGATGAGGGAAACCTGTGAAGCAGGGAAAACCTCACCCGAGATGGCTGGTGTATTTGAAACATTCTTTTTGGGTGTCAAAGTCACATTGCGTAGGCCTTGACACCGAAACCGAATGTTTCACACCTCCCGCTCACGTTGTGAAGTGTGAAAAACACCTAACCCGCCACGAAAGCCAAGCGACCGAGAACGTCACCCATCCACTTGGGTACCGCGCTCAATACTGCTTAACTTCCGTGACCGGCCGAGGTGCGTCTCCGCCACTCCGCCACCGCGTCGGTCTTTTGTACTGTACTATAAAATGAATGCTCGGAGAAGAGCCGGCAATGGGAAACATCGACTAGAAAATTCGAGCATTAGAAGGAAGTAATAAATTAAGCCGTTCTTTGGGTAACGTCGCAGTAATAAAAGGGGGACAGCAAATTATCCGAATTAACTACGAAGCGATACAGAAAATTCATGGGATTCGATAATTTTTAACTACGCACATCTAACGGTCCAATCGGGTGCAAGCACAGAAAAATCGAGAACTACTTACACAATCTCCATATAAGGCAAAGTGTAAGACAAGGCGAAGCGTAAGACAAGGACAGATGCATAGAATTTTAGGGTATATAAAGAGGACCCAGAAGAGACACAGGCACTCCTAATTTTTCATCTAAAGCTTTCGCAAGGCGAAGCTCTGCTAGTCAACTCTTTGATTTTTATCCGAGGGCGTGGCTCTGCTACTCGGACCTTAAAGTAATACGCATTAAAAATCACGAGAGGAATCGAGACGTATCATTGACTACGAATGAGACGTATCACGAACTACGACTTCGACATCTGGAAATCATCGGGCTCCAACAGCATACACATCTAACGTCGACGCCCGCAGGTCTAGCAGGACATTATCCGGCAATTTGACACCGCTATCCACGTTCAAGGCGGACCTTCGTTCCTCACCGAATACACACATATATATATATGTGTATATATCTATATATTTGGGTACTTAAGGTATATTCTTTTCGGCTATCTATACGCTTGTATTATTCGTAAAGGCAAACCTGATATTTTATGTTATTTCGATTGCTGAACCAAACGTTTTCTTTTAAAACAATTATTATTTGATTCTACAATTTATTTATAATAATTATTCGTTGCATTGATTTTATTTGCAATATTCGCGGTTTGAAATGCACTTTATTAACAATAATTCATGTTTAAAACGACAACAATTTTTAATTAAATCTGCATTTATTTATAATAATTCTTATTTCGATTATTAATTATTAATGTTTATAATAAAAAAACCTTGTGTATATTTTATTCTATAATGTGTTAATGTGTTCGCCGTACATTTGTTTATTTAATCAAAATTAATCGTTATTCGACTTAAATAATTTTATACAATTGTTAATAAAATAGTGTAAATCTATGTGTTTTTGCCCATTAAAAAGCTGTAATAATTTAGTTGCACGTGTTCATTTAAAGAAAAACAGCATATTATATTTAAATAAATAATGCATGATTAATACGAAATAAAACATATATTATTTTATTTAGCCCACATTATATCCTGCATCTCTACTCTCAAAATAACTTCGCTCGCTACTCCCGGAGACGTAAGGCTAGTTCTAGTCAAACAAGAGCGAAAGGAACGCGAATGGTTTATTAACCATTTGCCTTCTTGTAATATTTTTTATAGTGATTGGTGCAAGTCTGGACGTGACACAATAGTACGACGTTTTGATTTTAAAAAAAAAAATTTTTTAATATTAGATGAATAAACAATTTTTAGTCGGTAATTATTCATAAAAAAAGGCATAATCTTTCAACGCAAACATTATAATTAAATTATCAATTTAAACATCTAGAAAAATTTGGGTATGTCGTTAAAACATGACTCAGAAATGACGTTCAACATTTTTTCAAAAATTAATTCTTTTGTTTTTAAAAAAATATAAAAAATGTTTATTTCCTGAGTCCGACATCCTTATAATTTAGATTCTACTTCTACTGGTTTCATATCTAAGGATAAAATTAAAAACAAATTTATATTTACCTGTTGGTAAATCTAGGAAGACCATCGTATTATCTAGATTAACGTTAGTAGCATCTTGACTGTTTAGATGATCGTCACAACGCAGTAAGGTCTCCCCTAAAACAATTTCATCTTCCTGGGTATTTTTCCATTCTGTACATTGATCCGAAGTTCGATCATCCGTACTATGTAACTTCAAATCGATTTCATTGAGGGCGTTGTCAATGTAATCAAGCAAGATCTCATCTGCAAATTCAAAATAATCAACAACTTCATCCACCTTTACATCTTTCTGTACTTTTTTGCAAGATATATTTATTTTTACTAGAATATTTAATAGAAAACTTAAACAGATGTGAGACTAAAAAATTGGAATCCTTATTTACTTTTAATTAAGAATGGGGTAACTTTTTCCAAAAAATCTCTCCTTAACGCTCTTCTATTTGCTTGAAATAGTATGTATGATTTTTTTCAAAATGTTTTATCACTAAATGGTCAAGATTTTCGTGCAGCCGCAAGGATCAATTTTTCATTTAATCATTACCGACGAAAAATGGTTATTAATTTTTAAATAATTATTATTTCTAAATAATTAGAAATAATAATTATTTCTAATTTCAAATTAATTATTTCTACAAAATCTCTCTGTTAGCTATTTCTATATTATTCAAGTGTTGCGCATGAATTTTTCCAGATTTTTAATTCGATAATTGCAGAAAATTTTTGGGCTTTAAAAAGTAGATCTCTGTAATTTGGCTCGAATTAGAAATTATGTTATGTTTATTCTGCGAACCCTTTATTAGTCTATTTTTCGTTATTTATTACTAAGCATGCAACAGTTTTTATATTTAACAGAGTGCCAAAGACATAAGTTTTTCTCCGTACCTTACCGACCTCGTAAATCACATAAAATTAGTTATAATTAAAAAAGGCAGCTAATTTACGTAAATTTAGGAGAACAGTGCTACTCCTTTATTAAGAATTCTATCTGTTTTTAACATTTAAAGCAAAAATATTGACTAGAAATCCCTTACCAAAAATCTTGACAGGCCTTTTAATTAGACGAGCATATAACCTCAAATTGCACAAAATTATCTTAAATTTTGGTAAGAAATTTTTGGAAAGTCAATCGATATCTTTGCTTCAATTTTTGAACAGAGATAGATTATTAATAATGGAAGGGCACTGTTCTCTTCAACTCGCGTAAATTATCGTCTTTTTTAAATTATAACTAATGTTTGATCGTTTTTCAGGCTGGTAAGGTAGGGAGGATCAAACTTGGCTTTGGTCCCCCCTTAAATATGAGTGTACTTATAAAGCGGAAGCTTAAATACAAGGAAACATCCAAAAAAGAAAACGGTTTGAAACATGCTTATGGATTTCCCACGAAAATAAAGTAAATGAATTATAAGCTGAATTTTATAGATTAAACTTACAATTAAATTAAATTATATTAACTTACGATTAAATTTACAATCTGAAATAAATTTGCCTTTTATTTAAAAGAATAAGGACTTTTACAAGAGTAGGAAGAGTTGTGCAATAATTTCTGCGATTGGCAAATGGGATAGTCACCCCATTCCTTGGTTTTGAATATACTTACCAGGTGTAGAAGGTTTATCCGTCATGTCATTCTCCTTGCAATTTGCGTAACTTTCCGGATCTACAATTTTGTTAATTTGACCGTGCATTTCAGGATCGACAGATTCATTCAGTCCAACATTATACTGATTATCTATTCCAGATATATTTAAAGCATTAGAAAATTTGATTCCATTTACTAGGTTAATTACTGACAGAATTTGAGGCATTTCTCTTCTTGACTTTTTTGTAAAATCTTCAGATGCATCTACTACAAAATAATTAAAATGATTACTTTACTTTATTATGATATTTCAAAATAAAGTAATCTTTATTACCTGGTTGAAAAGAAGACTAGATTTTTATATAGAAAGTTGATGTAAGTAATTTACACCAAAAATTTACTTAAAAAATATATGAGTTTACGTACATAATTTGTGTCAAATATATATATATATATATATATATATATATATATATACTAAAATGTTACGTACGTAGATTTCCCTGTTGAGAAAATAGAATAGAAAAAAGAATTTTGAAAAACACTTTCAATGTAAAAATGTAACATTTTCAATGTAAAAATCTACATTTTGTCTTACAGATATTGAAATGTTTTGACATTATTCACGAACACTCCTTACGTCAACTTTCTATGTAAAAAATTAAAATCTAAATCTTTTTTTCTAATAGGGTCGGGCTTAACGAGTTGACAAAAAATCTCAATTTTACCGTGAGAGGTAGTTTTTGCATCAAGTTGACAGATAAAAATGTTATAATGAATGGAATTATTTGATAACAATCAGTACACTAAAGACATGCTGTATATGTACATACAATAATTATATACGTGTACAATCAGTAATGGATTCAAAGATACCCATTCAAAATTTTAAGATTTCGAAAAAAATGCGGTTTTATGAAGAGAAGTCAGTATGTTAAAGGCTAGCATTTTATGGTTAAAACAAACAGAAAAAATGTTCCTTTTATTAAAAACAATAGGAATTCTTGTTCACATCCATTGAAAATTAATATATTATAAAAAAGCGTACAAGGGTTGCGCGATATTTTCTTTCTTTAGCAATTGGGGTAGTCACGATACCCCTTGACTTTGAATTAAACGTTCTTACCAGATTTAAAATGTTTATCCAACATGGCATGTTCCTTGTCATTTGCGTCTATTTCCGGATCTTCGATTTCAATTTTTTGGAATTCGCTAAGTTTATCCTCTTGCATTTCAGGATTGACAGATTCATCTCGATCCACATTATGCTGGTTCTCTTTACCAGATACGTTTAAAGCATTAGAAGATTTGCTTCCATTCACTACTTTAATTGTTGAGACAATTTTTGGCATACCTCTTTTTAGCATTTCGGACAGATTTTCAGTTGCATTTACTACAAAATAATTGAGTTGCTTTCTTTACTTTATTATGTCGTATCAAATAAAGTAGGTTTTATTACCCGGTTGAAAAGATTTTATTTTTACATAGAACACTAATGTAAATAATATGCGTAGAAAGTTTCATTTTATATACGTCAAAAATGTTACGTTTGTAGATTTCCCAGTTGAGAAAATAGGATTAAAAAAAGAAAAAAAAAGAATTTCAAAAGTTTTCGATGTGAAAATCTGCATTTTTGTGATGACAATTTTGAAAGTAAAGAAAATGGAAAATTTTGACCTTATTTACGTAAATTATTTACGATAACTTTCTATGTAAAAAAATCATGGCGTTTTTCAACCTGGTGGTGCTTCATCGAAAAGAGTTGACGCAAAATGACACATATATATTAGCCGTTTATCTATGACATTGGTAGGTCCATAAGCAGGTAACTCTAGGAAAAGCTGCAACGTTGTGTAACATATATTCATATAAATTTTTTAATTAATTTGATTCTTACTTTTAGAGATATAAAAAGCCACGCACGTTTAATTTCCCTTTTCAAAGCTTTTATAGTCAGTTCAAACTCCGGTTTCAATTCAGTGTGTGTAAAGTGCGGATTACGCACTACTCGACATTTAAAAATCGCAATTACACTCGCGGTATCGAAATAGTTATTTGTGCAACAAGGGTGTAAAGAGAGTTTTTACGCACGAGTTATGATGATGCTGCACGAGGGTCGACGAATGATCCGGGCCGAGTGTTCGCTGATCATAAGAGTGTGTAAAAACTACGCCCGAGAATTAGAAAAAGATTTTCGCATATCAATTTGTTGCACAAATATTCACGGTAATAGGTGTTCTTAAATTTATTTACCCAATTTCGTTGCGTTTCGCAGGGACCCTATTGTGAATATGTATCGTTAACTAAAATATGTGATATAAAGCATCAGGGCCAATTAGAAACCGTCTGTAAAAGAAAATTCTTAGAAATTTCGATGTACACACGTAATACACATTCAAAATAGCGTCCCAGGAAGAAATTAATGCAGCTATATTTGAAAATGATGAATTGTAAATTAAATTTAAATCAATTAAATTTAAGGAGATGTAAAACTAAAAAATTAAAATGTTTATTTGTTTTTAAATAATAATCGGTGGAATTTTTTCAAACAATATCTCTGTAACGCTCTTCTACTTCCTTTCAATGATACGTGTGGATTTTTTCAACAAGTTTAATCACTAAATGATCGAGATTTTCGTGCAACCGCAAGGATCAATTTCACACCTAATCATTACCGACGAAAAGTGATGGTTAATTACCAATTGTTTTGAAATTAATTATTTTGAAAAAATCACTCTGTAACGTTCTTCTATATCATTTAAACATCACGTATAAATTTTTAATTTCGTTATTGTTGTAAATTCTTGGGGTTTTGAAGGTAGATCCCTGTAATTTGGCTATCACACCTCCTAGACCTTTTATATCACGTAACTAAGAATAAAAATTACTTAACAACCTATGCGTACATACGCTACATCAACTACCATCTTTTCCCAGAGTTACACGCAAGTATAACTATTTATCCAAACTGTCAAAAGAATCAACCTATTTGTATGCAAATAAGTATATAAATATAAATATAAGTTAAATAACCTTTTTTGTAGTCGCGTTCATTTAATTTGATTAATTTAACTACAGGTTGCAATCGGCTCCATGTATCAGGTGTTAAGGACCTTTCCATTAGTTTGCATCTTTTCCGAAACGCAACTGAAACTAATATCAAAAATTTTTAAAAAGATTGTTAAATTGGTATCTGACAGGCTCTTTAACAAATCGATTAGTCAAAAATTTGGTTTGATTGTAAATATTTAAAACCTTCTTCGTATTGTTAATGTTAGTATAACTTTTTAGATCAAACGTGTTTTAAATATTAAGTGTTAAAAATATCAAATTTTCGATTTTGAAGCTTTGCTTTTAATCTAAATTTACTCAAATATGGTACATAGTTTGTAAATAGTTTATACAAGCTTTAGTTTTTGCTGGAAATCTGAAATTTTCATGAAAATTTTTTGAAAGTCATTGCGAGAATAATATTATGTATATCTAAAATAAACAGATTCTTAGAAAATTTGGACAACAGCGATATCATTACGTAAAACCAGCAGAATTTTTTTTTGCCCCAATCCAAGGTGTGAGTAACCGTGCCCAGGGACACCGGGCTGAATTCCTGAGTATTATAAGCCTTACCCTGCTATACGGTAAGGCAGGGTGGACCGTTTTTCCGTCTTACTCGTGGGAACAAAAATGGATGATTTAATTAACAATTTTGAGAAAATGAACGAAGCTAAGGAGGATCGGGCCTGTGAACCGACCTCTGGCTCTTCGGAAAGAATCGCGGGGACTAGTACCGTGGAGGGGAAAAGTAACGAGGCTAAGGAAGTTCGGGCCATTGAACCGAACTCTGGCTCCTCGGTCGCGGGGGTAAACACCGCGGAGACGAATCACTCAGGGCCGGGCTTGAACCGAAACCTGAGTGGCGCGCAAAGGAGGAAACTCCTAAAGCAAAAGGCTGAGGAAGAGGGCCTTCCTCCTCCCAAATTCGGGGTTGGCAGGAAGCAGAGGAAGAGGGAAGAGAAACTTCGAAATAAGGTTAATCAACCCTCAACCCCTGCCAATGCCAACAAACCTATGGGGAAGAGAATGGCATCTACTAGTCCGAATACGTTAATGCAGGCAGAGGGACTGCGGAAAAAACCTAGAACGGAGGGAAGCTACGCTGCGTCGGCGTCAACCTTGCCACGAGTACTCCTGACTTGTGGGGACTTTGTGGGGAGGGAGATGCCGGCCAAAGTGGTAGAACTGGTGAAGGAGAAAATTGTATCCTGCGTCATCAACATTGAAGAGGCGGAATTTGTACCCATATTCAGTGAATTCTTCGCCAGGAAAGGCACAGTAGTCTTTGTCTGTGAAGACAAACAAACAGCTGAATGGCTGGAAAAGACTGCAGAGGGTTTACCAAAAGGGTCAGAGAACCTTAAGGTAAGAATGGTAAAACCGGAGGAGATGAGGTTAGTAAAAGTAATTACTCATCTCCCAACAAAGGTCAAATCTGCAGCGGACTTCGTTAAACTGATCCACATGCAGAACAAGGGAGTGGATACGTCCAAATGGGCGATCCTGGGTCTAGACGAACCATCGGCGACCACTTTTAAAGATCGCGGACTCAGACTCGTGGTGGGGGTAGGTAAGGCTTTCTTTAGATTGCTAAACCGAGGACCTACTGCGCCGAATGAGAAGGTGATCGGGGGAGAAGCTCAGCTTTAGGGGCAGTCTCAATAATGGCTGTTACTGGAATACGCTTTTCGCAGATTAATTTGCACCATTGCAAAAGCGCCTCAGCGGTACTAGCTAGGAGCATGGCAAAGGTGCAGACACACATAGCACTAATACAGGAACCTTGGCTTTGCAAAGATTGTATAAGAGGGACTAATGCATGTGGAAATCTACTTGTATGGACTAATGATGGTAATGCAAGGGTTTGCATTTGCTTAAAGGGTACTAATGGCTTTTTGTTGCAGGACTTAAGTTCCAGAGACTGTGTAACCGTTAGACTGGAACACAGCGTCACAAGTCGTCAATCCAGAGAGGGTGAAATGGGCTATCAACTCATTCGAACCTTATAAAACACCGGGACTTGATGGTATCTTTCCTAAGATGCTACAGGAAGGGTGTGGTATAGTTCTAGGACTGGTCACTGGCCTCTTCAGGGGATGTATTGCTAGGAGCTATGTGCCAGATGACTGGAAAAGAACCAAAGTGGCCTTCAGTCCGAAATCAGGAAGAAGAGAATACGTATCGACAAAGCACTTCAGACCAATAAGTCTGACCTCCTTCATGCTGAAAACACTGGAGAGACTGGTGGACAGTTACATTAGGGAGAGGATACTAGTGAACTATCCTCTTCAGCGAGGACAACATGCTTATACGGTGGGAAAATCCACAGAGACGGCACTTCACTCTGTAGTAGGATACATAGAAGAAGCGATGGAAAGGAAGGAAACAGTAATGGGATCCTTCATTGACATAGAGGGGGCTTTTAATTGCACCACTAGAAGAACCATTTATGAGGCTCTATTAAAAAGGAAAATACCGGAATCTATTGGAAAATGGATAATGGGGATCCTTAGTAATAGATGCATCCATAGTGAATGAAATGGAAAAACTGTAAAAGGTATAGTCAACGAAGGATGTCCACAGGGGGGACTCCAATCACCCCATCTGTGGAACCTGGTAGCGGACGAGCTTATCCAAATACTCGACAGGGAAAACATCTTCACAGTCGGATATGCGGACGACTTTGTCATACTTGTAAGAGGCAATTATGAGGAAATCCTACCAGACCTAACCACTAGAGCGCTGGAGAAGATGCAGGACTGGTGTAAGAGGAGATCTCTTGGGGTAAACCCAGATAAAACAGAGATAGTCGTCTTCACCAGGAAGTATAAAAGCAAAATTAGAAAGAAATCTACGTTTTATGGGCAGAAAATACCATATGCGGTGGGTGTAAAATATCTAGGGATCTATCTAGATAAGAAATTAACCTGGAAAGAGCATGTTAGAATGCAATCCAGAAAAGTTATTAACTTATTTATGCAGCGTAGGTCGGCAATAGGCACAGGATGGGGGCTTGAACTTCAGAAAGCTTTATGGCTGTATAAAGCGATACTGAAACCGAAGTTGATATATGCTGCTCTAATATGGTGGAGGGTGACTAAAGATAAAATCACAAGAAAAAGCCTGGATCATATACAGGCCGTAACCTTGAGGGGAATCTTTGGGCTCAAGAGAAGTACGTCAACAGCAACGGTGCGTATCTTACTGGGCGTTGTTAGCCTTGACCTCGATATCAGAGAAAAGGCCGCTTTAGCGGCTTATCGGTTGATAAGTGATGGTGAATGGAAAAGAAATGGAATAAGATACACGACTATTCAAGAAGAAATGCTAGGAGATAAGATCTTTGATGCTCCTCAGGCCAGAATGATCAAAACTCTACAATTCGGGCAACGCTTTAAAACGGAAATACCGGATAGAGGGAAATGGAAGGAAAACCAGGTTCTTGGTCATGGAGACATCTGGTTTCACGGATGGATCCAAGTCAATCAAGGGAACCATGCTGAGAAAATTGTGCTGAGATTATTGTTGACATTGTGTCAGGGGCAGAGACATTTGTATTTGCACGGATAGTCAAGCTGCTATACTGGTCATATCTAAACATACCACTAAATTGCACCTGGTCAGAGAGGTGAGGGAGACTCTCAATGAGGTGGCCAAGGTGAACAGAACTTATGTTACCTGTATACCTGGAAATTCGGGCTATGGAGGTAACGAAGAGGCAGATAAACTTGCTAAGCAAGGATCAGAGACCGACAGACCACCAGACAGGGAGGTAGGACTACCATACCAAAAAGGATGTAACACTGTAAGGAAGAGTACAATTGAAACAAACTGGAGAGTCTGGAAAAACTCACAGACTGCTAGGTGGTCTAAACAACTGTCTAAACAAAATTTACTGACGGTTGGTCAAAAGAGATCATCAACTTGGAGAAACGCAAAGCTAGATACATGCTGGGCCTGCTGACTGGACAAAACTAGCGGAACTAGTTACCTGTGCAGGTGGTGTAAACAAGAAGAAGAAATACCCTTCCACATGTTGTGTGAATGTCTTCACCTGACAACACTGCGGAGGAAATGGTTAGGAATGGAAATACTAGATCCAGAGATGTTTCAAGAGGTTAACTCGAATAACGTGCTGTCCTTCTGTAAGACAGTGGGTTTTGAGGACATCCTCTAAAGTAAAAGCCATGGGGACAGGGATACAATGGCGAAAGCTCAGTGTCCCTAAGGTGTTAACCAAGGCTATCTTAGTAATAATAATAATAATAATAATAATAAATAGCAGATTTGCATAATATTATGAATCAAAATTTTAATATTTTGGGAGTCTACAAGACTACTTTAAAAAAATTATAAATTAAAAAAAAATTGGTTTTGAAACCCTTTGAATGACCTGTAAAAGAAATTTTTTATTTAATATTTCGTTATCTGCTTATATATATCTTTAAAAAAGCGTTGGCATATATAACTACGGCTTTTTTCTTATTTTGATAGTAGAAATCATATCCTAGAGTTTGGTAAAAATCCGTTTCCCAAAGACTCTCCATGTTAGTTCAATCCTAACATTATAGATTTTTTTTTAATAGCTAGGATAGGTTAAAAATTAGTGTTTCATCGAATGCCCAGTAGTATTTCTAGTTTAAGCCTATTTCTAGTTTGACTGGCTTGGTACTACTTACTAAATGGATTTGCATTCCATACTAGGGTAATATTATCTAAAAATTTCTCATATTACTTCATTTGTTTATAATCTTAATTGATTTTATTTTCTGCTCTAGTTCCAAAAGTTTTTATATAATGATCAAATATCCTTTTAAAGGAACCTGAATACTTGAATCATGCGTAAAATTATTGTTTATCCCTCAATGACTTTCAAACAAATTTTTATGATAATTTTTTGAAAATTTCATTAGAAAATTTTATTTAAACCTACATTACGGCTCAAAAGTTTAATCTTACCAAAATAAAAATAGACTCAACTTTAAAATCTGATACCTACGGTCCAAAAAATATTACAGAAACCTGCGGGGTCTTGTCCGAAAAACAGTTTTAATAGCTTTCGATTGGTTTGTTGTTACGATATAAAAATATATTTCGATACTAGAGCGAGAATTGTAGTTATACTACATGTCACTTAGAAATAAAATAGCGAGACAAGGTATAGTATAGCACCTGTCAAGCTTACTATGCGAAGTAAGCGTGCTATACATACCAATTCAGTCCTAATAGACACACATATGCGAATGTGTGAAACCGGAATAGGCTTACAGTGCGTAGTAAGCAGGAGAACCCGAAGCAAAGGAGATGCGACTCCTGACTGCGCACAATTGCACACACACACACTGCTCCGTTGATCCAGCATCCTAATGCCTTCTCCAGCACCAGGAATGACCTGTACCATATCCCCAGGTCCCATCCAGCCTTGAATGCCCTCTCCAGCACCCAAGAGAAGCCTCCGATGTCGAGCAGCCCAGGTGAAGACTCCAGGCCTTGGAATGAGGTAGCGCCCTGGTGCTCAAGCAACGGTGTACTGCCAACCAGAGTACCTGAACCGGTAATTAATTACCAAGTTGGTCGACTACTAAGGAAGTCAACTGTCGTAGACGACATCTCCGTCGAGGCAGCGAAACCATGGCCCGAGCGGCCAGTACGAACCGAGCCGAGCGCGCACGACTCGAGACGCGAGAGTAGGTGCGCCTGCGCAATACAGAGGAGAAACTCTCTCGCTTCGTGCGTGCCGATACTCGAGAGACTGCGACCGACCACCGATCGTGCAACCCGAAAATACCGCAATTTTTACAAACCACGTGTGTGTCCGAGGGAACCAGGAGACGAGCGTCCAGGTGAGCCGTGCTCCTTCCTCCCAAATCCAGCTTCCTTTCAGTGTGTGTGCGCGACGCGTGGTTAGGTGCGGGACGGCCCGCAATCGCGCGAACGCGAGCGACCGCGGCCAACGTGACTGGCAACTTTGAACGGCAAAGCCGCTGCTTTGCCGTGTAATACTTGTGAGCACAGTAAGTGCATTAAACCTGCAATCTCTTTTAACTAAGTTGTTTGATTTTTGTGTCTTAACCGTGACTCCACCCTAATCCCCAGTGGACACGTCACAAGCGAGAATATGATTTCTTCTTCGCGGAACGATATGCGCGTGTGCAAAGCGACGGCGAAAAGGTCTCGTGAGAAAGAATCATCTTCTCGCACGTGTATCGAATACTATTTTTTAACACGACGTGAGAGAAACTCCGTTTAACCTGCTGGTTTTTGAATAGGTGTGCGCAAAATCTAGTTTTGTACACGAAGTGTTAAAACATTATTTTTTGAAATACTGTGTGCGACATGCCATTTTGAATGCCTGTGCAGCGCGTGCGAAATACCACTTTCACGCACTAGTGTGCAAAATTCACACATGCGCAGTAAATAATTTTTATAATTTGTCTAGTAAATTTAAGAAAGGAAATGAAAGAAAGTAAATTTAAGAAACATAATCCCTCACTTTTATGTTTGTGTGGTATTAAATAAATTATTATTATTATTGTCTTGTTATTATTATTGCATTTCGCACACAGCGTTTCAAAATATTACATTACGATACAAGTGTGCGAAACAGGCGATTCACGCACCAGACGCATTGTAAAAAGACGAGTTCTTGAATCGTCTGAGCACACTCGTATCGTATACTATTTTTTGAAACACTGTGTGCGAAATGTAATAGTAATAATTCAATAATAATAATAATTTATATAATAGCACTCAAACATAAAAAGTGGGAGATCGCCTTTCTTAAATTTACTTGGTGAACTATGAAAATTATTTACTGCGTTTGCGTGAATTTCACACACGCTGCACAGGTACTCAAAATGGCATTTCGCACACAGTGTTTCAAAAAATAGTATACAATACGAGTGTGCTCAGGGGATTCACGCACGAGTCGCATTTGCCGTCCGAACGAAGCGAGGGTTTAACACACTTGTATCGTAATGTACTATTTTAACACTCCGTGTGCGAAACGCGATTTCGCGCACGCCTATTCAAAAACCTCCAAGCGAAATCGAGTTTCTCTCACGTAGTGTTAAAAAATAGTATGCGACGACGCACTAGTATCGAAATGTACTAATTTTTTATTTTTATAAGCAATAGTTTGAATCGAAAAAATAAAAATCTTGGTTCATTTTACAATGACTTGTAGGGAGTTACGAAGGTTATTCTGCATTTTTCTGGAAGTAATCGATCTATTATTAATCAAAAGTGTTCGATTTACATTTTTGCTTATAAAAATAATAAGAAAATACTAAAAAACATTTTTATTATTTTTATAAGCAAAAATGTAAATCGACTACTTTTAGATTAATATAGATCGATTACTTCTAGAAAGATACAAAAAATTTATTGAAGGAAAAACCTTTATAACTTCCTTTAAAATAACGCTAAGAAAAAATAAAAATCGATTAAAAAGCTCTTAAAAAAACTATAATTTTCACTACATTAAAAATAATTAAAAAAATATTTTTTAATTTAGCTACAGACCAATCAAGAACTCTTAAAATTAGCTTTCGAACGAGCTCCAGCAAGTTTCTGTAACATAATTTCAACCGGAGATATGAGACTGAAATAGAGTCTATTTTTACTTTGGTGAGTTTAAAATTTTGAACGGTATACGTACAAATGATAAATAGTATTTATAACCATTTATAAATATTTGATCCATAATATGTTGATCATAAAAGAAATAATCTAGCAATTTACGAGAACGTGGACAGCACCGCGAAGAAAAGCAGTTTTCTTACAGTTAAAAAAAATCGATTTGTTAGAAAACCAGTCTTATGAAAATAAAATAACCTTTTGTGTCATATTTTTTCAATTTCACTAACTCCAGTGTAGATTCTGACTGCAATTGCGATTTCATCTCCCACTGATCATACCTAGAGACGTGACCAATTTGCTTTTTCCTCTTAGGCATAGCTAAAGTGTAATATTTTAGAAATAATATTAATATCTCAAAAATTATAAGCATTTATCGGTATTGTGTTAATTTATGACAATTATCAGATGCTTACAAAAATATGAAATAATTTCTTATTTTAAAAAAACGTTGCAGAAGCGATATTATTGTATACCAATGTGTTTTTTGTTAAAATTTATTTGCTAATAAAGCAAAATTTTAAAGAAAAAAAGTTTCTTTTAAAGAAAAAGTCAAATGCAATTAAATGAACAATATTGTATTTTAGACTAAAGTTACGAAGGAAATAAAACATGTAGAAAAATTGGACAAAAATAATCGAGTATTCTAATAGTATATTATGATACTGTTGTGGGAGATGATTTTCTAAAGAAACAACAGTTTCATACGATATTTTATAGTATTAGAACGTTAAAATTCTAAATAAAATTGGGATGTTGAGTTTAAAATGCTATAAACGAAAATTTTGTATAATTTTTAGTATTTTTAATTCTTTTAAATTACATCTATATATTCTGGGTTTCTTGCAATTATTATTTGATTCCCGTAAAACGACTCATTATGTGCCGCATTTGAGGTAAATAAAGGGTCTATTGTTAATACAAAAGGGTATAATAGTATATTACACAACGTGGGAAAGAAAGCTGATTCCTGTCTCGCGTGATGTTTGCAAAATACACACGAGAGGAGAATCTTTTTCTCTCCCGTAAAGCGTGTACTGTTTTTTAATATGACGGGAGCAAAATAAGATTATTTCACCGACGAGACGGAACTACCGAAGTTGCAATTTCGACTCATTGTTGAAAAAAATAGTATGCACACCACAGGAGGTGAAATGGCGACAGCATAGCATACGTTTGTCGCCCTCGTCTTTAGCTTGGGTGGCATTTCATTAACCCCAATTAGATTTAAAGAGCGGGAGAAAAAACTCATTTTGCTCTCGGAGTGTGAAAATATACTATTATTACTCAATTGTTATAAATAACTAATCTTTGATTCTTTTACTTTTCTAGCTTTTAAAGGAAATAGATTTTTCTACTTTCGTCGTCGTTGATTAATTTCTCATTTTTTCACTGTCCCGTTAATTTTTTCGACAATATATGCATAGTAAATACATTAATTTAATATTATAAAATACATACGATTTGCATACCGACAATGGTGATATGCATTATTGACCTCTTTTGTAAATTTAAATTGAACCCCTGTAAAATTTAAAAAATTCGTCGCCATGTTAAAACTGAATTCCCGTATGCTTCGTTAGTAATAATTAATTAATACTTCCAACTAAAATCAGAATAATAACATGCTAATACTCTTCAATTTCGCAAAATGGTAGGCTCTTGGTACACTTGTGTCTCTTATCTGTGGCGCGGATACGTTCTCCGCCAATGGGAAAGTAGCGAAGCCAACGATGAAATTCAAATTCTTTACTGCTCCGTAGATAGATAGAGAAAAGGGGAGTTCTTATAAAGAAGCTAAAGAGAGAACACAGCGGGTTGAATTTGATATGAAATAAATAATTTAACATTTTTACTTATTTATGCTGATGAATTTTTTATTTGCAGAATAGCTGAAAATAAATAATGCTCTCATTACATACATTTCAAGTTGGTTTTTAACATTTATTTTATTACGTTCAATAATACCAATAACAGTTGCCCTAGTAGAAATCGTATTCCATTAAATAGATAATAAATAGATATTCTAAATAGAATAGTGAAACGCTTTTTCTCCCAATTTTTAACCATTAAACAGACTAAAATAAAATTTATATTCTGTTTTGAGCTAATTTTCAGCTTATAAACATAGATCAAATTTGAGTCTAGTTATGTGCTATTAAATGTGTATTAAAATGAACAAGTGAAAATCTAATAAAATCGCATTTATCTACGTAAATACTGGAAATTAGTTGTAAATTAGACGAAAACGTTAAAAACCCATCCGAAACTAGGAATTTTGAAGTCTACTGTTACAGGAAAGCTGGAAATATTATTCGAATGTTTTAAGGTTATGGTCATTCTATTAAATGTTAAAAAACTGGGTGAAAAAGTATTTTATCACAAGGTATTTAATACCAATGTTTAATTCCTAGTTCTTAGATTCAAATTTCTACTAGAGTGGAAAACCAAATTTTTAGTAAAATATCAAACTATCTACTTTGTATAATGAATATTTAAATTAGCAATTTAGAAAAGCGAATAATATTTTAAAGTGGCAATTATCATACATGGCATTAAAAAGAAAATATAGTATTCTTTACAATAGACTCAGATTAAAATTTTGTATCAGGAACTATAATAATTGTACAATATTAGTTATAGTACAATTTTATGTTTTGAATGTTTAAACAATTTCTTTGATAATTTTGTTTGTAATTCTTGTTTGTAAATATTGGAACAAAACAACAGTAAAATATAATAATTTATACATGTAATTTTGATAAGTCTTTGATAATGACAATGTGTTTACCTTCACATACTACGTTTTCCATGTCTTCAAATGTTGCCAAATGGTTCAATCTTTCACTGCTAATTAAAATTTTATTTGATTCAAAAAGTTTTTCTAATTCTTTGACTTTATCTAATATTAAATCTCCGTATGGTTTAACTGAATCAAGTAAATTATAATGGTTATACTTAATTTCGTCACAACTGTAAATTATATCTAAAATTTTTTTTTTGCTTTTTTGGATCTTCTGATATTACTCATGAATGTATGAAATTCAGTGTTTCTAGTTTTTAGTAAATTAAAAATCACCAACTTTTTTGAAAGTGAAATTCGTTTATCATCTAAAACATATTTGTTTAGTTAAAAATGAAAATATTTAACGTTCATGTATAATTTTTAAATATTTACCATTATGTAATTCAAAATCAACTAATCCTTGTTTTATTTGGTTGCGAATAATATCACCTTTATAATAAATTATTATTATTTTTAGATACATGTTCTTTTATTTTGATCATCAATATATAAGTTATTGAAATAAGAGTCATGAAACTTTTGTATACCTGTGTGACTATCGTTCGTACATTTCTTAAATAAATGTTGATCGTTGTGCATTGACATCTGTTCATCACTTTCTTCTCTTGTATTTTCTAAGAATGTAATCTTTAAGTCTTCAGACTCTTTTTTATCGATCATTTTAACACCGATAATGTTACAAATCTCCTGAGGCGTATAGGTTACAATATTATCATTTGATTCAATACTTTGATTCAGCGTTATTGGTGGAGTTTGTATATTCTTATTGCAGTTTATTTGGTTATGCAGTGAATTTAAGACAACCTTTGGTTGTCGCTGTTTAATGTCCAAAAGCATTCGATAATGAATAGCTGAAAGAACTTACAATTTTAGCAAATCCAATGTTTTCATTTAAATTTTTTATTAATATTAATTTCTCGTATATCTTACCAATATTTACTACATTTTGAGATTTTTCTTGCAAATAGATTTTGTAGGAATTTAAGTAGTTATCTAATTTTGATGTTTCTTTTTTAGAATATACTTTTCCATACATTTCCTTAAGTATCCCTTTTTTTGTACCTTTTAGAAGTTTTTTCAATCCATATATGCAAAGCGCTAATTCTTTGTTATAATAACATATGCAAATAGCTATCAATTCATTGGTATATCTTACCATCTCCCTCGATCCAGGGGCAAGTAGTTGAGTAATTGCATTATCAGTAATATCTAAGCAAAGAATTGTTTTTTAAATGAATAAATGTTCTAATATTCCCTAGTGATAATGGAAATGCTGCTAAGAACTGCTTAAAACTGCCAAATGCTGATTAACACTATTAAGAGTATTACAGAGTACGGCTTATTGACACATTATAAAAGTGTTTGGTAGCATTTAACAGTGTCCGACAATTTTTAGCATTTTTAAGCAATCGCATCAGGTCCACACGTAAATATACGTACTGCCACGTGTACAGTAACGTGAGAGAGGTAGAGAGAGTGAGAGAGACGACTCGCGCGCGGTACACTATTGCCGCGCCTATGCATATAGACGACAGCGGAGATAGGGAACTCAGTCGCTCTCATACAGCAAGAATCGCCGAGAATGCGCGCTAACTTGGGTTTTCTGTATTTATTAATAAAATAGGTAACGAGAGCCCTGAGTTAGGTAATTGTTGCTATTGGTTAGATTAATTTATTAAAGCGTAATTATTCAAATAACTGATGGAAAAAAGTCAATTGAGTTACGAGCAGTTCCTCTTCAGAAGGCTGCCATTCAAAAAGTATTAGAGATACGGTTTCGAAATTTTTACACGATATTCTTCAATGTACAAACGGACGAATAAGATAAAAAAAATCGATTTCTTGAAAGTGTCACACTTGTATATTCCTTCATAAGAACTCTCTAATATGGATAATGCAGTAAATAAGTGTACTATAATAATGGATGCAAAAACACAGATTCCTACAGGCTTTCCTATAAGATTATTTGTAAAACCTGAAAAATTTCTCTATAAGATTGTCCCATAGGTTTTTTTTATAAGGGTTCTTTCACATGTAAGATATATTTTATCAAATATCGTAGATGATTAAATGAAATAAGTTTAATTAATAGATTGAGTGCACTGGTTAAAAACATGCTTATAACGAAATATAATACAGATCTGAGGATACAAATCTCAATATCCGGGAACTAATAGTTTCAATAATCTGATAAAAATGAGCTGTTTAGTAAAGTCTACTTATATTTGTAACCCATGATATTATAAAAACCAACCTCAAACGTCGATAACTTTTTAAAGCACTAATTACTTACTCTTTATGTCTTGTTGAATCTCAGTTTTAAATTCCTTTATAAATTTTCGAACAGATCTACAGCTGGAGGGATGTTCGTTTTTATAAATATTTTTAACGATGAAATTGATGTTTTCTTCCGAAAGTCTATCTAATATTAATTTACTATTGGAAGTGAAATTTTGTTTCAATACGGTTATAAAATTAGTATATAATATACTGTCAAACTGTAAGCCTTTTTTTCATAACCATTAACTTTTCTCTGATTGATACAATGAAAATCAGATGCGTCACTTCGCAGCTTTTCAGTTAGCATTTTAAATTTCTGTATAGTGTCTAAAAAATCGTGTTTGTATGTGGCATATACTTTTAAAACCTTAATAGAAAAATAATATATTTTAATACACGTTTATTTTAATAACTTTTGAAAATTATCAATTATGAAAACTGAGTACTACGAGGGGAGTACTTGACTTAACTTCCGTAAAAAGAACATTAGCATAAAAAACTCCGGCTTTCTTCTTATTTATATAGTAGATATCATCTGCTAAAGTTTGGTAAAGATCCGTTTCCCGGAGATCAAGTACTCCCCTTGTAAGTACTATTTTACTGTTTTATATCATTTTAATCTCAAATTCCCATTTCAGATTTCGAGATTTTAATGCTATAAAATATCGCATAAAACTGTTGTTGAAAGCGTTTTTTTACCTTGCTCGATGTTGAACAACCTCGAGCTCGGTATTAAACCATCTCCAATAACAGTGCCATAATATCCTATTATTTTATACCTATCACGATACAAAAAGGTATCTGTAATAAATGACGCCCCTAGTCGAGATAATAAATGAAAATGAATAAAATAATTGATAACCTTTATGAAATAAACCAGCAGAACATTCCTAGTAAATTAACGAGTAAAAATTATAAAAAATTATACATACTCACAATTTTATAAATAAACCTGTAGGATGTTGTCAGAAGAACTTTCTAATGGATAAATAAAAAAATTGGTCTGAAAAATTCTAATGGATAACAATGGCTGCAGGAACTTGAGAGTTTTGCAGTTCTAAAATTCTGCACAGATCCCTACAGACTTTCCTGTAAGATTCTTTGCAAGGCCTGCAAGATTTCTCTCTAGAATTGTTCTACAGCTTTTTGTTCATAAAGGAAAGACAGTTAATGACTGCAAGTAACAGTAATTAAAACATTTTAATTTTTGAAGTGAACAGTAGTTATTATATATGTATATATATGGGAGATTCCATGTGAAGTGATCCAGTTAAAAAATAGAATTTTGTTTTAATGTATGGAATCAGTAAAAAAACTACTTGAATAGAGTGTAGCTAAATTTTTAGACCTGAATTTCAATTAGTACCAGAGTTGTAGCCAATCAAAAAATCGAATTTTTTGAAAAAATTGACTTTTTGGCCATGTTTATCACTTAATAACTCAAAATCTAACAATTTTTTCTTATATACATTAAATTTGAAAAAGTTTATTAATTTCAAGAAGAATCAGTTCAAATATTTCATTTATTTTATTTTAAAACTTTGAATATAGTTATAATCAATAAAAACCTTTATAGTAAAAAAAAGGGTTGTATGATCAAAAATATTTTATCCATCCACAAATCTAATTCATCGATGATTAATTACCTTCAAAATAATGCAAAGTTTGAGTGCGGCAGAGCATTTCAGACAAAGTTATGGTGTTTTTAGTCAAACTTCATAAAAAAAGAGAGCGTATGCATTTTATGAAGTAAACAGACTAACCGTATACTTGCATTCATAAACAATATGGCACTATTATTATTCCTCAATATTACTAAAATATACTATTTATTGTTAGTCACTGATACATTATAATCTCTAAGTTGCTTACAAACACAAAACAGTAGGTATAAGCAGTTATACCTGTTATATAATTGGATAAATACCTGAAACTTTTTATAATTCCAATAAATCCAATTGTATAACAGGTATAACTAAAAGTATCAGACTTAAATAACAACTAAATAGAAGTATCAGTAACTAACAATAAATAGTATATTTTAGTAATATTGAGGAATGATAGTGCCATATTGTTTGAATGCAAGTATACGGTTAGTCTGTTTTCTTCATAAAATGCATTCGCTCTCTTTTTTTATGAAATTTGACTAAAAACACCATAACTTTGTCTAAAATGCTCTGCCGCACTCAAACTTTGCATTATTTTGAAGGTAATTAATCATCGATGAATTAGATTTGTGGATGGATAAAATATTTTTGATCGTACAACCCTTTTTTTTACTATAAAGGTTTTTATTGATTATAACTATATTCAAAGTTTTAAAATAAAATAAATGAAATATTTGAACTGATTCTTCTTGAAATTAATAAACTTTTTCAAATTTAATGTATATAAGAAAAAATTGTTAGATTTTGAGTAATTAAGTGATAAACATGGCCAAAAAGTCAATTTTTTCAAAAAATTCGAGTTTTAGATTGGCTGCAGCTCTGGTACTAATTGAAATTTAGGTCTAAAAATTTAGCTACACTCTATTCAAGTAGTTTTTTACTGATTCCATACATTGAAACAAAATTCTATTTTTTAACTGGATCACATCACATGGAATCTCCCATATATATATGGGGCATTCCACGTCAAGTGGTCCGATCAAAATTTTAAAATGCACCAAATTTTAGGTGAAGACTGGAAATGTTTTTCAGAAAATAAAAAAAAATTTTTAGGGTCTGGAATTTATTAGTTCAAAAGTTATTTTAACCTCAAATAGTGAGTTTTTACAAGCTTTTTGAATTGTTCTACAGCTTTTTGTTCATAAAGGAAAGACAGTTAATGACTGCAAGTAACAGTATTTAAAAAATTCTAATTTTTGAGGTGAACAGTAGTTATTATATATGGGAGATTCCATGTGAAGTGATCCAGTTAAAAAATAGAATTTTGTGTTAATGTATGGAATCAGTAAAAAACTACTTGAATAGAGTGTAGCTAAATTTTTAGACCTGAATTACAATTAGTACCAAAGCTGTAGCCAATCAAAAAATCGAATTTTTTGAAAAAATTGACTTTTTGGCCATGTTTATCACTTAATAACTCAAAATCTAACAATTTTTTCTTATATACATTAAATTTGAAAAAGTTTATTAATTTCAAGAAGAATCAGTTGAAATATTTCATTTATATTATTTTAAAACTTTGAATATAGTTATAATCAATAAAAAGCTTTATAGTAAAAAAAAGGGTTGTACGATCAAAAATATTTTATCCATCCAAAAATCTAATTCATTGATGATTAATTACCTTCAAAATAATGCAAAGTTTGAGTGCGGCAAAGCATTTCAGACAAAGTTATGGTGTTTTTAGGCAAATTTCTTAAAAAAAGAGCGAATGCATTTTATGAAAAAAAAAACAGACTAACCGTATACTTGCATTCAAACAATATGAAACTATTATTCCTTAATATTACTAAAATATACTATTTATTGTTAGTTACTGATACTTTTATTTAGTTTTTATTTAAGTCTGATACTTTTAGTTATACTTGTTCTATAATTGGATTTATTGGAATTATAAAAAGTTTCAGGTATTTATCCAAGTATATAACAGGTATAACTGCTTATACCTACTGTTTTGTGTTTGTAAACAACTTAAAGATTAAAAAGTATCAGTAACTAACAATAAATAGTATATTTTAGTAATATTAAGGAATAATAGTTTCATATTGTTTGAATGCAAGTATACGGTTAGTCTGTTTTTTTCATAAAATGCATTCGCTCTCTTTTTTTAAGAAATTTGCCTAAAAACACCATAACTTTGTCTGAAATGCTCTGCCGCACTCAAACTTTGCATTATTTTGAAGGTAATTAATTATCGATGAATTGGATTTTTGGATGGATAAAATATTTTTGATCGTACAACCCTTTTTTTTACTATAAAGGTTTTTATTGATTATAACTATATTCAAAGTTTTAAAATAATATAAATGAAATATTTCAACTGATTCTTCTTGAAATTAATAAACTTTTTCAAATTTAATGTATATAAGAAAAAATTGTTAGATTTTGAATTATTAAGTGATAAACATGGCCAAAAAGTCAATTTTTTCAAAAAATTCGATTTTTTGATTGGCTACAGCTTTGGTACTAATTGTAATTCAGGTCTAAAAATTTAGCTACACTCTATTCAAGTAGTTTTTTACTGATTCCATACATTAAAACAAAATTCTATTTTTTAACTGGATCACTTCACATGGAATCTCCCATATGTATATATATATATTAATGCGGCATTTCCACGTCAAGTGATCCGATCAAAATTTTAAAATGCACCAAATTTTAGGTAAAGACTGGAAATGTTTTTCAGAAAATAGAAAAAAATTTTTAGGGTCTGCAATTTATTTGTTCAAAAGTTATTCTAACCTCAAATAGTGAGTTTTTACAAGCTTTTTTCAAAAGTAGCTGCATTTACAGCTATTTAACTCAAAATCTATCAACTTTTACTATATATTATTACATGTAACATTGGTTGCTAATTATGTTTAGAATTAATTCATCTGGGTTCTAATTCCAAATCTCAAGGTCAATGACCTGCAAACTATATGTCAACATTCAACTTAAAAAAATTGAAAGTGTGCCAGCTTTGATTTTTTTCTTCAAAAGTCTAAAAAAAGCTTGAAGTAATACCTTTCTAATGATCTGTAGCTTAATAATGGCCACCGAATCTGTACAAAGTTATACTTTAAAAAAATACAAAATTTTTTTAGAATTTTAAATGGAAATTAACATGCTAATTTTTGAAATTTTTTGTATTTTTTTAAAGTATCATAACTTTGTACAGACTTGGTGGCCAGTATTAAGCTACAGATCATTAGAAAGGTATTGCTTCAAGCTTTTTTTTAGACTTTTGAAGAAAAAAATCAAAGGTGGCACACTTTTAATTTTTTTAAGTTGAATGTTGACATATAGTTTGCAGGTCATTGACCTTGAGATTTGGAATTAGAACCTAGATGAATTAATTCTAAACATAATTAGCAACCAATGTTACATGTAATAATATATAGTAAAAGTTGATAGATTTTGAGTTAAATAGCTGTAAAGGCAGCTACTGTTGAAAAAAGCTTGTAAAAACTCACTATTTGAGGTTAGAATAACTTTTGAACAAATAAATTCCAGACCCTAAAAATTTTTTTCTATTTTCTGAAAAACATTTCCGGTCTTTACCTAAAATTTGGTGCATTTTAAAATTTTGATCGGACCACTTGACGTGGAATGCCCCATATATATATATATATATACAGGGTAGGCCATTTTAATGGATCCACCCAAATATCTTCGAAAATAATCGCTAACCAAAAAAATTGTTCCTACAAAAGTTGTCCAGGTCAAAGGGGACAATATGTCTGTGCAAATGGTTTTGACCTTGAACTTTACTTTCAAGGTCATCTGAAGGTCAACTTTTTTTTTTAAATGGGAACCCCTATTTTTGACACCGGATTCGGAAAGAGCGGAAAATTCTACTGTGGTTGCTAAAAGTAAGGACAACCTTTTCATGGTCAATATTTTCACGGTCGTGGCCACATTAGGTTATTGGGTTGTTGAGTTCTTGGGTTATTGAGTTATTTGGGTTATTTGGGTTGTTGAGTTATTCTGCTTTGGGGTTATTAATAGCAACCACAGTTCTTTTTATTTCGGCGCTAGTTATGAAATATAAAATAAATTTCTGGGTAGATGAGCAGGGCTATTTTGAAATGAAGCATTATTGATTTTTTTAAATGATTCTTATTTGATAATATTTTTGCATCAGTATTAATTAGGTAATATCAATATTAATAGGTTTTTATAATCAAATACTATTATCTCCAATTCCCCGTTGTTGTGAACTATTCCGAATGGATTTTATTCTTTAACTTGGTACCCACCAAAATGGAAAACTCATCACATTTTTTTTGTACTTGTTAGTTTGTTAAAGCAAACCTGTGCTGTAGTTTCTATCTACCAGTTATTTACACGAGTAAAAAGTATTGATTGTAGCTTTAATTTGACCGGTATTAGGTTGCAAAATGTTAATTTACTACTGCATATTATAACTTTTTTTCCTTTTTTTGTTGCATTTTGGAACACGCACTCGGGGTAAATTTGAATATGCAATAATTATAAGGCCTATTCACTGCTTGTTCATTACGATATGTCGTAAATACTTTATTTCCAACGGAACATGGTTTACGCATGAAACTAAAGAATATTTGACAAGAAACAGCGCTAATCTTAACTAGGGAAATATGTATATCTAAACTTTTTGCATTATAATACAGCAAATATCAGACCGGAGAACTTTGAACTTTAGTATATGTTACGTTTGAGAATTTGTGATTCTATTGAGGCAAATGTCAAAAGCTATTTGAAACTGATGGTGGTTTTTAAAATGAATCACTTTCATAAATGATACATTTCATTTCTTTATCAACTACTTTCCAGTATTTGTATACTATTATTTGTTGCTACAGTGTATAGTTAGAAAATACTAATCTATAGCTGTCAATAAATCAGTATTGTTTTTTTCATGCTTATAAAATATTGTATGGACAAAAAAATAAAGATTTGGACAATTAACTAAGCAAAAAAGTAAATATATACAATTATTAGGAGGTCAGGTCCCCTTGAGATATTAAGAGAATAAAAGAAGTAATGCTGATCTAATTCATAGTATGTCGTAATTTATATGATCGGAAGGCCAGAATATTGACCCAACCCTTGTTTGACATTTCATGCCTATGATGAATGCATGACATGAGATATATATCTTTGTTATGGGTTCTCTAACGGGAATAGAGCAGATCAAATTCCGATATTTTAGAAGTTAATAATTAAAACAAAAACCATAAACCTCAGGAATTAAATATATACAAAGATAGTTCAAGATATGTAACACTTTCTTTACGTATTATAAATGAGATAACCATAAAACCCTACACTTAAAAATATTTAGCCATAAACCCTTATTAACGGTTTTTAACTTTTATCTCTTTTATTTTCAATAGAATTAACTAAAATGAAAAATGGGCGGTATATTTGTAAATAACGGACCATTTTTTACTAATATATACTTCAATATTTCAATTTTAACGAAGTGACCATAAAACCCTTTATAGATATATATATATAAAACATATATATATAACATATATATGACATATATATATGAGTGGTTCTCTGTGACATCGAAGATGAAAAAAATAAATATTGCTATAACTGTGGGAATATGTTTTAGAGGTATCCAGTAGTTCTCCTGAATTTTTTCAGATTTTTTCTGGGCCATTATTTTAAGTTACAGAGAGTCAAAGTTGACATTTTAGCACTTTTTTGCATTATATGCCCATTTTCATGAATTTTTAGCTCCCAGGGGATGCATTTTTCACTAAAAACATAAGTATAACTTTTTTTGTAAAATTTTCCGAACTTTTCATTAAAAATACTTTTAAAGACATAAATGTATGCTGTCACACTCTTGTAAGCCATTTAAACCTTAAATAGTGAAAATCAGCAATTCTGCTCCGGACTCTGGTAACCTAATACTGTCTAAAAGATGTCTTTTTATAGTCAGAAACTGCCTAAAAATTTCCAGAGTGGGTCTAAATCATTAAGATCACTTATGGTCAAAATATCCGGGAAAAGTGCCCGAAATATTAATAGAAATGTATATTTGTTGCCTTATAACGATGAATCTATTACCATGATCATTGCGAAAAAATTTATGCACTTACCTTGGAATGGTAGAAAAGTATCTCCACTTGTTTCAGTATCCATCTAATTTCCTGTAAGCTGCTAAAAATACAAATATTATTATAAAATTATAAAAAATTATTTTTTAAACATTTATAATGCTGGATTTTTATTTTTACATCCCTTACAAGAATTATAATACTAATCTGAAGGATTACTATAAAAGTATCAACATTATTATTATTATTATTATTCAGCAATGCATTGTTTAGATTTCACAAACTTGTCACTGTCACGTTATCATATTATTCATTATAATTATATATCCGATTTATTTATATATTTTTTGTATTAAATACGTATATTCAGTTATTGTAATAATGATGTTTATATATTTATAGTAATCCTTCAGATTAGTATTATAATTTTTGTAAGGGATGTAAAACTAAAATCCAGCATTATAAATGTTTAAAAAATAATTTTTTATAATTTTATAATAATATTTGTATTTTTAGCAGCTTACAGGAAATTAGATGGATACTGAAACAAGTGGAGATAAAAGTATTTTTAGTGAAAAGTTCGGTAAATTTTACAAAAAAAGTCATACTTATGTTTTTAGTGAAAAATGCATCCCCTGGGAGCTAAAAATTCATGAAAATGGGCATATAATGCAAAAAAGTGCTAAAATGTCAACTTTGACTCTCTGTAACTTAAAATAATGGCCCAGAAAAAATCTGAAAAAATTCAGGAGAACTACTGGATACCTCTAAAACATATTCCCACAGTCATAGCAATATTTATTTTTTTCATCTTCGATGTCACAGAGAACCACCCATATATATACAAGGGGGGCTTCGCCCCCCTGCGCGCTTCGCGCGCCAACCCCCTATTATTAATTTCGAAAAAGGTTTTTCGTAATAAATTTATTTTAAATAATGTTTTAAATTATATTACTTTTTCACTACCATGGACACCTTAGAAATTAAACCGATTCACACAACACCTTGGAGGTACTGTTATAATGCATTGGGTTTTATACCAAAAATTTAATTTTTTTTTAAATACGATTATAATTTATAAATAAAAGTTTTTACCAAAATTTAGTATAATGAAATCAGAATAATAGTAATAAAAAAAAAAGACATTAAATGTTAACTGTAAATTTTAAACTATATGAATTCCTATAAAGCTTAAATTTATATTTTAATAATTATAAATGTTAATGAAAAATTAACTTACCAAAAATAGTAAAGTGCATATACTTACTAAATTGTAGTATTTAGTAACTACTTATGAAAATTTTGGAATATTTTAAACGAATCTAAATAGAACTTCACCTCCTAAAATTAATTTATTTAATGACGAAGGATCATCGTCAAAAGTTCTATGGCATTAATATTTTGTACTTTTAGAGTAATAAGGCTTTCTTCTTAAATAAATAAATTTTTTTATTAATTTTAATTGCGTTTTAATCCATAATTATATTCAATTTATTTTTTCCTTTAGTTACAGAGCCCATATATTTATCTTCATTATTATAATCAAATTCATTCCTTAAATAACCTTTTGTTTCTAATAAATACATACTTGTTTATATAAAATATTGTTTTATATAAATATACGTAATCTACTTACTTATATATCCATACAATTTTTAAATATTAATTTAAAAAATATTTAAATTAAATGCTCCTAAATTAATAGTTTTTGAAAATCTATTCAAATATAATTAGTATTTTATATTGCCACTGTTAAAATTTGAATTTTCTTTTGCCTATACTGTTTATAATAGAATTATCTTAAAAATGCAATAATTAATATATTTAATTTTTAACTTATTGTATATTTCACATATAGATATTTGGAAAAGTGTATGTTATACTTGATTAATATTTATTTAATCTTCAAACAATTTGGCATCTGTATTTAAAGCATTACATTGCATTTTAGATCCGTTATTATATTATTGAGTATAAGTATAAACATTTTATGAGTTTCATCAAGAATGAGTAAGCTAATACACATTCTTTCAAGTTATGTTCAAAAATTTTTTTTTGCGCAAGGAAAAAATACATATATTATGTATTCTTGAAAAAACAATTTTAAAATATATATATATAATATAAATATTCCGCCGCACGCACAAACACCCACATACATACATACATATATATACGTATATATGGTCTATTTCACGTCAAGCGGTACGATGAAAATTTTAAATCACTCCAAAATTTGAGAACAGGCTGGAAACATCTTCCAGAACATACAAAAAAAATTTAAGTGTTAAAAATAATTTGCTTAAGAGTTATTCGACCATAAAAAGTGGAAATTTTTCAATTTTTTAGAAAAATTTCTATTTTTTAAGCCATTTATCTCAAAATCTGTTGATTTTTTTGAAAAACATTACAAACAACTTTTGTTTAAATTAATCTTTAGAACTTATCTACCATGGTTACAATTCTTAATTTTAAAATCTCGAAGAGATAGAACACCCGGACATATTGAATATAAAAAAAAGGCTACCACACCATAATCGATTTTAATCTAACACCTCTTAAAAGTTCACATTTTTCGCGAGCTTTCGAATGGCTTGGGTTAGCTTATTGGCCAAGACCGCTGTTATAAGTTATGCCTCATAAACCTCATAAAATCACTAATTTTCACGTATTTTAGGACATAACTTACACCAAAGGTGTAATATTTATAATATATATATAGGGTATTCCACGTGAAGTGGTCCGATCAAAATTTTAAAATGCACCAAATTTTGAGTACACATTGCAAATGTTTTTCAGAATACAGAAAAACATTTTTAGGTACTGGAATTTATTAGCTCAAAAGTTATTATAACCTCAAAAATTGAACTTTTTCCAGTTTTTTTCAACACCAGCTGAGTTTATCGCTATTTAACTCAAAATCTATCAACTTTTAATATACAACATTATTTATAACATTCGTTGCTAATTATGTGTAGAATTTATCCTTCTGGGTTAGAATTTCTAATCTTAAGGTCAATGTTACGTAAACTACATGTCAATATTCAACTTAAAAAAAGTGTAAGTTTGCCACAATTGATTTTTTTATCCAAAAATCTAAAAGAAAGCTTGGAGCAATACGTTTCAAATGGTCTGTAGCATTTTTATGGCCTTCAAATCTGTAAAAAGTTATAATAATTTAAAGAAAGAAAAATTCACAAAAAATTCACAAAAATTAACATGGTATTTCCCATTTAAATTTTTAAAAAAATTTGGTGTTTCTTTAAATTATCATAACTTTTTACAGAATTGAAGGCCATAAAAGACCATTTGAAAGGTATTGCTCCAAGCTTTCTTTTAGATTTTTGGATAAAAAAATCAATTATGGCAAACTTACACTTTTTTTAAGTTGAATATTGACATGTAGTTTATGTAACATTGACCTTAAGATTAGAAATTCTAACCCAGAAGAATAAATTCTACACATAATTAGCAACGAATGTTACATATAATGTTGTATAGTAAAAGTTGATAGATTTTGGGTTAAATAGCGATGAACCCAGCTGTTGTTGAAAAAAACTGGAAAAAGTTCACTTTTTGAGCTTAGAATAACTTTTGAGCTAATAAATACCAGTACCTAAAAATTTTTTTCTGTATTCTGAAAAACATTTGCAATGTGTACCCAAAATTTGGTGCATTTTAAAATTTTGATCGGACCACTTCACGTGGAATACCCCATATGTATGGTAATGAACAATTAACTTACCAAAAATAGTAAAGTGCATATACTCAATTGTAGTATTTAGTAAAAACCTATTAAAATTATAGATTATTTTAAACGGATCTAAATAGAACTTTACCTCCTAAAATTAATTTATTGAAGACATCGCCAAGAGTTCTATATGTCATTAATATTTTGTACTTTTAGAGTAATAAAACTTTCTTCTTAATTAAATTAATTTTTGTATTAGTGTTAAAGAATTATTTATAATATGTTAGCGGTATATAAATAAAAACCTGTTTCTTCCATTACTCCCGTAATTCGTAATTTGCACCCTCTTTCAAAATTTGCGTTTTAATCCATAATTATATCCAATTTATTTTTTCCTTTAGTTACAGAGCCCATATATTTATCTTCATTATTATAATCAAATTCATTCCTTAGAAAACCTTCTGTTTCTAATAAATACATACTTGTTTATTTAAAATATTGTTTTCTATAAATATACATAATCTACTTACTTATATATCCATACAATTTTTAAATTTGATTTGAATATTTAAATTAAATACTACTAAAATAATAATAATTTTCGAAAAACTTTTGAAATGTAATTCGTATTTTATATTGCCACTGTTAAAATTTGAATTTTCTTTTGCCATTACTGTTTATAATAGAATTATCTTAAAAATGCAATAATTAATGTATTTAATTTTTAATACCTATATTGTATATTTCACATATAGATACTTGGAAAAGTGTATGTTATACTTGATTAATATTTATTTTATCTTCGAAAAATTGTGCATATTTTTAAAAACATTACATTAAATTTTAGGTCCGTTTTTATTTTATGAGTTTTATCAGGAATAAGTAAACTAATACACATTCTTTCAAGTTATATTCACAACTTTTTTATGCTCACGGAAAAAATACATATATTATCTATTGTTGAAAAAACAAATAACATGTATACACACACACGCACACGTACACGCACACGCACACGCACACGCACACGCACACGCACACGCACACGCACACGCACATGCACACGCACACGCACACGCACACGCACACGCACACACACACACACACACACACACACACATGCACGCACGCACGCACTCACACACACACACGCACGCACGCTCGCGCACACACATACACACTTATATATATGACATATATATATAACTTATATATAACATATATATGACATATATATAACATATATATGACATATATATATAACATATATATAACATATATATGACATATATATAACATATATATAACATATATATGACATATATATATATATAACATATATATAACATATATATGACATATATATATATAACATATATATAACATATATATGACATATACATATATATATGACATATATATATATATATATATACTAGGGGGGCTTCGCCCCCCTGCGCGCTTCGCGCGCCGACCCCCTATTTATAATTTCGAAAAAGGTTTTTCGTAATTAATTTATTTAAAATAATGTTTTAAATTGTATTATTTTTTCACTACCATGGACACTTTAAAAATTAAACAGATTCACACAACACCTTGGAGGTATTGCTATAGTTATTATAATTTATAAATAAAAGTTTACCAAAATTTAGTGTAATGAAATCAGAATAAAAATAATAAAAAAAAATAAAAACATATTAAATGTTAACTGTAAATTTTAAACTATATGAATTCTTATAAAGCTTATATTTATATTTTAATAATTATAAATGTTAATGAAAAATTAACTTACCAAAAATAGTAAAGTACATATACTTACTAAATTGTAGTATTTTAGTTAACAACTTATTAAAATTTTGGATTATTTTAAACCGTTATAAATAGAAATTCACCTTCTAAAATTAATTTATTTAATGACGAACGATCATCGCCAAAAGTTCTATGTCATTAATATTTTGTACTTTAATAGTAATAAAACTTTCTTCTTAATTAAATTAATTTTTGTATTAGCTTTAAAGAATTATTTATAAAATTATAGCGCTATATAATTAAAACCTGTTTCTTCCATTTCTCCCGTAATTCGTAATTTGCACCCTCTTTCAAAATTTGCGTTTTAATCCATAATTATATCCAATTTATTTTTACTATGCAGAGCCCAAATATTTATTTTGATTATTATAAACAATTCATTTCTTAAATATCCTTCTATTTCTAATAAATACATACTTGTTTATTTAAAATATTGTGTTATATAAATATAAATTATCTACACACTTATATATCCATACAATTTTGAAATATTAATTTAAAAAATATTTAAATTAAATGCTCCTAAATTAATAGTTTTTGAAAATCTATTCAAATGTAATTCGTATTTTATATTGCCACTGTTCAAATTTGAATTTTCTTTTGCCTATACTGTTTATAATAGAATTATCTTAAAAAAGCAATAATTAATATATTTAATTTTTAACTTATTGTATATTTCACATATAGATATTTGGAAAAGTGTATGTTATACTTGATTAATATTTATTTAATCTTCAAACAATTTTGCATCTGTATTTAAAGCATTACATTGCATTTTAGATCCGTTATTATTATTGGGTATACGTTTAAAAATTTTATGAGTTTTATCAAGAATGAGTAGACAAATACACATTCTTTCAAGTTATGTTCACAACTTTTTTTTGCGCAAGGAAAAAATACGTATATTATGTATTCTTAAAAAAACAATTTTAAAATATATATATATTATATAAATATTACGCCGCACGCACACACACCCACATACATACATACATATATATACATATATATGGTCTATTTCACATCAAGTGGTACGATGCTAATTATGTGTAGAATTTATCCTTCTGGGTTAGAATTTCTAATCTTAAGGTCAATGTTACATAAACTACATGTCAATATTCAACTTAAAAAAGTGTAAGTTCGCCGCAATTGATTTTTTTATCCAAAAGTCTAAAAGAAAGCTTGGAGCAATACCTTTCAAATAGTCTGTAGCTTTTTATGGCCTTCAATTCTGTAAAAAGTTATGATAATTTAAAGAAAGACAAAAAATTCACAAAAATTAACATGGTATTTCCCATTTAAATTTTTAAAAAAATTTGGTGTTTGTGTGTTCAAAAACTGTGATGTTTTGAGCGGTGTTAGATCAAAATCGATTGTGGCGTGGTCGCCTTTTGTTGATATTCAATATTTCCGGGCGTTCTATCTCTTCGAAATTTTAAAATTAGGAATTGTAACCCAAGTAGATAAGTTCTAAAGATTATTTTGAACAAAAGTTGTTTATAATGTATTTTTAAAAAAATCAATAGATTTTGAGATAAATAGCTTTGAAAATAATAATTTCTCTAAAAAATTGTAAAATTTCCATTTTTCATGGTAGAATAACTCTTAGGCAAATTATTTTTAACACCTCAAATTTTTTTTCTATCTTCTGGAAGATATTTCCAGTCTGTTCACAAAATTTGGAGTGATTTCAAATTTTCATCGTACCACTGATGTGAAATAGCCCATATATATGGTAATGAACAATTAACTTACCAAAAATAGTAAACTGCATATACTTAATTGTAGTATTTAGTAAAAACCTATTAAAATTTTAGATTATTTGAAACGGATTTAATACAACTTTACCTCCTAAAATTAATTTATTTAAGTCATCGCCAAGAGTTCTATATGTCATTAATATTTTGTACTTTAAGAGTAATAAAACTTTCTTCTTAATTAAATTAATTTTTGTATTAGCTTTAAAGAATTATTTATAACATTTTAGCGGTATATAAATAAAAACCTGTTTCTTCCATTTCTCCCGTAATTCGTAATTTGCACCCTCTTTCAAAATTTGCATTTTAATCCATAATTATATCCAATTTATTTTTCCCTTTAGTTACAGAGCCCATATATTTATTTTAATTATTATAAACAAAGGCATTCCTTAAATAACCTTTTGTTTCTAATAAATACATACTTGTTTATATAAAATATTGTTTTATATAAATATACGTAATCTACTTACTTATATATCCATACAATTTTTAAATTTTGATTTGAATAATATTTAAATTAAATACTACTAAAGTAATAATTTTCGAAAAATTTTTGAAATGTAATTCGTATTTTATATTGCCTCTGTTAAAATTTGAATTTTCTTTTGCCATTACTGTTTATAATAGAATTATCTTAAAAATGCAATAATTAATGTATTAATTTTTAATTTATTGTATATTTCACATATAGATATTTGAAAAAGTGTATGTTATACTTGATTAATATTTATTTTATCTTCGTAAAATTGTGCATATTTTTAAAAACATTACATTAAATTTTAGGTCCGTTTTTATTTTATGAGTTTTATCAGGAATAAGTAAACTAATACACATTCTTTCAAGTTATATTCACAACTTTTTTTTGCGCACGGAAAAAATACATATATTATCTATTCTTGAAAAAACAAATAACACGTACACACACATACGTACACACACATACGCACACACATACACACACACACACACTTCTGGGTTAGAATTTCTAATTTCAATGTAAATGTTATATAAAATACATGCCAATATTCAACTTAAAAAAAGTGTAAATGCGCTACAATTGATTTTTTATCCAAAAGTTCGAAAGAAAGCTTGGAGCAATACCTTTCAAATAGTCTGTAGCATTTTTATGGCCTTCAGTTCTGTAAAAAGTTATGAATTATCTTAAAAATGCAATAATTAATGTATTAAATTTTTAACCCATTCTATATATCACATATGGATATTTGGAAAAGTGTATGTTCACACACACACACTCACACACACACACACGCACGCACACACACAAACACACACACACACACACACACATACACACGCACACATATATATATATGACATATATATATGACATATATATATGACATATATATATGACATATATATAACATATATATATAACATATATATAACATATATATATAAAACATATATATATATGTTGAATTCTGAATTCTTAGACACGGCGGCGGCGGCGGCGGCGGCGAAATATTTATATATTATAGAGAGAAGAGATATATATGTTTTATATATATATGTCATATATATATGTTATATATAACATATATATGACATATATATATAAAACATATATATATATGTTGAATTCTGAATTCTTAGACACGGCGGCGGCGGCGGCGGCGAAATATTTATATATTATAGAGAGATATATAACATATATATAACATATATATGACATATACATATATATATAAAACATATATATGAGCCGCGGTGGCTCATGGGTAGAGCTCCCGACTCTCATACCGAGGGTCGTGGGTTCGATCCCAGACGTGTACCTCTGAAAATTTTTTCATGTGCATTTCTCGAACACCGCGACTCAGTGGCTCGGCGTGTCACTATAATGTGACGCCAGTTCAGATGCGCGTGCGTTTCGTGCACTTGTCAGTGCATGAGAGGCATGGGCATCTGAACTATAGGCAACGTTAGGGACGCGAAGATGTAAAGAGGATCGCGGTGGTTCCATCTGGAGGACAGGAAACTGTAATTATTAGACTAATTACAGTGACCGATGATATCTTCCGATGGACACAAGCACCGCTGTTTCAACTACATGTGCTTTGTGTACAGACACACCGTTCACCTCCGTCGCTGATTAGCCTTGCCAGCATAAATAGAGCGACGTTAAATAACATAAAAAAAAAAAAAACATATATATATGTTGAATTCTGAATTCTTAGACACGGCGGCGGCGGCGGCGGCGGCGAAATATTTATATATTATAGAGAAATATTATCTATTCTTGAAAAAACAAATAACACGTACACACACACACGCACACGCACACGCACACGCACATGCACGCACGCTCGCGCACACACATACACACTTATATATATGACATATATATATAACATATATATAAAACATATATATGACATATATATAACATATATATAACATATATATAACATGTATATATAACATATATATAACATATATATGACATATATATATATATATATATAACATATATATATATAAACACCAGTATCGGTACTTATGGTGACACTTCGTGTTATCTTGGTGTTTTGAGGTTATAAAACATATGTAACGACTCAGATATAAGGGGGAGAATATTAATTGACAGAATAATGCATAAAAAACCAATAACCCAAATACCTAAATACCCCTCACCGGTAAAAAAGCACACTTTGACCTTAAAATATTAATGAAGGATTGAAGTTATAACCTCATTCATAAGGTTGAATAATATTAATTAATTAATAATAATAATATAATATTAATTATATTAATTATATTAATTATATTAATTGAATAATATTAATTAATTAATAATAATAATATAATATTAATGAAGGATTGAAGTTATAACCTCATATATAAGGCCTCCGGCCTCCGGCACCTCGAAAGACGTTATAACTTCAATCCTTCATTAATATTATAACGTCAAAGCGGGGCTCACAAAGATAATTTTCCGATTTTTTATGTGTCGGCATAAGTACGGATACATGGTTGAATTTTCGGTGGAATTATGCTAACGTCGGCATAATTACCCCAAAGTAAGCACAATTCCCATTTCCCGTAAGAATTTGTCGGCATAAGTACCGATTGATCAATTTATAACATATATATGACATATATATATAAAACATATATATATATATATGTTGAATTCTGAATTCTTAGACACGGCGGCGGCGGCGGCGGCGAAATATTTATATATTATAGAGAGATATATAACATATATATAACATATATATAACATATATATGACATATATATTGTAACAGGGTTATTCTGGTGTTTCAGGAGGGTTTTAATTGTCCTGTGCATATCCTCAATGCACAGGAAATATTCTCCGTATGCCGATCAGCTGTATTACCAGACAGCTAACCGATCGTCGGAACCGTCCTTGGAGTGGTGCGAGCTAGCCTCAAGCTCCGCACGACGACGTCTTCCCTGTGTACAATGTGTGCACTTATCTAGTGCACACTTATCCTCCGTTGATGCTCGTACTCGGCTACTCAGTTAAGTGTGTCGTGCTAAGTACAATGCACGACACCCGCGGGGCATGGCGGTATTCGCCTTTGGGATAGGAACTACTCGCGGGTTTAATGAATCGACACTCGCGATTAAAAATGTCAGTGTAATTTATTCTAAATAAATAAAAATTACTAGGTTACATAAGCTTACAAATTATGTCGGGGCGAGCCAAGGCGATGCTAAAACCTTGGCCCAATAACGGTTAAATCAAAATAAGTAAATAATCGCGGGAACAAAAGAAAACAAGCATATACAGTATGTACGTGTGTGTGTGTGCGCCCGCCGCAAACCACGCTCCGAGACACGGCGTCTCGATATGTTCAGGGGGAACGAGATTGCACCAGGTATCGAACACCTGGTTAGGCAGAAGGCCTGATACGGGTAAATTATTGCCGGAGTGTGGAGTACTCCGGCTTATCGAACGCGTGCCTACGCGATAGAGAGAGACACGGCGAGAGTATCCGGCCTCTCGCCCGGGCGATATGGTGCGTCGAACCTTCCTTTGCTCTCTCTCTCGATCCTTCACTACAGTTCGAGGTCGCGGGGCCTTGACCGATCTCACGTTAGGTCGAGCTGCGAACCGAACGATGCTGCCGATCCCGCGTTGTTCGAGGTTCGAACGATACTGCCGGTGTGTCGTGCACACCGGCTCTCCGACGCGCTCGCGCATGCGCCTTACGCGTCTTCAACGGTAGGCTCACGCGATCGGTACGATTTTCGTCTCGCGTGAACCGTCTACCGTTACAATATATATATATATAACATATATATAACATATATATGACATATATATATATATAACATATATATGTATGTTGAATTCTGAATTCTTAGACACGGCGGCGGCGGCGGCGGCGGCGGCGGCGGCGGCGGCGGCGGCGGCGAAATATTTATATATTATAGAGAGATATTGGACGATGTCATTTCGCCTAATTGAATTTTTAGGCGTTTTGACAATGTCATTTCGCCTAAATGAAAGATTTTCCATATTTCTTTTTAGGCGTTATGACACTGTCATTTCGCCTAATCCAAAAAATTGAAATACATGTTTTAGGCGATGTGACAATGTCATTTCGCCTAAATGAAAAATTTTCAAAATTTCTTTTAGGCGTTTTGTCAGTGTCATTTCGCCTAATTAAAAAATTGAGATAAAAGTATTAATATGATGTAACAATGTCATTTCGCCTAAATAAAAAGTCACAATTCAAAAGGAATATTTACTTAGAATGGTATATGTTAAATAAAAAATTTAACAGTATTTCTAGATAAATTAATAACATGTTAGAAAAATAGCTGAGTATATTTCTTTCGCATTTATAACATTATTTCTTGAATAAGCATTTTGTGTTAGAGACATTTTAGATATCACATTTGAAAAGAAATAATGTTTACCAAGTGTATCTGCTGGAAGTGCACATTTTTTTCATTAAAATATAAACGTAGCAGGTATACATAATTAAACTAGGCTATCTTAAGGAGAGAGGGCAAGGACTGTTTTAGATGCCAGAATCATTATAAGCATTGATGAATCAAGTATATTTAATTAGCATGTGCATTATGCAGGTTAAGTGAAAGTTTTTAAATTGCACACACCACACATTTTTTGCATGGTCATATTGCATAGGCTTTAAGGAGAAGCCGCAGTCTATTCCTTACACGTATATACCGACATTATCGAATTTCGTTTTATGCAATTAATTTTTGTTTAATCTCAATTGTGGGAACATACCTACATTCTATGAAATCTATAGATTGTTGGTATGTTAGCCGAATTTGAAAATTTTACGTATTCATTAAATAAAACGAAAAATCGTAATGTCGGTACTACGGCTTCCCCTCAACACCAAAACCGAATATCTCACATTATTATTGAAACAAAAAATAATCATCTGTTATTCTATTATTCTGTAAACATGACCATAACCAATTTTTTCGTTCCTGTCATAAATGTTTCTGCGACGAAAAAATATTATAATTGTACCATGCAAAACATGGTTAAAAAACTGAAAAGTAAAAATTGTTTGACGGACGTAAGGAAGAACGCGGAAAAAAATGTGTCGAAGAAAAGAAAAAATAAAGAGGATGAGTCAAGAAACATTAGATCAAAATTAAAAAATTTTGTGATTGATAAAAAAAAGATTACGAGATGCAAAAATCCAACCACACGAGGCCACCATCATAATGGTTATTTTTATAAAATTCGCAACACTGTAGGCGCTACGACGTAAGTATTAATGTTTATATACATATAATAGTTATTTATATACTTAAAAAGTAAATTACTCTCAAGAGGCATATAAAATTTATCACCTTGATTAATAAAGGCCTTTTTTATTCGACAACAATTTATATGTTAATATGCAAATTTTTTCAATGTAATAAGATGTTTTGGTATGCTTAATTTGAAATAATAAATTTAATTTGATATTTGTAAAAGAGACTAAAATAAATGCCCAAGGAAAGAACTAAGTCTACGTGGAATAAAGTGGATCTACGGAGGATTAAAATAATCAAGGGAATAAAATGCAGTTGTACTCCCTTCATATATAGGTCAATAAAGTGAACGTTTTAGATGACAAGGGTGAAAATAATATTATAGTTTTAACTTCGCAGCCTTATAAATATTATTAAGAAAAAAAAGGAAAAAATATTTAATAAATAGTTATTTATGCACCATGGGAGTAAAGTAGGCGTTTATTCCCGGGATGAAAGTTACTGCCCGAGCTTCAGCGAGGGCAGTAATTCATCCAAGGGAATAATCGCCTTTTACTCCCGAAGTGCATATAAAATTTTTCACCCTAATCATTTGGAAAGCCACTTTATTCAACAACAATTTCTTTACAAATTTCTAAAATTTTTCAATATTCTAAGATTTTTTTGTTGTATTTAATTGAACAAAATTAATTTAATGTAGGAAAAGACTAAAATAAGTGTTAATAGACAAAAAAGTAAGTCTACGGTGAATGCAGTTGCTCTGCGAACAATAAAATGGGTCTACGCTGAATAAAATGAGTCTACGAGGAATAAAATGAGGACGTCGGACCAAAATTATAGGGATGTGCACCTTCACCCCAAAAATTATGTTTAAAATATTGAATTCAAAATTTGAAAAAATTCACACGGGTAGCTTAAAACATAAGGGAGGGCCTGACGTTTTCATTTTTAAAGAAAAAATAATTTTATTAAGTATAATTGAAAACAATTCTTGGTCGGTAATTATTAGTCAAAAAATGCATAAACTTTCAATCTAAACATCGTAATTAAATTATCGGTTTAAAAATCTGAAAAAATTTAGTTATATTGTTTAAAATATGCCTGAGGGCCTGACGTTCAGGATTTTGTCAAATATTCATTCTTTTGTTTCTAAAAAATATAAAAACTGAACATTTTCTAAATCCGACTCTTCTGGAAATGCAAAATATTTATTAGCAATCGGATACTTAAACCGTTCTCGTTTAGTCTACTAAATAGGTATTTTTCTTAGGCGGTTTATGTATTAAGGGAATAAAATGAGTTTACGGGGAATAAAGTGAGTCTACGGGGAATAAAATAATCAAGGGAATAAAATGAAATTTTAGTCCCTCCGTAGAGGTCAATAAAATGGACTTTTCAGATGGTTAGCGTGAAAAAAAAGTTATTTGAAATTTGTTGTTCATCAAGAATAGTTAACGGGGTGCCAAAGCCAATTTTTATCCTGTCTACCTTACCGACCTCGAAAATTACATAAAATTAGTTATAATTAAAAAAGTCCGTTAATTTCCGTAAATCGAGGAGAAGAGTACCCTTCCTTTATTAATAATCTATCCCTGTTCAAAATTTGAAGCAAAAATATCTATTGGTTTTCGCGTAATCCCTTACCAAAAATGTTGACGTACCTTTGAATTAGACGAGCATATAACCTCAAATTGCACGAAATTATCGTAAATTTTGGTAAGGGATTACTCGAAAACCAATAGATATTTTTGCTTCAAATTTTGAACAGAGATAGATTGTTAATAAAGGAAGGGCACTGTTCTCCTCAATTTGCGTAAATTGTCGACCTTTTTTTAATATAATTAATTTTCTGTGACTTTTCGGGCTGGTAAGGTAGGGAGGATAAAACTTGGCTTTGGTACCCCCTTAATAAAAATAGTTATTTATGCACCAAGGGACTAAAGTAGGCGTTTATTCCCGGGATGACAGTTACTGCCCGAGCTTGACCGAGGGCAGTAATTCATCCAAGGGAATAATCGCCTTTTACTCCCGAAAGCCACTTTATTCAACAACAATTTATTTAAAAATTTCTAAATTTTTTCAATATTCTAAGATTTTTTGCTGTATTTAATTAAACAAAATTAATTTGATTTAGTATTTGTATAGGAAAAGACTAAAATAAGTGTTAGTGGACAAAAAAGTAAGTCTACGGTGAATAAAATAAGTCTACGGGGAATAAAGTAAGTCTACGGGGAATAAAATAATCAAGGGAATAAAATGCAATTTTAGCCCCTCCGTAGAGGTCAATAAAGTGGACTTTTCAGATGGTTAGGGTGAAAAACAACTTTATTGATTGCCACGAACCAGTGTAAAAAATTCTGGTAAAAGATGTCGATGTTTCAAACGTTTTAACCCCGTCCATTGTCAAGACATTGATTATAAAGTAAAATATTACATGATTTATTTTATAATAATTTACTATATGAAATAATACTTTATTTCATATAATTATTGACGAAACGTCGGCATCTTTAATTTATAATAGCTTTTTACGCTTATTAAACTAAACACTAAAATTATGAATATTTAATTTATACAGCTATTTAGTGTGCAAGCTCGTGGACTCGGATGAACAAAAATGTTCCGGAACTTGTACGCTTACAAACGGAGAGTACAGAGAAGGAAGAATTCCACACAATCATGCTCGTTCCAAAAAACTAAATAAGGTTAGGAAATTCAAAAAAAAGTTGTATAAGGCGGTGACTTCACCTGGAGCTATAGAACCGAGCAGTGTCTACAATACTTTAAAACAAAAGTAATTTATTTAGCAATACAATCACATTTTTTATGTTCATTCTATATTTACTTACTAATGTATTTACACAATAGCTACGTATAAGATCTTCGCTACGTCGATATAAGGAATTTATAGGTACACAGAGAGAAAAATGTATATTTATATGCATATCTTATAATACTTTTTTCGATTTAACCGGACGTCGGACCAAAATTATAGGGATGTGCACCTTCACCCCAAAAATTATGTTTAAAATATTGAATTCAAAATTTGAAAAAATTTACACGGGTAGCTTAAAACATAAGGGAGGGCCTGACGTTTTCATTTTTAAAGAAAAAATAATTTTATTAAGTATAATTGAAAACAATTCTTGGTCGGTAATTATTAGTCAAAAAATGCATAAACTTTCAATCTAAACATCGTAATTAAATTATCGGTTTAAAAATCTGAAAAAATTTAGTTATATTGTTTAAAATATGCCTGAAGGCCTGACGTTCAGGATTTTGTCAAATATTCATTCTTTTGTTTCTAAAAAATATAAAAACTGAACATTTTCTAAATCCGACCCTTCTGGAAATGCAAAATATTTATTAGCAATCGGATACCTAAACCGTTCTCGTTTAGTCTACTAAATAGGTATTTTTCTTAGGCGGTTTATGTATTAAGGGGATATTACTTAAAATTGGTAAAATGAATTTTGACTTCAAAAATTGTTATAAATTAATTTCTTTTTGTTATTAAAGTTATATTTACATACAACTATAAAAATTGAAATATTTCACATAAATAAATCAAAATTTTATACTACCATTCTCCGTAAGCTGAAAAAATGCATTAGCTTGTGCGCAGGATTCCATTTTGACCGATGAACCAATTTTGATCTAACACCTCTCATTTTGTAGCGAAAACATGTCATTTTAGACTGCAGTTATTTAGATTGTGATATTTCTAAATCCAAAATTATTGGATTAAAAGAATGTAAAAAAATTAAAAATAAATTTCCAATTATTCAAAAATTTGACATTCTTTTAACCCAATAATTTGAGATTAACAAATATCAGAATCTAAATAGCTTCAGTCCAAAATGACATGTTTTAGGTACAAAAAGGGAGTGATCAGATCAAAATTAATTCATTGGTCAAGTGTGTATCCTGCGCATAAACCCAAAATGCATTTTTCCAGCATACGGAGGATGTCAGTATGATATTTGGATTTATGTAGGTGAAAATCTTTCAATTTTTATAGTTGTATGTAAATATAACTTAACCCTTTGTTGTACATATTTTTCTATTTAGTGATTTTACTTGAAAGGTTTTACTCGGGGGTTTTTGGGATCGCTAATCAGAAATCTGAAGTCAGAATTTTGAAATTTTCAATTCAAGATGGCGATTCCGAAAGTTTGGAAAATATAGATGTACATGCTTAACAATCACTACTCAGGAGTTTTCGGGGTTGCTGACTACAATTTTACAATTTTGACTTTAGATTTGTAATCAGCGACCCCGAAAACCCCTGGCTAGAGATTTTCAAATTGATACATTTTTTTTTTAATTCTGAACCGCCATCTTGAATACGCCATTTTGATTTGAAAATTGCGGCATTTGGACTTAATATTTGTAATCAGCGACCTCAAAAACCCTCGAGTAGAGTTTCAATTTGCTACACCGGTTAGATTTTTCAAAAATGAAATTTTTGAAAAAAAGGCATTTTTTATGTTTGTTTATACATATATAACAATTATAATAAACAATTATGACAAATAAACCATTTCCCTATATGCTCTTACTGATAATTTAGTATACGAACTAAAAAAACCGGACATTAATACGTTAACAATTGATTAAATAGCGAAAATCTGAAGTTAAGTTGGTGGTAACGTGGGTTAAATAATAAAAAAAATATTTATTTATAACAATTTTTAAAGTCAATATTCATTTTATCAATTTTAACTGTAATACTCCCTTAAATGATATGCTTTGGAACACTGTATTCGCCCATTTTTTAGATTCATGCGTTGAAATACACTTTTTTACCTTGTTTATATAAATAATTAAAAGAATGTACAATCTTTTTAAACATTTTGTATTGACTTATTAAAATATATATAATTCCGCATTGATCTTTTAAATATAAGTTGAAGCCTGTTTTTATCTATTGAAACTCGGTACATTTTTTGTAACTAGTAACTAGAATCCCATCTATTTTAAATATTCTCATTTCTAGCAGGGGACATAACTTTAAGATTTCAAAAATTTCAGTAAATTCTTAAAAATTTGTTTACCCTTTTTGACTGATTTCGTTTCATTCCTTTATCCAAAAACGTATAATTGTATTATAAATTTCTTAGATTCGTACGTAATTAATAAATACTATTTTCCTACAGGTATCCAAAGTGTGCTAAATTGTTGCCGTTTCGTAGTATAGAACGGTCACTGTATAGATGGCGTAACAGAGCCTTAAGTAAATCAAGTTTAGGTAAAGTGACATCATTTGAAGAAATGATTACTCTGTTAAATAAAAAAATAAAAAAGAATGCTCTTAAATATGAAGTTGGAAAGAAAATGTTCCATGTGCAATGTACTGTGATAAATGCTGGACTACATAAGCATATGGCTTTTTATGATACAAAGCTAATAAAATCACTTGAAGATGCGACTGAATGGCATGTGGATGCCACATACAAAGCAACTCCAATGTTAAAAGAGAAAACCCAACTTTTAACAATAATGGCAGTCTATTTTGGAAAAGTAAGTCTATCTAAATTGTGAAATTTATTTCTTACAATAAGTAATAGAATACATATGTATATTACAGTAATATCAGTATATGAACAATTTTAACAAAAATCGGCCTTTTAAGTGTTCAAAAATTTTGGAAAAAATATTTTCGGGCACATCTTTCGGATCCGATTTTTCTTGTTATGTATAACATATAGAAGAAAAATCCGTATAAGTACAAACCGAAAGTCCGTGCAAACTTTTTTTAGAGCTTTTTCATAGTTATTGTCAATTAGAGCAAATTTTGTAAAAAAATTAATTACACTTTAATCGCTTATAACTCGGAAACAAGTGGAAATAGATACCCAAACCGAAATCTGGAAGAAAGCTGAGATCAAGTAGATATATGATTTAAAAAAAATTAAGCTCAAATCAGTGAATTTGACTCAAAGTTATAGAGAAAAAAGAAATGGAAGAAGTTTAATCCAACATTTTGTTTCCGAGCAATAAGCGATTAAAGTGGAATTAATTTTTTTACAAAATTTGCTCTAATTGACAATAACTATGAAATAGCTCTAAAAAAAGTTTGCACGGAGTTTTGGGTTGTACTTATATACGGATTTTTCTTCTATATGTTATACATAACAAGAAAAATCGGGTCTGGAAGGTGTGCCAGAAAATTTTTTTTCCAAACTTTTTGAAAAGCCGACTTTTGTTGTAATTACTCATATATTAAAAATTTTATAAAGGCGACATTGTGTGTCAAGGGCGTAAAGTGAGCTTCTTCAAGCCGTGTATGGTTTAGCAGTACGAATGTGCACGCTGGCTGTAAGTCGAGTGCGCTGATCACCGAAGCCCTTAGTGCACACCATATTTTTTTCTAACAAGTGCACGAATGTTAGCCTGTAAAGAGCTTCCAAAAACGGTAAACCATGGCATTTACTTTAACTATCAAATTTATTTTGAATCGCCATCATATTCAAATGTATATATGAGAGATTCCACAGAACTTTTGACCTTAAGGTCAAAAGAAAATTGAAAATTTATTTTAAAGGCACATCTTTGAAATTTATCGAACCATTTCTAAATAACAGTAGTAGCATAAAAAACATGGGGCCACTCATTTTTTTAAAAAATTTTTTTGTAAAAAATCAAAACAATTATTTTAATGTAAAACATACTACTTTTCATAAAGAAATAAAATTTTACATTTTTTTTTCAAATTTAAGGTGAAATGTTAAAAAATTTGATAAAATATGCAGCATAATATGCGTTGGAAAGAAAAATTTTGTAAACCAAAAATATCATTTTAATGAATATCAAATAAAGGAAATATAACAAAATATGTAATATATATGAACATTATAACTAAAACAATAATACTTTTTTGACACAGTAGGCGTATAATCGCATTTTATGCATTGTTTATGTTTTTTCAAATGCGAATTTCCGCATACTGCATCGAAAAATATCGTTCGCAACACGTGCGTTAGAAAGTTGCAACCTCGTGTGACAAAAAAACATTCGGTCCGGTTTCCCCAAACCTCGTGTTTTTTTAATACACGCGGTTGTACCTTTTTACGCGCTTGTTACGAAATACACTAATTTTGACATACTATGTGTAAAATTAACTTTTACGCATCCAAAATCGTGCGTAAAATTTAATTGATGTATTCTGCACTCGAATTTCACTTTGTTACATACTGTGCGTAAAATCCGATTTTACACCCTATTTCCAATGACGCATAAAAATTAAGTTGACGAATACTAATAGAAATGGCAAAAAATAATGTATTTAGGGGGCTACAATTATATGTACTACTTATATAGATAATTAAACATCTTATTTTCTCGGAAAGTAAAAATTTCATTTTGTTACATTTTTCTTACGTTTGTTTCAGACAAACGAATAAGAATTTTTCTTAAGTATTATAGGTTATGTTCTTAAACAGTTAATAAAAAAAGAGCAATTACTTCCATAACCATTGATAACTAAATAGTATGATTTTTTTCAATGGGGGGCGCATACGTGTATTTAACTTTGCGAGAGTACAATTTTTTTTCTATACGTTACACACTTACAAACCAAACGCGATTTTATTTGTCTGCTCAATAAGTATCATTTTCCACGGAGAAAATTTATGAGAATAATTTCTTTTTTTTTTAAGAGCTAAAAGTAAAATAAATTAGTTTTTTTAAATAGTGGTTACGGATATTCATAAAATAAATTAATCTATGTAGGTTGAAGCACACCTCTAAAACTCTTACATTATATTCTGTGATCTGTGAAGATTATATAAAAAATTATCCAAACCATTTTTAATAAAAGTTTTTTTTTATATAAACCTAATAAAGCAAAAAATAGAGCGAGTAACATAGAAAATTAGTTAAAATGCAATAAATTATAATTTTTTTAAGTAATATATTATATATTATTAATATAATAAATAACGGTTACTATACTTTGTGACTTTTTTCTACAAGGAATAATTTTTTTAATATGATGAAAATCATCAAATAGCATTGAAAAGTGAAAGTAACAAGAAAGTCAAAAGTTCTGTGGAATCTCTCATATACATTACTGCGTGTGCATATATATATGTATATATATACATATATAATGAGTCTTTATTATTTGCTAAATCGAATCAGCGAGCAATAAAGAATTTTTTGTAACACATGCTCGAAAATCGCGTTTTTGCTCCCTAAAAATAGAGACTAAAGTAGTCCTTTTGCGCCCATAAAAAAAACACTCGCTGCTGAAAAAAAACGCCCGCTGAACCTCCAGAACGGACGTTTTTTTTTCAGCAGCAGGCGATTGTATTCATTTGTACATAAACACACGCACGCTCACGTACACGTACGTACACATACATACACGCGCACGCACACGCACATGCAGGCATACCTATAAGCATGCACCACTTATATATATACATACAATTGAATTTAGTGGCGATTTAAAATAAATTGGAGAGTTAACAAAAAATTGACATAGTTTACCGCTTTGGAAAGCCCTTTAAACGCGATCATTCGTGCACTTATCACAAAAATATGGTGCGCACCAAGGGCTAAGTGGGCTTTTGACCTCGTGTGTTAAAGACCTACTTTACGCCCTGTTTACACAATATACTATTATTGACCGCGGGTTGCTAAAGGACTGCTGTAGGCCCTATTTTTAGGACTCAAAAATGCGTAATTCGTGCATGTATTAAAAAAAACTTGTTACGCAATGTAAAATATTTTAAAATCGATTGCAGGCTGTACCGTTTGCGTGGGTTTTAATGACAAGGCGAAGAACGTGCGATTACGTTAGAGTTTTTCAGTTCTTTAAAAAAAAGTGGCCGATAATAAAACCCGATAACGTTATATGCGACTTCGAAAAAGCGCTGCACAAGTCGCTGATGAAAACATTCTCCACTAACGTTAGCGGCTGTTACTTCCATTACGCGCAAGTATGCTATTTAATTATGTCAGTAAACGTTTTCAGTAACTACATGAGTGAATACAATTCTTTTACATTGGTTGAGTTTTATTTGGATTTTGGAATGAATGTGACTTTTATCACTTTAGCAAAGCGAGGTTAAAACCTGAAACGAATTGAACATAATCTTTCACGCGAATATCCCATGAAATTTTACTACAATTTTTAGTTTCGTACCAATAAAAAGAACGGGGTGCCAAAGACAAGTTTTATCATCCCTACCTTTACTGTCCTCGAAAATCACATAATAGTATATTGTGCCCCAATGTCGTAAAATGGACCTTTTTAGGTGCCAAGTGTAGATTTGCTTTTCGAGGTGAACGTGAGCTAGCACAAGCCGAAGCCGAGTGCTGCAAGCATTTGAGTTAAAAAGCCTATTTAGCCCTTGGTGCACACCATATTTTTTGTGACAAGTGTACGAATTGTAGCGTTCAAAGGGCTTTCAAAATCGGTAAACTATGCAATTATTGCGCCTAATCGTCGCAAAATTCAATATATTCATGAGCGGGTGGTAAAGTACTCTTGCGCAGTTAAACATCTATCTGTGTTTAAAATTGAAAGCAAAAAATTAATTTTTTTAATTTGATGCAAAATAAAGACATTAAATACTGGCTAGTTTCCGAGATATCCCATACCAAAAATCTTGACATGCCTTTCAATTAGACGAACATATAACCTCAAATTGCACGAAAATATCGTAAACTGTAAGGGATTTGTCGAAAACCAATTGATATTTTTGCTTCAATTTTTGAACAGAGATAGATTGTTAATAAAGGAAGGGCACTCTTCTCCTCAATTTGCGTATAAATTGTCGTCCTTTTTGAATTATAACTAATTTTCTGTGACTTTTTAGCCTGGTAAGGTAGGGAGGATAAAACTTGGCTTTGGTACCCCTTTAAGCAACGATATATGCAGGTTTGGCCGAGTTAGACAGTTTATGCCAATGTTTCGCAATGTTCGTCGTCATCAATGAGTAATTTTAATTTTAATCCATTAAATATCGAATACACGAATGACAAAACGAGTGACAACATTTTACAAAAATTTAGCAGAGTTTTACAGTACTTACAAGTAGAGTGTTTTAAGTGCGGGAAACTGATCTTTACTCAACTCTAGAATATGTTTGCTACTATAAAAATATGAAGAAAGTCTGAGTTTTAGACTCTCATGCGCTTTTATACGATAAATATGAGCAATAAACGAAAGATGTCGCAAAACTTGGTCGTTTACTTTGGTCGCTTATAACTCTGAAACAAACAGAGATATGTATACTCAAACTCATGTTCAAAAGAAAGCTGAGATCGAGTAGATTGGATTTAAAAAAAGAAGCTCAAATATCTTGATTTAGTCCAAAGTCACGAAAAAAATAAGAATTTAACGATATTTTGATGAATATTTTGAAATAAAAAATGTATTAGGCCAAAATTCTTAGGCCAAAATATCGTTAAATTCTTATTTCTTTCGTAACTTTGGACTAAATCAAGATATTTGAGCGACCTTCTTTTAAATCCAATCTACTCGATCTCAGCTTTCTTTTGAACATGAGTTTGAGTATACATATCTCTTTTTGTTTCAGAGTTATAAGCGACCAAAGTAAATGACCAAGTTTTGCGACATCTTTCGTTTTTTGCTCATATTTATCGTATAAAAGCGCCTAAGAGTCTAAAACTCAGACTTTCTTCATATTTTTATAGTAGCAAACATATTCTAGAGTTTGGTAAAGATCCGTTTCCCAAAGTTGAAATACTCACCTTGTTAGTAGTGTTTACGAAACTTAAGGAAGAATTAAAGTCTTTCGCATTACTTAGCCATTCTACACATTGTTTAATATTATCTAGACAGTGTTTAGTAATTTTTGCCACGAAACTTACGTACCTAACTCTGCTTCTAAATGTCAAACTTTTGACTAATATTTTATTTTTACCAGCTACTAATTAAATTTGTAAAGTCGCTACTAATCCTTATAGACACTACTAAACATTGCGAAATATAATGCCTACAAAATTTAACAAAAGACTGCTAAAAAGTTAAATATTTTCAGTGATCGAAACCTACAACAAGATATTCCACAAAGAAGTTTATTTTTCTAACTTTGATAATTTCTTTCAACACTGTCTTTCACAGTCAAACTCTGTCAAACTGCTCAAGTTTATTAATCTTATACCTAATTGTGCTTAATATTGATAAACTCTGCCAAACACTGTGAAACTGACTGTTGAATTTTCGTTATATTGACTCTGAATTAATTATGTTTAACACGTAATAATTAATGTATTTATTTATTAAAAATTTTATTTACTTTTTATTGTTATTCATATTACTTATTATTACAGGCGTTATATCGTCAAGCTGTAAAAAAAGGGTTTGCGATAAAAAAAAAAAATTCGGAAAAAAATCCAAAAGCGGACAAGTTTTTAAAAACTTTTATAGCTTTGGCTTTGCTACCAAGTAATGAGATACGACCCGAATTTTTAAAATTGGAAAAAAAAGTTGAAAAGATATTTGGTAACAAATACGACACATTTGTAAATTATTATAAAAAAACGTGGATTGATGGCTACGGTCCAGCAGCATTCAGCGTTTTTAAACAAAAGAACAGGACGAACAATAACATCGAGTCCTATCACAAGCGACTGAATAGTACAATTAAGACCAAATTAAGTGTTTCTTCATTTATAGGTATGTTTCAAAAATAAAAAATTGTTCATGTAATCTGATTTAGTTTAATTTTGTGCATTAATGTCTTGCGTTTTTTTATATTGATATGTTAAAATTGAAGCTTTTTTTATTTTGAACAAGTGCTTTCTTTATAAAAACATCGCAAACCTTGGTCGTTCTTACCACCACGATGAAAGCATAAAAAGGAGAAACATTTAACAGAAAAATTAGTTTAATCAATAATCATACTTTAGAAAACAAGATTATTGAATCATTGCAACTTTTTTTTATTGGGTTTATCCACTTACAGGATAGTGTGGCCGAGCTTTTCTTACCCTCTGTTTTACCATTTCTATTTTATTTCCTAACAACCTACTTAACATCCTACCTAACAAACAATCTCGCATTCGACCGGGGTTATGCCCGTGGAGAGAGGGAAAACCTGTGGCCAAACTCATTGGGCTAAATGCTAATTTGGTGTCAAATTCAAATTGCGTAGACCATGACACCGAAACAGTGTGTTTCACACCTACCGATCCCGAAAGCTGCACGATTATTGGAAGAGACACTTGTAAATCTATATTTAATCTATTTGAACGTTATAATATGTACAATTCATTCCTTTAATTTTTTATAATGTTTTAATTATACTTATAATCTATTAATTATACTTATTTTGAACTGACGATACACTCCACCTTATTTCTATAATCTCTACTCTTAACCTTCGCCCGCTATCTCCAGAGACAAAAGGCTAACTCTAGTCAAACAACGGGCGAAAGGAACGCGAATGGTTTATTAACTATTTCAATTTCTGTACAATTATTAATAGTTCATGCAAGATTGGGCGTTGCATATGATTTCTGAAAATAAATTGAGTTATTCTAAGACTTTTTTTATTGAATTAGTTATTAAAGAATAGTCACCTTCGAAGTTGGGTACCCTTACCGAATACTAAAAGACTTGGATATTTAATAATTTTTTTTATATATTTTCTACGAGAAGGTTAACGAATTTTGGGCAAATTTTTCATTTATTTTGGAGTTAAAAATCATCATTATTATGTTACTAACTAAAAAAATTATTTTTTTCCCACATAAATAGATTCCATTGGTAGTATATAAGTGTACTTGAAATAATAATAAATACAAATATTTATAATAGTATAGGCAAGAATACTCCTCTTTGATTAACCAACTCTCTTGAAGTTAACCAACTAAAATCTTTTATTTTCTACTAGGGTTCAGTTATAAGTTTCTTTAACCAATGGATAATTTGTCACTATTACAATTTTTTAAATTCATTTTAGATATGATTAAAGACCTCCTGGCTTCCTACAGAGTCGACATTATGACCATTAAGAAAAATGGATTTACAAGTCGGACGCCAAAAATTAAGACAACTCTTAGGAGCGACAAAATTTTAAATTTATGGGCCGATTACGAGGCAAAAAAATTAAGGGCTTCAGAGATTTTGTCGATTCTACGCAATTATGTCGGCGATTTTGTAAAAAATTTGGAATTTAATTATGAGGAGTACGATTCAGGTATTTCAAGTACACTGTATTAACGTCATTTTTATTTTACTATTACAAAGCTACCTCTATGAGGAAGCAAGACATTTCAAAATTTCAATGAAAAAAATAGCCTTGGCCTGGGCTCGAACCGAGAACTCGAGCCTATCTAGGAGTGTCACGTTAACCGATTTCGCCACCAACGACATTAGCTATTCTCTTCATTGAAATTTCTATTAACACGCGATTTTTAGTCTAAATGTAGGATGGGTCGCATCATTTCAGGGGTAATTTTAATTTTTCACTCGGCCATTTGCTTCTTTTATATTTAAGTTCGATATTTTAAATGTGAGGATTTTTTTATCAAATTAAATTATTAACTGCCACAAATTTCTATTGGAATTACATAGATCTTGATGATGATCTGGATGAAAGTGCAGTAAACATTCTTGCCGATAATTTGGAAACTGATAATGAACTCATGCAATATGACCAAGATAGTACCATGGCTTCTGTCAAACGTAAAAGGCGGAGGATTCGTGGTAAGATACAAGGGAATTACTTTTTCATTCAATAAAAAATTATCCTCAATGAAAATTTAAATTATATACGTATAATAATTATATTAATCTTCTTACCCTCCCTACCTTACCACCCTCAAAAGTCACAGAAAATTAGTTATAGTTAAAAAAAGGGCGTGGATTTACGCAAATATGGGAGAACAGTGCCCTTCCTTGATTAATAATCTATCTGTGTACAAAATTTGAAGCAAAAATATTGACTAGTTTTCGAGAAATCCCTTACCACAATTTTCGATAATTTCGTGCAATTTGAAGTTATATACTCTTCGAATTGAAAGGCATATCAAAATTTTTAATTCATATATATTTTAAACATAGGTATAGATTATTAATAAAGGAAGGTCACTGTTCTCCTAGATGTACGTAAATTTACTTCCTTTTTTAATTATAAGTAATTTTATGTAATTTTCAAGGTCGGTAAGATAGGGAGGATAAAACTTGAATTTGTTATCCCTTTAATAATTTCTTGGTAATTAAAGAAAGAATAAATGAATTACCAAGTTTTCTCGGTGGAAATAAAAGTATATCAAAGTATATAAAAAATGTACCAAAATAGCGTGTACTTTACATACACTTTACACCCGAATGTCGAACAACTTTTGTTATATCTTTGCGTAAATGTTACACTTTACGCTTGGTATGCAAAAATGTTGCATTTCGCACAAACGTAAAAGCACTTTTATCCACTTTAATACTCATACATATGTTCATAGATTTTAATGAGACAAATATATTATTGCTAAAAGACTTTTTCGACACTCCTTGCGAAAAGCGCAAATTTTCGCAAGCCCAAAAAAATACAGGCTCAAAATCGAACTTTCCACACGTCATATCCAAATAGTACATTACGATACTAATGCGAGAAATTAGATTTTCGTCTCGCGTGTCGTTTACGCCCGAGCGAAGCCAGATGAGAATCTCTTTCCCGCACATATACAGTACGGTATTTTTTGATACAACATGTGGAAACCTCGATTTTGAACACGTAGTTTTTGTTCAGCATGCGGAATGTCGCACTTGCGGAGTATCGAAAAATACCATACGATACAAGTAAGAGAAACAGATTCCCGTATCGTGTGCCTTTCGAGACGAAAGTCTACTTTCTCGCACTAGTACCGTAAATGTATTATTTCGTCGGTAATGATTCGGTGTTTAGTGTGAAATTGATCCTTGCGGCTGCATGAAAATCTCGATCAATTAGTGATAAAAAATTTAGAAATAACTCACACTCAATCCTCTAAGCAATTGGAAGAGCGTTACAGAGAGATTTAAAAAACCTAACTCATTGTTATTTAAAAAATAAATAGAGAATCCAACTTTTTACTCTCACATCTCCTTAGCAATAGTATATCACGACACTGTTGTGGGAGATGATTTCGCTCGAAATGGTTCATACGAGCAAACGACTGAGAACATTGAGCAAAATATAAAAAAATCTTGCAATTGGAATTGAACATGGGTGAACTGAAGGGGGTACTCAATCCAACATGGCGCAGAACGGACAACAAGTTTCCGTATAGAATGAATTGGGCGTTGAAAGACTTCAATTGAGATTTTGTCCGTTCTGTTGCGCCATATTGAATTGAATACCCCCTCCAGGCACCCATGTTCAATCCCAATAGTTACGATATTTACAGTACGACAACCTATATCAAATATGTATACCTATACATCAAAATGTACCACTATAGCTGCTGAGCAAAATATACTAAAGTATATTAAGAAAAATTCGTTGTAATATTGTATATGCACAATTATAAATATATGAAAATATATTTAAATGAAAGAAATTTTAAAGAATTTAATACTGGATGCAATGTTGTGCACAGATATGAAAACACGAGAACGAGACTAGAAAGTGTTATAATAAAAGTAACGAGTGAAATTTACAAATACATAAGAGAAAATAAAAATAGAGTTTTTATTGGTTATCAAAACTGTAGAGTATATGACATTATCGATATAAGACCGTGTTACAATTGTGGAAGATTTGGACATAGTGGTAATAAGTGTACAAATAGTAAAGTTTGTTTGAAGTGCGCTGGTCCTCATAATACCGAAAATTGCATGAATATAGATAAACTAGCTTGTGTAAATTGTGTATATCACAATAATAAATTTAACAAAAATTATGACTTTAAACATGTGGCTAATGATAGTGAGTGCTGCCAAGTGTTAAAAATGAAAATTAAAAAATTTATAGATAACATTGACTATCCGATGAGTCCAAGTATACCAAGATACATCGGTAAATTAGATTTTAAACATATAACTAATAGAAAGGTAAATAGGATAAAGGCTAAATCTACTATGTCGGTATCATCTATTGCATCAAACAGCTCAAGTATCCAGCAAGATCATCAAAATGGAAAGCAACATTGAAGTGATTTCTGAGATATTAAGTGATACTTTAAAAAAAGAATTGGTTGTAAAAAATTTTGATACTTTAAATACTTATATAAATTCTAATAAGGACAATATCTTATATATTAATATAAGAAGTTTAAATGCGAATTTTAACAAATTAGAAATTTTAATTAATGGTCTGAGCATTAAGCCTTTTATGATTGTTTGTGCTGAAACTTGGAATTTGGAATATTATCAATACTTTAATCTAAAAGGTTACAAAATGCATTACAATAATAGTAAATTGAATAAATCGGACGGTGTCGTTATTTATATTGATGAAAATATAAATGAATTTACTGAAATAATAGAAATTGGTAAACTTAAAATTCTCAATACACGTATAAATAACGAAATAGTAAATATAGAAATTTCTTCAATATATAGATCTCACGATATAAGTAAGACGGATTTTCTTATGAATATAAAAGAATTGTTAAAAATAAAAAAAAATATCACTAATCATATAATAGTAGGAGATTTTAATATTGATATTTTGGGTTTAGACAATGTTAGCCAAGAATTTCTAAATAATATTCTAGTAAACGGTTACTATCCAGGTTTTCAATCTATTACAAGACCATCTAGCTTATCTGATAATGGATCTTGTATTGATAATTTTTTTATTAAAATGAAATCACTTAACACTAAATCTTGCAAATTAATATACACAATTACAGATCATTTTCCTTTATTTTTATCAATTAAAAAGATTAAAGTATCTAGAACTGATAGAAAAAACGTACTACTAAAGTATAACAAACTCCATTCTTTTGCTAAAGGTTATAATTGGAATAATATACTAACAATGTCTGATCCTAATCTAGCAATTGGTGTATTAATATCGACTATTAAAACTTGTATTGAGAAGGCTACAGTTACGAATATTAGTAACAAAAGAGATAAAAATAAACCAAGAAAAGGTTGGATAACTAAAGCTATAACAGTTTCATGTAATAAAAAGGAATTTTTATATAATATTTGGAGATTAGATACAAACAATTTATTAAACAAAGAAATATATAAAACATATGAAAAAATACTAAATAAAGTTATCAAAAATGCAAAGATATTGTATGATAAAGAACTAGTTGAAAACTCAACTAGAAATCCTAGAAAATTATGGAATATAATTAACCAAAAATTAGGTAAAAATAAGAAAAAAAGTAAAGCTATATCTTACATATACGATAAACAAATGAAAGTTATAAATAATACTACAGAAATTGCAAATACAATGAATAAATTTTTCACTGACATAGGTACTGAATTAAGGAAAAAAATTATCACACCAACGAATTACAGCAGGAAAATAACGAAAATTAATCAGAAATCAATATTTTTAAACCCGATTGTTGCATATGAAATCATTGATGTTGTAAACGATTTTGATATAAAGAATGGAGGAGTAGATAAAATAAACACTAGAGTATTAAAGACATTATTAAGCTACATTGTAGGACCTTTGGTCCATATTTTTAACTTATGCATAGAAAAAGCTATTTGGCCAGATGCTTTAAAAATCGCTGAAATTGTACCTATTTATAAAGCTGGTGATAAAAACTATGCAGAAAACTATAGACCTATCTCTTTAATATCTAATCTAGCAAAAATCTTGGAAAAACTAATTTATAAAAGATTTATTAATTTTTTAAATAAATGTGATATTTTGTCAAAAAATCAGTTTGGTTTTGTTAAAAATAAGGGAACTAAAGATGCTCTGCAATACATCTCTAGTAACCCCAATAGACATATGATTGCAAATTGACAGCAACTTTGCAAAAAAAATTTGTACCTGTTTATCCAAAATTTGCGTCAATGTAAGTCCTTATTTATTATAAATTTGCTTCAAATCATTTACATGAAAATAGTGACAGCAAATTTATATAAAATTAAAATCAATTGTTGCATAAAATTATTACTTTTTAAATAGCAAGTATTGCTATAAATGTGCTTTTATTTTGTTGAAATAATATTTTAAGTAAATATAATAGAATACTTATATTATTTTTGTGCAACTAGATCGCACGTCGCATCGCCACAACTAGTAAATGTGTTAGACTCTTAAAATTGCAAAAAAGTAACAAAACTTGAAATACTTTACAAAAACACAGATTTTCTTGAATAAAAAATACATTGAAATTATTATTTTCATGATTGCAAAATAGCAACAAATTATCATCAAATCTTGTTGCAATATACTGCACTATGTAAGCATTTACTGATTTAATTTTGCTACCAATTTGCTGAAAAAGAATTTCTCAGATTATGATATATTTCTTAGCAAATATATACCAAAATGATATCAACTCGTGCAGCAGAGTTAAATAACAAATTAATCTAAACCTGCGTCCTTATTTGTTAGCAAATTTATAGCAATTATTTGTTGCAACTTTTTTTAACAATTTTACATAAAATTTAGGTACACGTCACTATTATGTAATGTCTTGTTAGCAAGTTTAACACAAGTTGTTTTCAAAAATTGTGTAGCAAGTTTACACGAAGTTTTAGTCTGTGCAACTCTGTCTATTGGGGAAACTGTACAATTGTTTAGATATGAGCAAACCAATCGCAATAGCTTTTCTTGATCTAGCAAAAGCTTTTGATACAGTAGATCATATTATATTACTGAATAAGTTATATAACTATGGAATAAGAGGTGGTGCTTATGATATCATGAAATGTTATTTATCGAATAGACAACAAAGAGTTAAATTAGATAACGTTTTTAGTTCTAATATGACAGTAAAAACTGGTGTTCCTCAAGGTACAATATTGGGACCACTGTTATTTATTTTATATGTAAATGATATGTTAGCAGATAATATTATCTCATATGCAGATGACACTGCGATAATTGTCACTGGTAAAAATTGGAAAGAAGTTGAATGTTTAATGAATAGCGAATTAGAATCAATCTCCAATTGGTTGGCTACTAATAAATTGTCTTTAAATGTTAAAAAAACAACTTATATTACTTTTGGAAATTATTGCGATAGTGTACCTGAGGTTAATAATTTTAATATTCATATAAATAATGTTAACATAAATAGAGTTGAGTATACCAAATACCTAGGTGTAATTTTTGACTTTAGAATGAGTTGGGGTAAACACATTGAATATATTGTTAATAAAACAAAATATCTTATCTTTGTGTTTCATAAACTGGCCAAGATTATGAACCTGGATACGCTTAGAATGATATATTATGCTTTATTTAATAGTATAATTAGTTATGGTATAATAGCTTGGGGTGGTGCATATAATAATTATATGAAAATATTACATAGTTTGCAGAAAAAATTATTAAAAATTATAAACAAGAATAATTTTATTATTGAAAATAATCCACTAAGTATTGAACAGATTTTTACACTAGATTCATTAATGTTCCATTACGAATCTCTAAAAAGCAATTTTATGTCTTCTAACAGCATAACGAGGAAAAAAAATTTAATTTTACCTCGTACAAGAAGAACAATTAGTTGTAAAAATAGTTATATCAAAGCAATAAATATATTTAATGTGTTACCTAACGATATGAAAATCTTAAGCACCAAAAATAAGAAATCAAAAATTAAAAAATGGATTAAAAATAATATATATTAAAAAAAAGTTTTTATTTTCTGTTGTATTCGTCACAAATTACTTTTAGCTACAGTTGTATACTATTTGTTACTTTGAATAATTGTTAAAGATTTATTATATTAGATTAGTTTAATATTTAAGTTAGTTTTAAGTTTTCTTTTTGTAACCAGTCCCACCAACAGATAACTCCGTTTATCTCTGTGGGAGGTTTGCATGATGTATGTGTTTCTATTATGTAAATTCTTTTCTGGTTAAATAAATAAATAAATAAATAAATAAATAAATAAATAAATATCGAAGTGGACTAAACTGTATAAATAATTGTTTATCATTTTTGTACTTGTTTTATAACATTTTTTTATTATTATTGTAAGAGACTAGTATTAGTACGGTATATACTCTATAATTTATATGGAAATGTATCAAAGAGTATACTTCCACAGACTTCAAAACATTTATACACACTTTGATATACTTTATAAATTACACTAGGATAATGTACGTTTAAAAACAAAATAGCTTAAACTAAACTACTTGTAAAAAGATGAATTTACACGTAATCTTTTATTGTCTTCGATGCAATATTACATCTATTCTATTAAAGTAACAAATATTTTTATTGAAATTGAATTAGATTTCAATGACGACACTGAAGATGAACTTATACATAAGACTGTCCAGAGTACGTGTTTGGAAATTGATTTAGTCCATCAGATAGAAACTGGAATTGAATTAAAAAGAAGGAAAATCTGTGGTAAGAAAAATGAGTTAGATTAAACATAAAGCATTAAAAACTATATCAAAATAATCTCGATAATAATTATTTGTTAGATAATTCTAAAAATATTATTTGGAAAGTTAAGCTAATTTTTGCAAGTAATCAAAATTTGAAAAATTAGGAATAAATTATCATGGAACCTTAAGAAAGTAAAAAATGAAATAGAGTTCCTTTTTAGACTGACAGTTAAATCTCAATGACCCGGGTACAGTTTGATATTTACATTTGTAGAGAAGCAGCTAAATCCGATAAAGAGATTGGATTTTATCCTAAAGCAAATAGACAGCTAAATCCAAATAGCCTAAGAAATAGATTTTAAGCTCAATTCTTAAAACTAATATACAAAGGCTGCTAATATCAAGTAACAGCAAAAAGTCTTTTGGTTGCTTTTTAATCGAGTAGTCAGGTGGGCATTTACAATCAGGAAAAGATTTTTTAATACTTATATCTAAGATGTGTGTTTCAAAGATTTAAAATCTTATTTAAAAGATAAACTGCTTATTTAATACATAAATACTGAAAAATTCTTTGGGTTTAGCTGCATCTCTGATATGATTCGATTTTAGAACAATAAAATTCTCTATCCCGGTAGTACGACCATCCAAACAAAAATTTTATTAGGTGTTATCGGCAAATACACGCGGTATGGTTAAGCAAATGGTACGATCAACTGGTACCACCGTGGTGTGAAATCATACAAAAGTAGCAAGTTTTTTCTTTCCATGATATCAAATAACAAAATTTTCCCTTGGAACTGTGTAGATCCCGATGTTAGTGCAGAAAATACTGACATAAATCATGTACATATGCAGACTACTTCGTCAAAACATCGTGAAGAAACTTTACTTGTACATAATAATGACGTAAATGAAGTTGTGGGAAAGGTCGAAATAGAAAAAGCTTCTGACTACACGGAAAAGAAAAACGGTAAAAACGTGCTATATTAATTAGTAATTTGCTTAATAAGAATCTTTATAAAAGTATTTCTATCTGTTTGCAACTATTTTGTTTTAACACATATATTGAAGTAAATGTACCGAAGGCTGGATACCAAAAATGCATACGTACCTCTGGTGGAGACAATTGATTTATTAAAATACACTACATAAATTTAATATAATTTATTTAATTTAGCTAGTTACTTTATTTAAGATACATTTTTAACAATAAAAACTCATTTATTAACATACTCTTAATAAAGGCTTCGTATTCGGACATTTCTTAAATTCAATGAATAAATAAAATTTCAAAATTTCGCAAACGTACCCACAACCTATTTATTATTCATAATATAGGTATGTTCGACAAATTAGTATCGACAAATCGATAATACCGTATATAGACCTAAACATAGGACTCAGACATTCCGTTAAAACTAAAAGAAGTTTCTTAAGTCTTAATGCTTGGGACTCAATCTATATAGTACAAAAAGTTAGATTTGCTTTTAGTACTAAAAAGATAAAAATAAAGATAAAAAAATTATTAAAAAGATACAGGTATATTTTTCGTGTATGAACTGAAAATTTGAAATTCGATAAGTTAATGTAATGCATAAAGCTGTAGCAAGAAATCTATAGAAAATTTCAGATTATTAGAATTCGCAGTATTTTTGTATTGTGTCTAACTATTAGTACATCAGCTTTCCTTACATTTATATTAATTTATACAATATACAATTAAATTATTTTTTTATATTTTTCTTAAGAAATTTAAGTGTTCTCTATGATTTAATTTATTACGAAAGGTTTATTTTATATTTTTCATTGGATTGGGCTGAAATCTTCAGGAAAGCTTCTTTAAATTAATTGTTAAAAAGTAAGTGAAATGTAATTATAAAAACATGTGTTTAATATTATAAAACATAGAAAAATTTGGTTTTTATACCATATTTTTTAAGAAAAATTTTCATTTTTGAAAAAATTTTTTACTTGAATTGAAAAGTTTTTAATATTTCTGTTGCACCTACTTTTTAAGAATTAATTTAGAGAAGCTTACCTCAAAATTTCAGCCACATCCAATGAAAACTCAAAAATATAAATCTTGCGGCAAGTGAGTACGAACAATTATTTTGGTTCCTTCTCTAAACCAAGGAATGTGAGGGTTCTATGAGGTCAATCATTCTGATAAAAATTTAAAAATGTTCACGAAAACGATATTTATTGAATATATTAGAATGTTTCGCGAAACGGGATGTCGAATTGACATACAAAATGCGAAAATTACTGAGCTTCGTAGACGTCGATTAAATCTGATATTTGAATGTTTATGTATATTTTTAACACTCCGTGTGCGATAACACGATTTCGCTCACGCGTATTCAAAAATCTGCAGACTAAAGCGAGTTTCTCTCAGGTCGTGTTGAAAAATACTATTCAACACTCGTGCGAGAAAATGTTTTTACCTTCGCGTGATTTTTCCGCTCTCGCTTCAGTCATGCGCAAATTGTCCTGCGAGGAAGAAATCATATTCTCGCAGTAGTATCGATAAATATACTGTAATGTAACCTATATTACCACGACTTAAACTTTTAATTAAAACTTTTAATTTTAATGAATTTTTCAAGCGAAACAGTGTCTAAACCCTTGATAATAGAATTTAAACAATTTTTTGCTTTAACGAAAAATAGAAGTATAAGTTCAATTAACGATTAGGTAATCAAAATCTGTTCTCATTTTGTCCCATAGATAATGGTAATTTTAATATCGGCGACCCACTAAGGTTTTCAAAAGTCAAGGAAATTAGAGTTAGGAAGTCAATCGATTCTTGCGCTTCTACCGGCGAATTGAGCCTACTACGGACAGGCGGCAGATTAAGAAAAATGCCAGCGAAATTTCAAGATTACGTTTAGACAAAGGTGCAGTGCTATTTGAAAGTATAAAAATCAGAATAATAGTATATTATGTATTAAGGTCGTAAAGTGGGCTTTTTTAGGCCGAATGTGAATTTGCAGTACAAGGTGCAGGTGAGGTAGTATGAGTCGAATGCGAGGTAAAAAAGCCTTTAGCGCAGACCATCTTTTTTATGACAAGTGCAAGAATAATCGCGTTTAAAAGGCTTTAATAATCGGTAAACTATGCTATTTATTTTTTGTAGCACATGCATAAAAATAGGGCCTCAAGTGTCCTTCAGCAACCGACGTTCAATAATAGTATATTATGTGCCAATGGCGTAAAGTGTGTCTTTTTCGGCCGAGTGTGGTTTTGCAGTACAAGGTGCAGGTGAGCTAGCACGAGCCGAAGGCGAGTACGTTCCTCACGGAAGCCGAGTACGAAAAACACACGAGGCAAAAAAGCCCACTTAGCCCTTGGTGCACACCATATTTTTTGTGATAAGTGCACGAATGTTCGCGTTTAAAGGGATTTTCAAATCGGTAAACTATGCCAATTTTTTTTAACTCTCCAATTTATTTTAAATCGACACCAAATTCAATTATGTGTACCAAATACATGCACAGACACGCACTCGGCCTAAAAAATTCCACTTTGCGGCCTTGCTACACAATACACACTACCGCTCAAACGAAAAAATAAATAACTCAACTTCCCGGTTGAAAAAGCCCCATAGAATCTTATAGAAATATTATAACTTCTATAAGATAACTTACAGAAATTCTATAGGTTTTTATCCTTGCAAGCAATTTATACATTTCTGTAAGAAAAATTACATAGAAAAAAAATTAAAAATAAGTTTATAAGAATGTATCATATTATACATATAAAGAGTTTATCAAAGTTTATAAGAATATTGTTTTATATTATTTTATATTACATTTATTATTCGTCTTTTGTACCTTTTTATGTGACATTTAAGATAAATAAACTTTATAAGAATTTATAAGATTAAAATGATAAAAACATTATGCAATTCTATAAGGAATTTCTAATAATTCAACGTATCGTGATTTATTCGAAAATCTGTATAAAATATTTATAATTTTCTATCAGAATTACCAATTAAGAAAACGAATGTATTTTTATAAGTAATAATTTATACCATATTTATCAGTTTTAATGAGACATGTACGATAAAGGATTAATTTTTGTTTATGTATAAATTTCATTACTCTATACGTATCTATAATAAAACCAGGGTGCAGATACCACATAAAAACGTATAAAATTACTAGTCTATAGTAATTTATGTGAAGAAAAATATACGAAAACTTTTTTTGTCTAAATGTAAAATGCATCATCTTACGGTATTTTATACGAAAAATCACATAACGGTATCAAAATATTAATTGTTATATTTTATAGGTTTATATACTTTTAATCGTGTAAAATAAATTGTTACAATTTACAAATTTATTATTTTCTATACGAATTTCACAATGATTTTCTTGTATGAAACTCTATAAGTTTAGACTCATAAAAATTGTATACGATTCTATCCTATAAAATTATATCATGAATTGATTAATATTTTTTATGAGGATTGTTGGAGAATAACATGTATAGGTCAAATATATGTATAGTGTTAAGAATATACATCACTGAGTTCTTTGAATTTACCGCGGTTTTATACTTGCGTGCCCTCTACTCTAATATGACTCTTATTGTATGCGCGCGTTTTTCTCACTCAACACTACTTGTACCACGAGCTTACCAAATCGCCTTCTTCTTGCCCACAATTTTATCTCTCAGTATCTTAAGCCATCAAAAGTGTAATCTAGTTATATTCAGTAAAATACACTGTTTATATTTGTCTATTAATACAATAGTGCTTTATTTTTGTAACAGCTTAATCCTAGTTATTACCAAGCCAGTCACACATCCTCAAACAATCCTAACAGGTTATGGGCCCAGGACCACGTGTCTTTTTTTACTGTGCTTGAAGTTTTTTTTTTTTTTGAATAAAAGGATAAGCTCACAAGAATAAATGAACGAACAGACGGATACACGCGGAGTTACTAAGTTTGATGGATCAAATTTCCAACTTGGAAATTTCAGGTAACGAGTATCCTGAAAGCTCATGGCTTAATGAAATTTGTGGATGGCAGTGATGTATTACCTCAAGACATAGAAGCAATGAAGCAACAAGAAAAGTCTGGTTTACGAATGATGCCAAAGCAATGTTCATTCTATCATCATCGATGGATGTCAAACAGTTGGAATTATTAATAACATGTGATACCTCAAAAGTAATGTGGGATAAACTAACCTCACTTCATGAACAAAGAAGTGAATCAAGTAAGTTAACGTTATTATGCAAATTTCATGAATATCGTATGCAGCCCAACGATACAGTTATACAACATATCAGTAAACTAGAAAATCTAGCACGACAGTTGAGAGATGTTGGACAAAATATAGATAATGTAACTGTAATGGCTAAAATACTTGGTAGCCTACCACCGAAATTTAGTGCCTTTGTAACCGCATGGGATAATGTGGAAGTAAATCGTCAAACCCTAGAAACTTTAACTGAACGTCTAGTCAGAGAAGAAAACAGGATGAATACGGTGGACGAAGTTACAGAGGCTCTGTCTACAGTAAAAATGTCAAAATCGGAGTCAAGTAAACTAAATAATTTGTCAACGAGTCAATCAAACACAAACAAGAATAAACCCACTTGTTTTTACTGCAAAAAGACAGGTCATTATGCAAAATTTTGCAGAAAAAAGAAAAAGGACTTACAAGACAATTTCAATAAAGGTAAACAAGAACCTGAACATGCGTTTACTGCTGAATCGTTAAACAGCACAGAAATCAAGGAGGTTGCACATATTTTGAATGAGAATGCCTGGCTTCTTGACAGCGGAGCCTCCAAGCACATGACTCATCACAAGGAATGGTTTTCAACTCTAAAGAAGACTGAAGGTGAACGAGTCAGACTAGGAGATGGAACTACTCGAAACGTCGAAGGCTGTGGTACGATACAAATTGAACGTTTTGTAAATGGTAAATGGTACAAAGGTAAGCTAGAAAATGTACTCTACGTTCCGAATTTGCATAAAATTTGATGTCAGTGGGAGTATGTACAGCTAACGGAAATAGCTTTGTATTTAAAGAAAAGTTTGTTGAAATTTATTATAAAACAAGGTTAGTTGCTAAAGGTATTATGCAAGACAACAACCTATTTAAAATGTTATTTCGAATCGTAATGCCTGATATAAATGTAAATATAGCGCTAGACATACAAACTTGGCATAAACGACTAGGTCATGTTGCGGTTAAAACCATTCTTAATATGGATAACAAAAAGCTAACAAATGATCTCAAGGTTATAGGAAAACAGAAGTTCTTCTGCAATCAATGTCCAGCCGGAAAGCAACATCGATCATCATTTCCCAGAGACAAACACAAATCAGTTACCCGTCCTGGAGAATCTATACACAGTGACGTTGTTGGACCAATGCAAACAAATTCAATTGGTGGATCGAGGTTCTACGTAGTATTCAAGGATGAATACTCTGGTTTTCGAAAAGTATACTTCCTACATCACAAATCTGACGTATTCGAAAAGCTGAAGTTGTTTGCTGCAATAGTTAGAACTAGATTTAATCGCGACATGGTCAAATTCAGGTCAGACAGAGGACTTGAATATAATAATAAAGAGGTAAGACAATACTTGAATGAAAAGGGAATTACATTTGAACTCACTGCTCCATATACGTCAGAGCAGAACGGTATAGCCGAGCGTGATAATCGCACAGTTGTTGAGTGCGCACGTACCCTAATTCATTCAAGTAAACTCCCCCTTAATTTATGGGCAGAGGCTGTAAATACAGCAGTATATATACTTAATCGAACGTCATGTTCAAATCATACAGATTCTACCCCTTTTGAAATTGTGGTATGGAACCAAACCAAATGTGTCACACATTAGAATTTTTGGATCAACAGCGTTGTACACATTCCAAAAATAAAACGTCAAAAACTAGGTGCCAAATCAACTAAAATGTATCTTGTAGGTTATGATCAAGAGTCCAAGAACTACAGGTTGTACAATCCTCATACTCAAAAAATAGTTATCTCCAACGATGTTGTTTTCAGTGAGAAACCTGATTCACACACTTCAAACACTGACGAATGGGATGACTGTGGATTTCCTTCGTTTTTAAAATGCGAAGAACCGCCCCAAGAAAATCAAGAAGCTCCAGACATTGAAAATGAATCAGAAGACGATGACTTTCAAGAGGTTAATGAGTATATAAACTTAGAAGGTCAAGAGGCAAACGAACCTGCACAACAGGTCGGCAACGTGTCCACTCCATCAAGAAATCTTCGCAATCGAGCACAACTAAGAAAACCCGAGAGATTAGGAGATTACGAGTTAAATGTCCATGAAGTATTAGAACCTTCTTCGTACACTGAAGCAATTTCATCACCGAATGCTGATCACTGGAAAAGTGCAATCAATGATGAATTAGAAGCTCATAAAAAGAATAAACTTGGTGTTTTACGAAATTGCCTGAAGGAAAAAGAACAATTAGCTGTCGCTGGGTTTTTAAGGTAAAACATTCACCTTTAACTAAAGGAAATATAAAGCTAGATTGGTTGTGCGAGGTTTCCAGCAAAAACCCGGTATAGACTATCAAGAAATATTTTCACCTGTTGTAAGATTCGACTCAGTAAGAACACTGTTAGCAATAGCAGCTCATTTTGACTATGAGATTGCACAATTTGATATCAAAACAGCCTTTCTGAATGGAGATCTTTGTGAAGACCTGTATATGGATGTACCAGAAGGAGTGAGTGCGACTAAAGATACAGTGTGTAAATTAAATAAGTCTCTCTATGGATTAAAGCAAGCTCCAAGATGTTGGAATACCAAATTCAATAATTTCTTAAAATCGTTTGATTTCAAGGCTAGTTCAGCTGATCCGTGTGTTTATTATTCAAAGAAAGACCATAAAAAGATATTTTTAACTCTTTACGTTGATGACGGACTGATTATTGCTGAATCATAGAGACTCTTAATTATTTATTAAGTAAACTTAAACAAAAATTCGAAATTAGTATTGGTTCAGGAAACTATTATGTTGGTATGGAAATTATGCGTGATAGGTCGAGTAAAACTATTTATGTATATCAAAAAATGTATATAGATAAAATACTTAAAAGGTTTGATATGTATGACTCAAAGTTTGTTTCTGTACCAGCTGATCCGAATGTTGTATTGCAATCGTGTAATAATGAAGTAAAAAATGCTTGTGATTTTCCATACCAAGAATGTATTGGATGTCTAATGTATTTAACAAACTATTTCTAGACCTGACATTGCCTACGCAGTTGGATATTTAAGTCGTTTTGTAAATAATTATGATAACACACACTGTCAAGCTGTTAAAAGAATACTCAAGTATTTAAAAGGATCTCAGTTAATTAAGTTAGTATATAAAAGCGACAGTAGTGAGTTATCATTATTGTCATTCTCTGATGCAGATTATGCCGGAGATTTAGATACTCGAAGGTCAACAAGCGGTTATGTATGTTGTCTCCTGAACGCTCCTATCACATGGGCTTCTAGAAGACAAAAAATGGTATCACTCAGTACTACTGAAGCTGAGTACGTTGCAGCTTGCGAAGCAACCAAAGAAATAATATGGTTAAGGTCCTTGTTAAATGATATCGAATGTCTACATTTTTCTAAACCCACGGTTCTTATGATAGATAATCAGAGTGCGATTAGACTTGTAAAGAATCCTGAATTTCACCGTAGAACAAAACATGTGGACGTTCGCTATCATTTTATCCGTAATATATATGAAAAAGGAGAAATAGAAATTATGTATGTTAGTAGCGATAATCAATTAGCCGATTTGTTTACGAAAGCGCTACCAAAAGTTAAGTTCGTTGCATTATGTGAAAAACTGAAACTTATGTAAGAGTAAATAAGTATAAAAACTTGTAAATAGTGGGAGTGTTAAGAATATACATCACTGAGTTCTTTGAATTTACCGCGGTTTTATACTTGCGTGCCCTCTACTCTAATATTGACTCTATTGTATGCGCGCGTTTTTCTCACTCAACACTACTTGTACCACGAGCTTACCAAATCGCCTTCTTCTTGCCCACAATTTTATCTCTCAGTATCTTAAGCCATCAAAAGTGTAATCTAGTTATATTCAGTAAAATACACTGTTTATATTTGTCTATTAATACAATAGTGCTTTATTTTTGTAACAGCTTAATCCTAGTTATTACCAAGCCAGTCACACATCCTCAAACAATCCTAACAGGTCTCTATAGTTAATATCTTATAAGGTATGTATACATTTCTATAAGAGACAAATTATAATCCGTAACCTAATTTTGATTAAATAACATAATGCAACACACTATTTTATATGAATGTATGTTACATTTCGAATAGGATAAATCTCTTATAATGTTGATCAGACGTAAAAGACTTATATTCTTTTATTGGTTTTTAGGGTATAGAAACTTATCGTTTGGATATATTCTATAGGTTTTTATACTTTTAATCTTGTAAAATTGTCGCATTTAACAAATTTATCATTTTCTATACGAATTTCACAATGATTTGCTTGTATTAAACTCTATAAGATTAGACTCATAAAAATTGTACACGATTCTATTCTGTAAAATTGTATCATGAATTGATTAATATTTTTTTATGAGGATTGTTGCAGAATAACATGTATAGGTCTCTATAGTTAATATCTTATAAGGTATGTATACATTTCTATAAGAGACAAATTGTCGCAATAACAAATTTATCTTTTTCTATACGAATTTCACAATGATTTGCTTGTATGAAACTCTATAAGTTTAGACTCATAAAAATTGTATGTCAATCCGATTAATGAATTTAATTTTTATTAACATAATTTACCTTTTCCAGTAATCATTAGATACTAAAATGACACAAATTTAACAGTTAAAAAAATATGTGAAATACATAAAAAATGTATGTTTTATGTTTTATTTATATTATAATTGGTATCTTTATGACATTTAAATGTTAATTACATTAAATGCGGCCATAAATTTTTTATTTTTTTATAGTTATTATTTAATTTTTAAATCACACTCTATAACACTGCTTATTGTTTTAATTATAGCTTTAATGTTTCCTGTCGAATGTCTTCGGTAAAATTGACCTAACCCTTTTAAATAAAGTTATGATTTTTCAATTTCACTCTTTTTAATTCTTTTTTTTTTGGATCATAAAATGTATTTAAATCGTTTCGTCCATAAACAAAAATGCATAAAATTTATCCTATAATTTTTGTACTTTATTATCGTATAGTCAAAAATTTTAATTTCAATGTAAATACATGAACAAATTGCCAATTTTGTTCATTTTTCTCTACTTTTACTGTTTTCACAAAGAAATCTAAATTCTTTACTCTCTGAAAATAAATACAAAAAATATAAGTTAAAACTATAACTATTTCATGCACTTTTGTTCATGGTCAAAACAATCTCAATACATTTTACGATATGCAAAAAAAAAAATTAATTTAAACTAAATAGCGACATTTTCTGCATTTTTTTGTATTCAAAAATTGATCCTTTTTTTTAAAAAAAAACATCCAAATCTTTAATATATGAAAAAATCAGCGTAGTTATTAGGACATGTTTCAAATATTAAATAATGTCTATAAAAATAGAAAACAAAATTTTGGCCGTCTAAGAGCTAAAATAATAAATTAAAATTATAAAGCAATTTATGTTTCCGGTTTTTAATTCATCATTTTTGATTATGATTTTGTAACGCGGCAAATATAAGAAAATCATTGCCTCAGCAACCAGGACGAAAGTCCCTCCACTATGCGTCTTGAGGTTATTAATCAAAACTCAAAAATAGAAATTAAAATTAGGAAAAACAACTTATTTTACATGAATATAAATACGAGAGAACCCTACGGAGAACTACGACAGAAAGCGCCAGCCCATTGCAACTGCATTCGCATAACTAACTCGGAAGCCTACAGGCCGTCAACAGCACCAATCGGCCACGCAGATCTATAAAAGCTAAGTTTTGCCTCTCATTTGTACTGTCGCTATAAATTGGAATGTATGGCGATTCCCGCCTTGCCTAAGTATCAGGCTTATTAAATATTGAATATTTAAATTCCATGGAAAAGTACTGAGAGACGTAGTTAAAGCCCTGTACCTTCCAGAAGCCACGATACGAGCAACCAGAACGACAGAAAGAGGAGATCGTCAATGGTCCGACCGGCACTGACCAATCGGCTACACCCACGAATCTCGAGGAGAGGGGTGAGCGTGCTTCCGTCGAGCATCGGCGTGCCGAGCTCGTGGACTTTTCTCCTGGCTGGCAACGAGGCTGGACGCTGACGGCCGTAGCTCCACATCCGCGTCGCGGGGGTTTCTTTATGTCTCTACTTAGCAATAATTAATAAAAGTCCAGGCACCGGAGGCTACCGCCTGTCTAGTAATACTAGTTATCCGTCGGGACGAGGGCCTAACTCACGACGAGGTGCAACGCGGCAAGCCGAGGGTGTAGTAAAGCTAAGTAATCTTTTCGGCCATATTTTGTACGCCGACGTACAGTTAAATACGCCAGTTGCCTTAACACGCGGCGTTAGCCCTTCAGGCACTCCTAACCTATATTGATTCTTTTATATTTTGATTTATATTCAATTTCATTATCCAATTTAATATATTAATTATATTTGTAAACCTTAATATTTTTAATTAAGTGGAGAATAAGCCCTTCAGGCAATCAGATTTTTCAATTATTTTATTAGTGCCTTCTGCACCAAAAATCTAAATCTTTTGCGTTTTCACGTGCCTGCTGCACGTTCGACGTACGTATTTAACCATTTGTGCTGTTCAAGTGCCTTCTGCACTTTTGATTACTAAAAACCTATGTGTATATTGTAAATATTACCGCCTCCTTGTAATTCCTTTTAGAACACCTGAAAGAGGAAAATTAAAGGCGACATTAGTCTTATCTATTGGCTTATTATTTCATTTATTAGTTTATAAGCTACCTATCCTATTGATAAGCAAAGCACCTGCCGTTTCGACCACACGACACTCCGACTGAGCAAGGTGCGAGTCGAATTACGTACAGTAAGTACTATTTTTTTTTTCTATTGATCGTCTCATTGAACGACCAATTGAAAATTATGAGTGGCGCTGCTCTTCGACACAGCGCCTGGCGCCCTATCATTATTAATATCAAAAAAAAAAGGATTTATTATTTCTCTTTTAAACGGCACCCATAGCCCAAAATATCACGTGCCTCTTGGCATTGCACGTGCCCGCAGCCAAAGAACCGGTGATAATTTTTAAGAATTTTCAATTATTTAAATGAGTACGATTTTTAAGTGAAAAATGGCGACTTTTTTTATAAAAATTTCCAAAACAGTATTGCTTTATTATAATAAAAACAATTATTTTTATAATTAATATTTCTAGAATTAACAATTAATATTTTTATAAATAACAGCATAAAAATTCATGTAACTTAAAATAATAAGTAATATAGAATTAATTTTTGTTCTAAACGATGTACCCAAATTTTTCCAGATATTTAAATCGATAATTAAGTTATGATGTTTGAGTTAAAATTTTATGCCTTTTTAACTAATAATTACCGACCAAAAATTGTTTTTTTTCAATTATTATTAATAAAAACGGTTTTAATCTACCCGTATTTAATTCAATTTTTATTTTGACAGATACCTATAATTTGAGTCTACTGACATCCCGTTTAAAATTAATTTTTTGCATAATGCATAGAAAATGTGAATATATTAAAATGCATATGTGCATTAAATGTATATTTAAATATATGTTTTTAATTATTAAATTTATCCTGGTAATAATCCTATTAATTTGAAATTTTCGAATTCGAATATTTCGAAAATGCGCGCTTCTATAAACTCTGCAGTAAAGTCACGGATCAGTGTAGCTGACTTCAGTACTACAGCTAGAGCAAGAGCGAAGAGAGAATAAAAGAGAATCAAGAATCCATATCCGCGGCGACCGTCGGTGCATGCTTATGGTGGCGGTTATTGATAGCAACAAAGTTTGTTTGCCAATCGCCAGATTTACTATTTCTCCAGTTAAGGTTAAAAATAATGGTAAGTATATTCAATAAAATACTTTATTCAGTATATTTTTACATTTCGTTAATTATATATATCTTATTTTAATAAACAATTTTTTTCAGACACTGCATAACCTACAAACCACGTGGCGTTTATATTGCAAATACCAATGATGCATTATTTCACGGGATTCAATTTGCAATAGGTACCATTTAATATAACGTTTACGTCATTCTTCCTTCTGCACGTATAGTAAGTACTTATGAAAATCTAATGTAGTTTAAAGAATTTGTACCCCATGCAAAATTGGCTTAGATTTCGTCTAATTTGTGATAAAGAAATATATAAAGAACTTTTCAAATATGTAGATAAAAAGTACTTAATTAATTTCCTTGTAGCCAAATTGGATTCAGTTCAAACTCTAGATTTCAAATTTATATACATATGCATAGAAAATGCTTTCATTTCATTCAACTTGTCGACTGAAAAGAGATTCACATATTAAGTTTAGAAAAATTTGATTATATTATGTGTATTACATATACATGACTCAATTGATAGTTACGTGGAGAAGTGGAGCATCTGCGACAAAAAATGTAATTATTGCTTTCAAAATGTTAGGACAGTTAAAAAATCATCTATGTTAAGAACAAAATGCGAAAATTGTCCAGGGAGAAAATCGTTGACTGATACATGGAGATCAGTTCAAACTCTACATTTCATGTTTATATGCATACACATAGAAAATGTTTTCTAAATTTATTAATTAATTATTTTTAATAAATTAAATAATATATAAAAAAAATTTAATTAATTAGTTTTGTCAATTTATTAATTATTAATTAAAGTTCCCTGCTGGAAAGGTGAACTAAAAATTAGGAATTAAAAGTAGTTAGTTAATAGGTTAAATGAAACGCTTTTTCCCACTGCGTTCGTCGATTTAATAGATTGCCGTAACCTCCAAATATTTTGACTTCACCTTCTGGCCATACATGTACTTAAAACTCTAAATTTTTAATCAAATTGGATCGTTTACTCGAATACTAATACTAATTTACTCTTAATTCTGCATTTAAACCAGTCATTTTAAAGTATCATTCAGATTTACAATATTTCCAATTTATTTTCCAAATCTATTTAAAGTGTCATTTAAATAGTTAGGAAATAGGCATAGTTTCGGTGTCCATTTTATCAAATAATCCGATCTTTTATGGGTTGAAACAAGGACTTAAATGAACATGTCGTAATGATTAGCTGTTTTGAATCTAAGAAATGGGCGAATTAAAGAGGAAAAAGCGTTTCATTTAACAGTGGTAACAACCTAGCAGAAGTAGCTATAAAATACGTTAATTGAGTTAAGAACCTATTATTTGCCGATTTTTAATTTTCTGATTTCTAGCAGGGTTATTATATGAAATAATTAATAAATTATAGCACGTAAATAATTATGATAAATGTATGAAATTGAAGGAGTTAAAATCAACTGGTTACATTGCTTCCTACTTTACCGAGACAACAAGCCTGTCTGCCTGAGTATTTTCGGTAGTCTGCTTCTATTCTATTTTGCGTATAAGTAGGTTAGAAGTTTATATTTACTATCAAGACTACAAGTGAGTTATCATCATTTTATTATGGAAAAAGAAGAAAGAAACACTAGTGCAGACTACTTGCATGTAATTATTATTTGCTCCGTCACAGAGCGCATTAGCGCTGCGGCGGCAATTTTAAATTTTGTGTACTCCCTAGTAGAAAAAAAGCAGTGAAACTGCTAAGCGGACTAACCTCCAATTAAAATCAGCTGGCCAGTGTCGAAGTTGAAGCACTGCTTGAGAATCGATATGAATCGAAAGTAATATGATTTGTAAACATTACCTACAAAATATTCACGAAATCATTTTTTTGTTCTAAAAGTTTAATCCATTAAGTCCCAACTGAACGTTTTCTTTCTGCAATTTTCGAGGGTGTATTTTCTGCTAAAATAAGTTATAAAAAATTCCTCAACAAGCAAATTTAATGTAAAATTAACTGAAGTTCAGAATTTTCCATGAGATTTTTGAAAAAATGAAACCGCGAAGAGCTGTACACGATTTTTTCCAAAAAAAACATGGATTTAAGAATTCCTGTTGTGAGTAAAGAAATCGCGTCCTCGAAACTTGAACTTTAAAATTCGTTTATTATAATCATGAATATAAAAAATTTTTAAAATCCTCTTTTTCAAATATTTATTAATTTTTTATACAAAAATGACAGACTTTTCGAAAAATGTTGCTGAATAAAGAGTTCGTAGAACTGATCAGAGCATACAGTGGAACTTTTCGACAACGTTTTAACGACCTACAATTTTTTAAAATTTTGGGATTTTGAAAAATTGTAAATGTTGTCAAAACATTCTGAAAAAAAAATCCACCGTATTCTTTGATCAATTCTAAGAACTGTTTGTTCAGCAATATTTATTCGAAAAGCCTCACATTTTCCTACCAATAATCCCTGAATATTTCGGTGATTTTTGCGTATTTAAGCCGCCATTTTGGATGTTTCCACCAATATGTCCATGATTATAATGAATGAATTAGCATTTGTTATCATTTGCAATTTAAAGTCAATCACGGTTATTCGCGAGTTCTCATAAAAGCCTATGTAATAAGAAGCCAACTTTTTAACGTAAATCTTTTAAATTTTCTCGGTAAAAAATATTGAAAAAATTTGTTACGTTAGTCAGGATAAAAAATTTGTGTTACCAAAATATAGTTGAAATAATTGATTGTTAAGAATGTAGATTTTGAATCATGTTTGTTATTTACAAACGGATCAAATGTTGAATATAACAATTAATAAATAATACTATTTGAATTTCTATTTACGTCAATTAATTAGTATTTCAAGCGCTTAAATTTACAAAATAGAGAAGCATAAGTAGAATTTACTGCAAATTTTTAGAAAAAATAATAATTATCTATTTTAACTCTAAAAAGCAGACCATTCTAAATGGAAACTATTTAAACTTATCTTTCTTTTCATTATTAATTTAAATTTGTATCTCTTAAAGCTGGTAACATTATTGCATTATCAACTGCATATAATTAATAATTTCAATTATTTTCTTACTTACAGGAATATTTGAACACTATTTAAGATCCGAAAAACAATGCAACGATGTTGAAATCGCAATAGAGACAAAACAGGTTGGGTCATACATCGCATCCAAAATTCAGGGTATCACTTCAAGGTTAGCGAAACAAAAGAGGAACCCTAAATACTAATAAATCTAAAGAGCAACATTACAGTAATGTGAGAAAAGATGATGCCGGAAAAACTGATGATGAACAAGATCATGTCGAAGACAGTTGTTATGAACAAGATGTTGTCAGGAAAAGATGAATGATGAACACGATGATGTCGAACAAGATGATGATAAACAAGATGATGCTGAAAAAGATGATGATAAACAAGATGATGTCGAAAACGATGATGATGAACAAAATCATGTCGAAGAACAGTTATTATGAACAAGATGTGTGTCGGAAAAGATGATGATGAACACGATGATGTCGAACAAGATGATGATAAACAAGATGATGCTGAAAAAGATGATGATAAACAAGATGATGTCGAAAACGATGATGATGAACAAGATGATGTCGAAACCGATGATGATGAACAAGATGATGTCGAAAACGATGATGATAAACAGATGACTCGAACAGAAAATGGCAAACAAGTTGATCTCGAACAAAATGATGATAAACGAGTTGATCTCGAACAAGATGATGACAAACAACTTGATCTCGGAACAAAATGATGACAAAGTAGATAATGACGAAGAAAGTGATATCGATAAAATAGTTAGTGAAAAAGATTTTAATGAAGACGATGGCCAGGAATATGATACAGAAATAAATTCTGATGAAGAAGATGATAAATCTTAGTTTAAAAAACTTTAGTTATTATAAGTATTAATTACTACTAAAGGAATTATAGAAAAATTATAATAGAATTTTACCAGTATTGCTACAAATTAAGGTATACCAAAATCATGTATACCATCTCAGGTCTTCTGTGAATATTGTTGCGTTTACTACAATGCTCTGTACAATTATTATGTAAATGTAGAAAAAAGATTGGTTTTGGATATTTAAATTTTAAATTGAATATTTATGCAAAGGAAGATGCATCCGCGCGTACGTAGTGCACATACCATTGCACTTACATATTTATTCCTACACAAAAATTGTAGGTTAAGTATTTACTAAGATATTTCATTGTTTACTACAGCTTATAATAATTAGATTAAGTAGTTAATTTTGATTTCCGAAACTTATAAAATATAATAATGAAACAGTATTACAAACACTTGTCATACAAGATTAAACTACAAAACGTACCAAATTAATATTTAAAGATTTATGTTTGAGTTTTATAAAGATTATTTTAAACTTTGGATTACAAAGTTGTTTGATTTGACTATCACATTAGTACCCTCGTACACATATACCTGTAAGCGTTTCCCACTTATACAAATATATATACTTATAATTACATAAAACGACTTTATTTCTTATATTCCTAGCTATTCAAATGATTTCTCTACGTATATGCTCAAAATTTATAAAAAATGTTAGTTTAATACATTTATACTAAAATTAAAAGGTATCAATAATATAGACTTTAGCGCATATAAAATTCTGATGAGTCTTTGTCTAGCATTTTAGAGCGTTAAAAATCGATAAATATAACAACGTTGTATAAAAATGCCCAAACGGTATACTTGATAACTTAATAAATCCGATAAGCAAGTATTAGGATAAAAATGATCATATATGTTATATTATATGCAATTTACAATTTAAAAAACATCTGCTTCTGTACATTTCAATACGTACAAATTTCATAAAAACCTATAAGAAGTACTGGGTAATTAGTGGAGCTGATTTGTAAATCCCGATAACTAGTTCCTATAAGCTATACTTGATATCTTATAAAATTCCATAAGCACACATTAGACCAAACATTGTTCCCGTATAGAAAATCATAAAATTGATCAAATATGTCTTATATTGTATACGGTTTACGATATAAAAACCAATTGCTTTAGCACAGTTCAATACGTACAAATCTCATAAAAACCTATAAGAAGTACTGGGTAATTAGTGGAGCTGATTTGTAAATCCCGATAAACTAGTATAAAAAATTCCTATAAGCTATACTTGATATCTTATAAAATTCCATAAGCACACATTAGGCCAAACATTGTTCCCGTATAGAAAATTATAAAATTGATCAAATATGTCTTATATTGTATACGGTTAACGATATAAAAATCGATTACTTTAAAACAGTTCAATAGTACAAATCTCATAAAAACCTATAAGAAGTAGTGGGTAATTAGTGGAGCTGATTTGTAATCGCGTATAAAAATGTATAAAAACTTTGTAATATTTATGTGCATGATCCTATATGAATTGATAAACGTAATTAGACGTACATTCGTAATTGATTATAAGATTGTATAGAATAAATTTTTTATTTATTTATTATTCAGTATAAAAAATGGTAAACTCTTTGTTAATCTTATTAGTATAGAAACATATAGGTAAATTATTTAAAATAATTTCAATATGATATATCCTATAAAATTTTATAAAATATTTTTATTTATTCATTTTCTCCAGATAAATTTTATAAAATCTTATAGAATTTTTATTTCAACGTTTTTCCATTTTTAACGATTGTGCCGTTTCTTATAAAATCTTATAGAAAAAATAATTCACATAGAAACTTATAAACATTGTATTAGATTTAGCATATAAAATTTTATAAAAATATTAAATCTCTATACGAAGTAACTGATAACTTTTTATAAATCATATTTTGTATAATTTTTTATAGGATATCTAGGGTGCAGATACCACATAAAATATTATTGAATATTTTTTTATAAGTTTTTATGGGGCTTTTTCAACCGGGTTCAAAGTTACATATCTTCGGTCTACATAACGCTGCAGAAACCTGCAGGGGCTCATTCGAAAGCTAATTTTAAGAGCTTTCGACTGGTCTGTAGTTAAAACGCAGAAATATTTTTTTTATTATTTCTCTAAGCAAAAATTTTCATCGTAAAAATTAAAATTTTGGTTCATTTTACAATCGCCTGCACTTTCAAGGAACATATTTGAATTAATATCTAATACAGTGAAAATCAAAGCTTTTTTCAAGAGCTTTTTAATCGTTTTTATCTTATTAATTTTTAAGGAAGTTATGAAGGTATTTCCTTCAACAAGTTTTCTTGCATGCTTCTGGAAGTAGTCGATCTATATTAATCTGAAAGTCTTCGATTTAGCAGAAGCATGCAAAAAACTTGTTGAAGGAAAACCTTCATATCTTCCTTAAAAATTACGCAAGGAAAAAACTAAAAAAACGATTAAAAAGCTTATGAAGAAAGCTTTAATTTTCACTACATTATGTATTAATTCAAATATGTTCCTTGAAAGTGCAGGCGATTATAAAATGAACAAAATTTTAATTTTTACGATGAAAATTTTTGCTTAGAAAAATAATAAAAAAAATACTTCTTTATTATAGCTACATACCAATTGAAAGCTCTTATCATAAGCTTTCGAACGAGCCCCCGCATGTTTCTGTAACGTTATGTTGACCGGAGATATGAAACTTTGAGTCGATTTTTTTTTGTGACCTTAAACTTTTGAGCGGTAGTGTACTATTTTGTAACACATGTACGAAAATCGCGTTTTTGCATGCTAAAAATAGGGACTAAAGTAGTCCTTTTTTCGCCCATAAAGAAAACGCCCGCTTCTGAGGTTTAGCAGGCGTCTTATTTTTGGGCGCAAAAGGACTAATTAGTCCCTCTTTTTAGACCCAAAAACGCGATTTTCATGCATGTGTTACAAAAAAATATTTATTGTACAACTACCTTCAAAATTAAGAATGCTAAAGAAAATTCCGATTTCATGTTTTTCTATCCCTATATTGATCGTATCTCCTCACTCATGTATTCTGCCCTCTTCTAATATGAATATAACTTACACTTACATGTAACTGAACACTGAAAAAAGCAGAATGAGCTTGAGAGCCAAGCAATATCTACCATGGTGACACGGGTAAAGTGGACATAGCTGTTACTCTTGTAGAAGTCAAGCATTTTCTGCTTAGGGCTATTTACTTGGCATTTAAAAAATACAAATTCCTTGAATATATGTGTATTTTAAAATAATGCTTCCTTCACGAGGAAAAAAAACTGGTACATATTTTACGACACGTAAACAGATTGTTATTATATTTTTAATTATTGAAATTAATTTTTCCTAGTGTATAGCCAATAATATATAAAGAAAGTTTGCGGTTGAAAAAAAAGGTTTTGTGTTGCTCTAAGGCTAAAGGCAAATACGGATATCACAAGCAAAAACTGCTTTGTAGCCAACTAAAAAATACACTGATTACCGAGGACAGAAATCTCTTCGCTATTTACGACGAATTCCGCTTTTTTCAGTGTAACCCATTCTCCGTTTCTTTATAACGCTATGTATTCTTACCCGAATGAACTGTGTCGATATAAAATATACGGCAACTTATGTACATAAATAGGTGATTATTAAGTATAATATTTTATTATTTACGACAGAATAATATAACATTTTAAACAAGAACTATTGATAATAATTATTATCGAGTATCGTCTCGAGTAGCGTATCGAGTAGCGCTAATTTCTATTTATCATTATACTTAAGGTAACAAATACTGTGTTTAATAACCATCTATGTACTGATACTGTGCTTAAATAGTTTATTGTTAATAATTAACAACTTATTATATATAACAAGTTCAAAACATTACTTATTCTTTCAAACAAATTATTCATTTGCCACATAATTCTATTAATCAATTGATGGCTCTCTGACTATGATTTTTTACCGGAATACACTCACCGCAGGATATTTCAAGAACTTTTTCATCGAATAGGCTGAAATATTAGCAGTAACTATTAAACATCATTCTAATACACTAATTGAATTGACCAGAATTACTAAAAGTACTCAAAATATTTATTTAAAAAATTAATTATTTATTTTCACATATTTTTTCTATTTTTTCAATAATTTTATAAGTTAATTTTTTTTAATTACAACATTTTTAAATTCTGTTCCATTCAAGTGGATTAGAATGAAGTTTAATAGTTATGGTTAAAATTTTAGCCTATTAGATGAAAAAGTTCGTGAGATATCCTGCAGCAAGTGCATTATGGTAAAAACTCATAGTAAGTAGAGCCATACATTGCTTCCACAGTTAGGTGACATATAAATTAACTGAAAATTTTTTGATAAAATTTATATTTTTGATAAATATAACTTATTTAAAATAATAAGAAATATTGTTAACTTGTTATATAATAAGTTATTAATTATTAATAGTAAACTATTTTTTCTAATTTTTAACCCAGGCTTGTATCCGTAACTGCATTTTTTATATTTATATATTGTGAGTTCGTAAGTTAAATTAAGTTTGTAAGTTCGTTCGTATTATTTACTTAGTCTTCGGATATTAAACAATGATTTTTTATTTTGCAGGCAATAAAGTTATTGTGTTCTTTCAAATACGGACAAATGTTAAAGATGAAGTGCACGACATTTTGCATAAATATAAAGTTATTATTGTTAAATATTATTACTGTTGTATAATTATTATTTAAATACTAAAGTTTTTATGTTGTCAAATTGGAAAATTATTATATTTATATCTAATATGAATAAAAAAACGTTCCACATATAACTACAATTGTCTTTAAATTTGGCGTGGTAGATGCGATTCTGCAAGAATTCTGTCGGAATTCGTAAGTATTCAGAAGAGTTCGTGAGGCAACTTACGTTTCTTTAGAAATTCATAAAGATTTTAAAGACATCGAACTTCGTCCGCTTAGAAGAGTTGATAGAAATTTTCTAAGTAGTATTTTTCACGAATTCAGTATACCTGTATGAATTCTATTTTAATAACAGAAAATACTGAGATGGGGCGCAATATCATACTAATTTTCGTTATTTATTTTTTAATTAAGAATATTAGCTGACGTTTTTCTAAAAATCTCTCTGTAACTCTTTTGCTTGCTTCAAATAGTATACGTGTGAATTTTTTCAAAATTTTTTATCACTAAATGATCGAAATTTTTTGGTCAATTGCAAAGATCAATTTTACACTTAAGTTTTACCAACGAAAAAGATAATAATAACTAATTATTAATTAAAGTAAAATGAATTATTTTCAAAAAATCGCTCTGTAAGGTTCTTTTATATCATTTAACATTAAAGTCTGAATTTGTTCAAATTTTTAGATTTTTAGTTCTATAATTGCAGAAAGTTCTTGAGTTTTTAAAAGTAGATTTCCGTAATTTGGCTTCGACATCTCTTAAACAATGTAAATCGGAAGAATGTTTTATGCTTTTGGTAGTCTGGTGTGAATCAATAAATATAAAAATGTAAACTTTGTGAAACAAATTTAGTATACAGAATTAAGTGCAATGATTGTGACGCGACATATATAGGAGAGACAAAAAGGCAATGAAATTGTAGAATAATCTCTTCCAAACTCTAGGATATGTTTACAACTATAAAAGTTTTAGACGAGCTCTCTTTTTTACGATAGATATAAGAAAATAACAAAATATTAAGCCAAAGATACCCTTGACTTTGATCGCTTATAACTCTGAAACAAAAAGAGATATGTACACTCAAACTCATGTTCAAAAGAAAGCTGAGATCGAGTAGCTTGGATTTAAAAAAAGAAGCTAAAATATCTTGATTCGGTCAAAAGTTATTAAAGAAATAAGAATTTAACGATATATTGGCCTAAAAATTAATCCTTTTTTTTATTCAAAATATTTATCGAAATATCGTTAAATTCTTATTTCTTTCATAAATTTTGACCAAGTCAAGATATTTGAGCTTCTTTTTTTAAATCCAATCTACTCGATCTGTTTTTTCTGAAATTAAGTTCGAGTGCATATCTCTATTTGTTTTCGAGTTATAAGCGACCGAAGTCCAGGGTATTTTTGGCGAAATTTTTCATTATTTGCTTATATCTATTTCGTAAAGAAGAGCGTCGGAGTCTAAAACTCCGGCTTTTTCCATATTTTTTTAGTAGTAAACATATCCTATAGTTTGGTAACGATCCGTTTTCCGGAGATGTGACACTCTCCTTGTTAGTGATTAACTTTTAGTGAAAAAAATATATAATTCGATTACACCTGCTATGTTTATATCGTAAAGCAAAAAATGTGCGCTTCGTGCAAGTATGCTTGGTAAACATATTTTTTTCAAATATATACCTAAGGCGAATATATACCTAACTGCGAAAGAATATACTTACAAGGAGAGTGTTACATCTCTGATGGATAACGGATCTTAACCAAACTCTAGGAAAGCTGAGATCAAGTACTTCAGATTAAAAAAAAATTCAGCTCAATATTGATTTGGAACAAAGTTATAGGATAAATAAACAGTTGATATAATTTTAACGAATATTTAGTTTTTTCCAGATCAATATTTTTGAGCTGCATTTTTTCAATCTGAAGTAATTGATCTCAGCTTTCTTGTGGTGTTTGGTCTAAACGCATATCTCTTTTTGTTTTCGAGTTATAAGCGATTAAAGTGGCATTAATTTTTTTTCTATAAGTATCTGTTTTAGTGGACAATAACTTTTCTTTTATAATCACGTGTTATTAATTTATCTAGAAATGCCGAGAAATTTTATTACTTAATGTATACCCTTCTAAATAATTTTCAATTTTGATTTTCTATACAGGCAAAACGACATGTTCAAAACACCTTACTGACTGCTTTAAAATGTAGGCGAAATGATATTGTCACATCGCTTAAAACTATTATCTCAGTCTTCTTAATTAGGCGAATTGACATTATAATAACGTTTACAAAAACATTCGAAAAATTTTTAACTTAGGTAAAACGACATTGGCACATCGCCTTTAAAACTTTTATATCTCAATTTTTTAATTAGGCGAAATGACACTGACAAAACGCCTAAAAGAAATTTTGAAAATTTTTCATTTAGGCGAAATGACATTGTCACATCGCCTAAAACATATAGGTATTTCAATTTTTTGGATTAGGCGAAATGACAGTGTCATAACGCCTAAAAAGAAATATGGAAAATCTTTCATTTAGGACGAAATGACATTGTCAAAACGCCTAAAAATTCAATTAGGCGAAATGACAATTAGGCGAAATGACATCGTCCCTTCGGATTTTTGAACTGTTATTGTTTTGATGTAATACCAACGAAGATTTAGGTCTATCTTCGTTGGTAGTACTCCATAAATTATACACTTTAGATGACGAATAACTGTGACTCTCGATTGTGACGTCCAAGAATCAAGAAACTATGAAAATGAAACATGAACGGCATCGTCGGACCAGCATGGCATAGGACGGCACAGCACAGCACAGCACAGCACAGCGCTTATGTACACGCACCCTGTTTAAAAAAAAAGAACTTTTCTTGGAATGAAATGGACTCGCCCGCGACAAAATCTCTCAGTCGGCGACTTGGTAGTCATCCTCGACCCGCAACTCCTGAAACCAAACGGCCGCTGGCCGCTCGGCCGAGTTACTCATGTTCACTCTGGACCGGACGGTCTCGTTCGGGTGGCCACCGTCAGGATCGCCGACAGCTCCTACACCCGTCCCATTGTAAAGATGGTTAGGCTGCCGGTCTATCAAGAAGATCGTGCACCCTCACCCTCAGATACTGCTGGCACGAAGCCGGGATCTGCTACCCAGGATGCAACGACTACCGATTAACGCGAGTTGACTGTTGCCATCTCGCTGGAGACTTTACAATGACGAAAGGCATCATTGGATTGTCTCCACCGCCCACGGCAGGCGGCATCGCCAGGCTGTCACCATCTCCCACGGCGGGCGGCACCATCATTGAAGCCCTCGCCAAGATGCCTTGCGGGCCCTAAGCCCCCCCTTCCTCTTTTCTTAAAGTTCGTTCGCGGAACGAGGCGGGCGGGATGTATGGTCTATGCATCTCAGCGTCTTACCAACACATCCTTCACCTCACTTCCAGCCGACAGGAGTCGCCACAGCCGTCCGCATCTGAGGTCTGATCGGCCCCTCTCGAGACGGCAGGAGTCAGTACAACACGCAACCCCGCGCGGACTACTACCTGTACATTGTATTTTCACTCTCGTAACGCGATTCTGTAATAAAGTGTAACAGACAAAATAAACCTTGCGTAACTTGTTGTTTCTTCACCTGCTTCTCCTCTCAAACCCAAACACATGATGATAAATAATTAAATATTAATAGATAAAAATAATTATTTACAAATACAAAAATTGACGTTAGCCAAATGTGTACAAAGTGATGTCACCCTGTATATTAAAGAGCTGTTAATTAGCAGAATAAATTTAAAGTAATGTAAAATCTTAAAATTTCTCCAATAACTAATTGCAAAAACCAAGAAAATGAAACGTTGCAGCTTGACATTTGATATTCTGAACTTGAGTTATGAGCACTTGAAAAAATGATACAAAAATTTTCAAACTCAAATATCTTGAAAAATAACTCAGCCAAGACAATATTAAAATCTAACTTTTCCTAAATTTTGGATTGAAAAAATAAAAAATTATGAGCTTAAACGTCGGAGAAAGAAAAATCATTTTTTTCATACTTTATTTTTTACTCGAGAACAAAGCGTACTTAATACTTGAAATTTACAGTGAAAAGTACTTAATATTACCAATATTCAAAATTATTTTCAACCAAAAATATTTATAATTTTTGAACTAAGAATTTCTTTAAAAAATAGTCTATTTTGTCAATAAGTCAAAAACAAATGCAGATAACTTAGCAAACCTTGAACAAATGACAAGATAGCTAAATTTACCCTCCACAAATCCTCATTCGTCACTCGTACCTACTTTAACGGTGACATTGAAAAAAAAATCAAGTAAATCAATGTTTAAAAATGAAAAATTGACTATAACTAAAAAGCATTTATAATGACTTAAATTTCGACTAGTACATCTCATGTCGACTTGAAAAGCACGTCGATTGAGCCTACAAAGAGTCCAATCGGTTTGATACAAAGATATTAAATGCATACACAGACACACACACACACATGCATCCATACAGACATTTTTTTAAAATTGCATATCTCGACTCCCTGAGTGTCAAAACATCGATATAAGATGAAAATTCTGACGGTTTGGTACCTACTGAGAAAACGCAAAATTTTCGTTATTTTCCGAGATATTTCTGATTAAAGAACAACGGTGCAAAAGTTAAAAACCGATTCTTGATTTTATCTTACTTTCTTGCTACAACTGCAAATATTTCACTATTTCTGACTCTTTATGCCTTCCTACGTTTCCACAGGGCAATTCTGAAGGTTTGGTACCTAGTGAGAAAATGCAAAACTTCTCTTCGTCCAGCGCAATAACTTAGTATTTTTAATTTTTTATGCCTTTCAAAGTTTTTAAGAGGCAAATTTGAGGCCGTGCTTGTACGTTCCTATTTAGAACAAAAATCGATATTTTTTTTAATATGACAATTTCTTTTGTATCCAATCGAGTAGCGTAATAGGTGTTACCATATTCACAAAACCGTGATGTTCATGTTTTTGTAGTGTAGCAATTGTAGACGTTTCATACCCATCGAAATCATCAGTATTTTTCCCGATTTACCTCAAAAATCAAGGATGAAAGCGTCGTGGGCACAGTAGTAGGTGTTCTCATGTTCACATTTAGAACTAAGATCAATTTTGTCCACTCAAACTATGAAAATTGCATTCCTCTGCAAGAGCACGGTAATAGGTATTACCATACTGACAAAAGTGTTATGTTCAAATTTTTCCTGCGTAGCAGCTGTAGATGTTGCATACCCATCGGGAACGCCAGGATTTTGCCCGATTTATATAAAAAAACAAGCATCAGACACATTAGGGTCCAATATTAGGTATTGTCATATGTATATTTAGAACAAAGATTGATTTTTTTCGGGTTTACTATAACAATTGTATTCGTATCTTATGGAGACTGTAGTAGGCGCTATCATATTCATGGAACTGTTAAGCTTTAAAACTCAATCTGATATGTAAATTAATTTAAATTTAATTAATAAACCAATTTGATTTTTTAATTAAATTTAATTATAGAATCAATTTGATTTTTTAATTAAATTAAATTTAATTATAAAATCAATTTGATTTTTGAATTAAATTTAATTTAATTCAGAAATCAATTTTATTTTTCAATTAAAAAAAGTTTAGTTATAAGTAAATTTGATTTGTTAGTCGTAAATTTTTTAATTAAAATTTTCGCTACCCTGCTTGGAACAAGCTTTGTAACTGTTATTTATAGATGAAGATTATGTATTATTGCGCTTACCTGTGTGATGAAACGTAAAGGCATGTCTTTTCCTTCATTTTTCATTATTTCGCAATGCGTTTTCATCTATTATAATATTTTATTTCAATATATCGGTATTCTAAACTACGTCTTTATTTCGTATTGAAAAAATGTTTAATTTGAACAGGCGCATGTTCAAATAGGCACATTCGTTTCGAAAATATGCGGCTTTGAGGTACCTCTGAAAATTCGGGTCTCTATTTTAGGTATGTGACACCCATTCTAGATGTCCAAAAATGTTATCACATACTCTTCTAATGTACTACCAACTGTACTTCTGATAAAAGAAAACCTTTTACTTTTGCCGATTTTTAATGCATTTTTTGCTACATTAAGCAATACACACCTCGTGAACACCTACATTTTCACTTTGATAAACAAACCTTAAATTTAATACTTTCAAATTTGTATTTCATCTATAGATACTACTTTTGTGACTACCAGGTACAATTTTAACGACTTTACGTTGTTCTAAAATACTACTTAATGTAAAAATGATAATATAAGAATAGATTTTAAATAATATGATTTATAAGTAATAGACAAATATTTTTGTGGCCCATTAAGAAATCTAATCTTCGGTTTTTGCCCGAACACAATGTTAATAAAATTAAAATTATGAAAAAAGTATATACAATTTTGATAAGAAGAGAATCATTAGTAAGTGAATATCAAAAGGCGCGATAGCGCCTGACGCAAGTATAGGCACGAGAGCCATTATACACAGCTAACTAGCCCCCCCAGATTTTTACTTTTTAACCACTTCAATATTACTTATTTATTTTGTGCTGTTGGCCACGCATTACTTTCCTTATTGCTAACCATCACTGTACAAAAAGTTTTGTCCGAATTCATTCGGAGCTCCCAACGATTGGCAGGACATTTAGTTTAGAAGTGTCAGCGAGAGGGCGCTATATTAAACTGCTACTGTCAGCTCAGTACTCTCTGTTGACATGTATTTTGTTTGTTTATAGTTTTTTATCAAAGTATAAAGTATTCAACATTCATTTATTGTGACAAATTTTTTATTAATTTAAATTTTCTGAATTATTCTGATTAAAAATTAATTTTTTTAATTTATTATAGTCATAGGGAGGTTGTCGATACAATGCTTTGCACATTGCAGTCAAAGTCACACAAAGTCCACAAATGTGTAAATTAAAATTTTGGTACGTTGGACATCCAGAATTTGTTAAAATGTTTTATGATGAAACCGATAAAACCAAAAGTTATGTAGATAGGGCATACATGTTACAAGATTTGTTTAAACATGGTGAAATTCACTACAGCTCCAGTGATTGGAAATGAATAGTACAATTATTATATTACTCAAGTAACTGGGAAGTCCATTCAGATTATATGCAAGCTATCATGTGATGAATTGTGATCAATGGTTTGTTTTACTTTTATTTATTTGCCAGAAAGTCTCTCGAGAGCATATATTCATGAAATGAAATAGAAACTTTACATATATAAGATAGTTTGCGTATAATCTTAATAGACTTCCCAGTTACTCCAGTCTAGTGGATATAAATTAAGAAATGTTTCAAATATGGTGAAATTCACTACAGCTTCAGTGATTGGAAATAGATAGTACAATATTATTATATAACTCGAGTAACTGGAAAGTCTATTCAGATTATACACAAGCTATCATATGTGTTGAATTCATATCAATTGGTTTGTTTTACTTTTATTTGTTTGATACAAAGTCTCTTGAGAGGATATATTAAAGAAGTAAAATAGAAACTTTATATAAATATAATAGCTTGCGTATAGTCTCAATAGACTTCCCAGTGACTCCAGTCTAGTGGATATAAATTAATAATTGTTTAAACATGATAAAATTCACTACAACTCCAGTTATTGGTAATAAATAGTACAATATTAACTCGAGCAACTGGGAAGTCCATTCCGATTATATTAGTTTATACTTTTCAATAGAGCAATATAGTTCCACTTTCTTCTTTCTTTAAAGGACAATTTTTACTTTTTACCCTATTGTAAAGAGTAATTTTTATATTTTGCACTGTTCAAAGAGTAATTTTAGTTGTTTAGGTCGTTTAAAAGGTGTTGTTTTGGGATTTTTAACGTTACTTAAGGAGTAGTAAAGTCATCAAATTACTCATTTAAGGTTCAGTTTTTACTCTTTGGGGTTAAGAGTGTGTGAAGAAACATTTTTAACCCCTTAACTGGCAAAACTTTTCTGACTTTTCCTGCCAAAACTGGCAGCCGCAACTCATACTTCTAGATGTACGTGAATATGTTTTCTAGGGGTTTTCAAACCCGCTGAATCCATTCCCATAGTTATTTTTAACCAACAACCCACCCAAAAAGTTCAAAATAGGGGTTAAAGGGGGTAATTTTGATTGTTTTTTTTTTCCTTGAATTTTAAGCTTTTTTCGGCCAGTTATTTTAAGTTATTCAAATATGTACATATATGATCCATTGCCAGTTAAGGGGTTAATTTAATTGAATTTTTCTGAACGAAATGTCAGATCCAAATTACACGGATCTACACCTTTCAACATGAATATTATAATTAATATATTAAATAAAAATCCAAAAAAATTCATAACAGATAGCTCAAAACAAAAGCAAGGGCATAGGGTTTTGATTTTTTAAGAAATAATAATTTTTTTAATAATAATTGAGTAAACATTTTTAGATGCTAATTATTAGTAAATAAGTCATAAACTTTCAACGCAAACATTGTAATTTTAAATAATCAATTTAAAAATTTGGAAAATTTTGTGTATATTGCTAAAACATTCAGACTAAGACATTCATTACTAAGACATTTTTAAGTTTTAATAATCACAAAATATAAATTAAAAATAGATAGATTTCATTAATCAATAGGTAAAGCAAAAAAATTTTTTTGAACATAGTTTGTAGGAACAACACGAAAAAAATATCTCACTTCTGCGCTGAAGCGTACAAATTTTTTAGCGACTTTACAATGCGATGGTTTTTGTTATTGGCATTGAAAAAATTTTGCTTTCACATATATTACATACATTATATGTTTTTAAGTATACATTATATTAGCGATTAAATTCTAAAAAACTCGAGAACAAATTTTATTCTCAAATTTTCGTGTTTTTTTGTTTACATTGGTCTTATCATTTTTGCTTTAAATCTGGCCAAAATTTTGACAAGGGATTCTGATAGCAGAAAATCTTACGTCAGAATGTCTAAAAGCAAAATTTTTTTTTTAACACGCACGAATTTCGCGTTATTGCGCCCTAAAAATAGGGCCAAAAGTATCCCTTTAGCAACCAGCGGGCGCAAAAGTACTTCAGCGCTACCGAGATTCAACAAACAAGAAAGACTTATCTTATCTGCCATAATTTGCGAATCTGTACAATGTATGGCTCGGATTCGATGTATGATATCGATTTCTTATAATAAAAAACGGCACGTCATTACCAGGTGTTCGGCGATCTTCTGCAATCAAGATTGGAAATTTCATTTCCTGTCAGTACCAAATGTATGACTATTGTAGATTACGTCGTAATTCTACAATCTGTTCGATGTATGGCTCGAAATGGATGAATGACACCGATTCTTATAGTATCATTGCTGGTTGTCATAATCACATTTCGGCGATCATATGCAAAAAAAATAGAAAATTCCATCTTTTGGCAATACTAAATGGATGACTATTGTAGATTACGTCGTAATTCTTCAATCTGTTCGATGTATGGCTCGAAATGGATGAATGACACGATTTCTTATAGTATCATTGCTGGTTGTCATTATCACATTTCGGCGATCATATGCAAACAAGATAGAAAATTCCATCTTTTGGCAATACTAAATGTAAGACTATTGTAGATTACGTCATAATTCTCCAATCTATTCGATGTATGACCCGAAATCGATGATTCATACCGATTTCTTATAATACCATTACTGGTCGTCAAAATCAAATTTTGGCGATCAACTGCAATCAAGATTAAAATTACCATCTCTTGTCATTACTAAATGTACGACTAGTGTAGATTCTGCCATAATTTGCAAAACTGTACAATGTATGACTCGGATTCGTTGAATGATACCGATTTCTTATAAAATAATTACAGCTCGTCTTATTCAGGTTTTGGCAATCATCTGCATTCAATATTGAAAGTTGCTGCTCTTGTCAATTCTAAATGTATGACTATAGTAGTTTACGTCATAATTCTTCAATCTGTTCGATGTATGACTCCGGTTCGAAGAATGATACCGATTTCTTATAATATCATTACTGGTCGTCATTATCCGGTTTCGGCGATCATCCGCAATAAAGCTTAAATTTCCATCTTTTGGCAATACTAAATGTATGACTATTGTAGATTACGTCATAATTCTTCAAGCTATTCGATGTTTTACTCGAAATGGATGAATGATATCGATTTCTTATAATCCCATTACTGGTTGGCATAATCAGGATTCTGCAGTCAACTGCAAACAAGATTGATAATACCATCTTTTATCAACTCTGATTGTATAACTATAGCAGATTCTGCTATAATTTGCAAGTCTGTACAATGTATGACTTGGATTCGATGAATGATACATATTTCTAATTAAATAATTACAGGTCGTCATAATGAGGATTCGGCGATCATCTGCAATCAAGAGCGAAAATTCCATCTTTTGCCAACTCTAAATGTATGCCTATATTAGATTCTGCCATAATATGCAAAACTGTTCAAAGTATGACTTGGATTCGAAAAAAGATACCCATTTCTTATAATATCATTCCTGGTCGTCATTATCCGGTTTCGGCGATCATCCGCAATCAAGCTTAAAATTTTCATTTTTTGGCAATACTAAATGCATGACGATTATAGATACGTAATAATTCTCCAATCTGTTTGTTGTATGACTCGAAAACGATGAATGATACCGATTTCTTATAATCCCATTTATGGTTGGCATAATCAGGATGTTGCGATCAACTGCAATCAAGATTGATAATATACCATCTTTTATCAACTCTGAATGTATAACTATAGTAGGTTCTGCTATATTTTATTACTGCTAATATTATTACTGGTCGTCATTATCAGATTTTAGCGATCAACTGCAACAAATTAAAAATTCGATCTCTTGTCAATACTAAATATATGACTATAGTAGATTACGTCATAATCCTCCAATCTGTTCGATGTATGACTCGGATTCGAAGAAAGACTCGGATTTCTTATATCATTACTGGTTGTCATTATCCGATTTCGGCGTTCGTCTGCAAGTAAGATAGAAAATTCCATCTCTTGTCAGTACTACATAATTATTCTTACAGATTACGCCATAATTTGCAAATCTGTACAAAGTATGACTAGGAGTCGATGCATGATACCGATTTCTTATAATATCATTACTGGTCGTCATTATCCGGTTTCGGCGATCATCTGCAATCAAGATAGAAAATTCCATCTCTTGTCAGTACTACATTAATAATTCTTGCAGATTACGCCATAATTTGCAAATCTGTACAATGTATGACTATGAGTCGATGCATGATACCGATTTCTTATAATATCATTACTGGTCGTCATAATCAGGATTCAGCGTTCATCTGCAATCATGATTGAAAATACCAGCTTTCCTCAACTCTAAATGTATGACATCATTATCCGGTTTCGGTGATCACCTGCAATCAAGATTAAAATTCCATCTCTTGTCAATATTATATGGATGACTATAGTATATTACGTCGTAATTTTTCAATCTGTTCGATGTATGACTCGAAATGGATTAATGATACTGATTTCTTATAATATCTATATATATCAATTATATATCAATTAAACGATTGTGTAAAATGGTTAAAAAATGTATGCTATCCTATTACAATTTTACATAATATTATTTTTTATAAAATAAATTAATAAAATTACCTGTTACTTCAGCATTTTCATTGCTGTTAGTATATTATGTATATTATGCATATTTATAGCAAATAAAGAACTTTACTGTTATGAAGGTTACTCTATACGAAGCAGAATAGAGCTTTTTATTTTATTTTTCTGCCGTGTAATAATCAATATTATTAAAATACTTACTTGTAAAGTTGGTTAACGATGGCTTCTTGATCAATTTATTCTTTATGCTTTTGTGGTACGATTCCAAAAAGTTATTGGTTGTGTGCGTTAGTCTATAAACTGAAAAACCTGACGTAGTTACTTTTTCAATCCACTCTTTTCTGAAGTAATCTATGAAGTTATCAAAATATTTGTCATGATTCCTACTGCAATCTTTGACGAGTTCATGAAATGCTTCTTCCACTTTACACGCTTTACAAGCATAAATAGCTTTAAAATTTCATGCTTGCTAGCATTTCGGTTTTGTTCTTTTTATTGCAGCTTTATATTTGATGGCATTTCTGTACAATGCCTATAGAAACAAAATAATATTATTTGTATATTAAATTTGTATTTTAAATTAATACTCGCTTTACTAATATACTTACTTGGCAGTAGTGGAATAAACAGCCTGCGATATTCATTGGCTTGTATATAGTTTTAGCTGCACTACGCAGACCTTTTCAAAATCGGACATAAAAGTTGATATACAAAATGGAGTAATTGAATTTAAAAAACTGAAATATTTCTTTGTAATCTACTGTTTTCCTTTTGGTCATTAAAACCCAACAAATAGGTTATGTCTAAAATAATATTATATTAAAAAAATTGTTTTCATTGCTAAAGCAGAAGATCATATATATATATTACCGTCCATCAATTCGATAACACTATGAAAAAAAGTGTTTAAAATAAATAGTTATGACTTGGATACGAGAAGTCGTAAAAAAACTGTTTAAAATTTTATTTATTTCTTTCTATCATGCTAAAAAGTTGATTTAAAACTTATAAATATTTACCAAATTTAAAAGTATCAGATTGCTGTGACATTTTTTTAGAAAAAATTATAAAAAATCTGGAAATAATATAAGTTTAGGTACTGAAAAAGAGGTTTAATTTGCTCTGAATAAAATTTTTTTACGATTTTTTTTGGCAAAGTTATGCGGTCTTAAAAACATCTTAATGTGTACGAAAACAATTATGTCCGTTATTTTTTGTAAAATTATATGCTTTTACTTCAAATAAACCACTGCATTCATTTCATTTTTCAATATATCATTGTATTTGATATGTCCCAGATGTTTGTCTGAAAAACTCTTAGAAAAACTTTTAGACGGCGCTTGCTCTTCAGTTCACCATTTATAAAACCCCATAAGTTTGCGGAAAAAATCGCTAAAAAATTTTATTCAAAGGAAATTAAAGCTTTTTTTAAATACTTTAAGATATATTTTTTCCAGATCGTTATAGCTGTTTAAAAAATTTTTTACCGACAATCTGACGCCTTTAAATATGGTAAATATTAATAAATTTCATATCAACTTTTTAGCATGATAAAAACAAAATAAAAAATTTTAAACAGTGCTTTGGAAAGTATTTTCAGATGCATTTTTTAAAATTTTCTTACAACATTTAACATTCAAGTTATGGCTATTTATTTCAAACACTTTTTTCATATTGTTATTGAATTTATGGACGAATTTATAGATGGATATATATATATAGAAAGTGCCGGCAACATACTTTTGCCCCCCCCACCTTAGAATAAAATTGGTTAAATTTTCAAGTGTTTCAATTTTGAAAGAAATTAACGTACAGAATCTAGTCGGAGACCATTTAAAAGCTTGTTTCAATACTTTTCAAGTCGTCTGGGTTACTAATATAAAAAACAAGTTTTTGATAATATAAAATTTCAATGAACGAGGTGAAAAAAACGCATTTTACGACACTTTCTTAGATTTAATGCAGTTTTGGAAAGAATGACGTAACAAAAAGTTCACCGGAGGGATTTTTAGCTTTTTTCAAGAGTTTTCGATTGGTTCGTTTTATTTTGTACCTTCATTTTAATCAATGTTGCAGTAGTTTTTTCTCGAAAATGGACTTTTTTTAAATCTTAATATATTAAAAACTTTCACAGATATAAAAAAAAAATGCTGAAGAGAATAAATGTTACTTATTTAAAGTAGAATACGAAAAAATTGTAATTACAAGCAAAAAAAAATTTTTTTTGCCTGTTATTTTCTGTACACATGCAAATTTTTATTTTTAAGTTATTTTTTATTTGTATTATATACACATAGCTGATTCCATTTAGATTTGAGAAAACTGTCTCTTTTTGAATTTTATTTTTGTTTGAGCTATTAAAAAAATGTCTTGCATATCGTATTTAAGGGGGCGCCAAAGCCACTTTAGAAATTCAAATTTCGCGCCAAAAATGTATTAATTATTTCGTGTTTATTGTAAAACTAATTTTTTTAAATAAAAAAAAGAGTTATCCCCCCTAGCTATCATAAAAAGCAACATTTCTGCCAAGCGAGAGTAAATCATATTGTTTCGTTTTTCTGAAAACTTTGACCTACTAAATGAAGTGGTTATGTTTGACCATTTTTTAGTAGGTCAAAGTTTTCAGAAAAACGAAACAATATATTTACTCTCGCTTGGTAGAAATGTTGCTTTTTATGATAGCTAGGGGGGACAACTCTTTTTTTTATTTAAAAAAATTAGTTTTACAATAAACACGAAATAATCGATTTCATTTTTGGCGCGAAATTTGAATTTCTAAAGTGGCTTTGGCGTCCCCTTAAGGAAGACATGCATGCAGATTACCATATTAGTTATTTTTATTTGGAACATAACAAATACTAACCTTCCCATACTTTTCGATCATCACTGTCAAAGTTGCGTTGCCTTTTTTATCTTGGTACAACCCCATATGTTGGGTCTATAAACATCTTCGAGTATCCCTTACTGGATACATAAATTCCTCATCGTATAAAATAAGATGTTCCGCGTCTCCTACTTTTAGTAATATACTTTTTAAAGAATAACTTCTTTTATCATTAGTAAAGGCAACATCATAGTCAAGTGTATGGCGATTATCCTGCAGAAATTTACTATAGCCTCTTAAATCTACTACATTTTTAATTTTAACAGTTTCATTGGTCTGCCTTCGCCAACTTCCCAATTTTCTGGCCAAAGAGTCATTATACGGTATCTGAGTGCTAGCAGTTGCAAAGCTGCGAATTATAAAATAATATAATTACTAATTTTAAATATTTAAAATTATAATAATTTCAGACTATAATTAATTAAAGTATAAAGTTTTAAAAGAATCAAAATAAAAATAAAAAGAAATTATTTGAAAAGTTATCATTCAAACAATTTTATAACTTTCAAAATTCTTAAACATTAAAAAATTAAATATTTAAAATTTATTTTCTGTGTTTTAACTTTGTCGTAACAAGCTTTCAAGGAGCCAATATTCTGATTTGCAAGTTCATGTAGCTGCTCTTCAAACAGAAATTCATTTTCTTTCTCTGGATCCATCACACACGTATGATGTGTACTTTGTATCCCACTGCCCATTTTGTAATATAGCTCGGGCTTTACATTTTTAGGCACGATCGTTACACGGAAGTGCCTTATATTTTCACCATCGCAAAATATGTGATACCTCAAAAAAGCATATATTTTGACATAAAAATAAAATGTATGCAACTTAGAACCCATCCAAACCTCTCCCTAAAATGTATGTATGGATGTGTGTATGTATGAAATCCTGTGACCAAAATAACTCTGCAAATTTTTAATCGATTGAGCTGAAATTTACAGGGTATATTTGTTATACCCGTGAAAAAATGATTGCATGTAGAATACATGTAAAAACACATGTATGCTACATGTGGTCAGATGCATGTAATCTACATGTATCTTATGACCGATTTCTGCATCTATAGTTCACCAATAAAGGTGTAGTTTTCGTGTACCGTTGATGTAGATGAGGTGTAATGTAGTGCAGATGTACACAAAATTAATCTCATTTATGCTGGCATTTCACGTTATATATAGATTAAACTTCATGAAAACTACATCTTTATCAACGTATACATCATGTGAAATATGTGTATTTTACATGAATTCTTCATATAAGTTCTTTAAGAAACATTTACATGCATTTTACATAAATTTGCATGTAACTTGTTAAAAAATGAATTTTACGTCAATGTCAATGCTTTTAATTTATTAAAAAAATAGAACATATTATAACTTTATATAACATACCTAATAACATTTACGAAATCAATAATGATGTTTTTTTCGATATTTATCTTGAGTTTTCCTTCTCTCGTAAGATCTTGATATTGATCTTTTGTAGTAAAATCTATTTTCTCTTCTTTTCTTGTAATATTTCTCAATTTCTCTTTATTTTGATCTTTCTTTGGCTTTTCCATCGAAAGCCTTTTATCTGTCTCATAATATTTTTCTCTTTTTCTTGAATGTTCTCTACTAACCTCTCTTGATCTTTTTGGTCTTTTTCTAATTATTTCCTTTTCCTTCTTCTTAGCCTCAGTAACTTTTCTTTCTTTTTCGCTTGAAGGTTACTTTTCGATTAATCCTTCTATTTTAACTTTGTCTGCATCTTTTTTTCCCCTTTTCTATACATATTTTTCTTTTTTTAGGATAGTCTGATTGCGGGTATCTGGAAATAAAAAAGCAAAACACAAAGTATCGAAATATATTTTTTTATATTTAAAACAACGGTAAAGAATTTATGGCAGCAAGAAAATTTTCGATACAGAAAATTAAAGGTTAGTAGGTAATCAGACCTATAACCAAGTCGTATTATTATGTCTGAAAGACTTTCATATTTTTAAAAACTTATCTGAGTAATCTGGTATTAATCATCTTCATAATTTAGACCTGGTGCGTTAACTCCGACGAAGATTTTATTAGCATCCGCAGCGGCAGCGCAAACAAATTCTCAAAGTCCGTCACACTGAAGTTGCATCGATGCGAAGTCAAACACAATGAAGTTGCATAAACATATACTTGCATCTTTATAGTTAAACGAAGCGAGCGTGCGCGGCACTGTTGCGCGGGAGCAGCTCTCTCGCTTCGGCTCACTCGTTCTTATACGATCGCGGACGCCCGATGTGCTTCTAGTATTTTGTTCGACTATAAGTTTATTATACAGCTCGAGTTTTTGTATATTTAGTTTAAGTGTAATTTGAATAAATCTAAGTACAAAAGAAGGTAGTGTTTTTATTATTAATATTCCCTCTCTCCTCTCTCCTACAGATTATTTAAAACCTCAACAGGTTATGGGCCCAGCACGCTTCCACTGCGCGCTGAGGTGTCTGTAGATTGACAGTGAGAGAGAAAACCGTGCTCGCGAGTGAAGTGAGTTTTTCTTCTCGTTACTGAGTGTTTAACGACTTGGAGGTTCTTTTCAGCTCGACGGAGGAGATTTTCCTGGACAGACCACGAGGGGTTACCCGTTTTTTTCTATAAAGTGTTAAGCTGGAAGGAAGGAAGATGAAGAAAGCTGGATTCAGCATGCCAAAATCGAGAGGTGAGTGGTTGTTGGTTTTGAAATGTGCGCGATCGCGTGTGATGGGCAAGCTTCCTTCTAAAGATAATAAAATTCGTAAGTCCGACGCATAATTATGAAATAATAAATCTTTAGTGAAATTAACCGGGGAACCCGTGTGTCCAATATCGTTTTTTTATTTAATCTTTTGAGAGGAAGCTCGAGTAAAAATTCTGTTGGAAGTGAATTCTAAGAAATCTAAGATGGCGGCGCGTAACGGACGGAAAAAGGAGGGAAACGAGTTTTTGGACGCGCGCCATTTTGTTTCTCTCTCTCTCTCTCGCTCCTGCATGTTGGTAGGTGGAGAATGCAAGTCCGCGCGCATTGTTGCTAAGGAAGATTAATTATACTTCCGGCCGCCATTAGCTCGAAGGTAAAATACGTAGATATCGTTACGTTAAATTCAACTAAAATTCAGAATGAAGATCGAATTAAAGTAAATTAAATAAATTTGAATAAATTCAAATTAAATAAGATGAAATGAAATTAAATTAAATGAATTCAAATTTATTGGATTAAATACGCTGGAATAAAATTAAAATTAAGTGCACTAGAAAATTAGCTTGATGAAAATTTTGAAAACAGTTAACTGTGAAATAAATTAATTTAACAGATGAGAGGAATATGAGACTATTCCTGCTCATGCAAGACAACGAGCTCGAACTGACGGAACGACATCCGGACGAGTCCATATTCGTGGAGATGTCTACCTAAAATTGTCAGGAGGCGAAATATATAAAATTGGTAAAGCTCGAGTTTCATTAACTTAGTTGGAGTAATTATTGGATGTCGCCTGACTAAATTAAAATAAAATAATTAAATTAAAGCTGAAATTGCATGCAAGCAGATCCAAATTAAAGTGTTGGTCGGTACGCGCAATGTAGTGTATGTTGTTCTACCTGCATTGTGTATGCTGTGAAATCACAGGAATTATTGAAAATTAAAAATCAGGTGTTTAGCATCGTTCTTTTCATTGTGTTCATGAACTGAGTGATTGCTCGTAAACTAAATAACGCCGCTGTGATAAAATATTGTTCTCTTGATTGTGTTCATTAGGAGAATAAATATTTATTTGTGAAATAAATTACAGAAAACTCAACTATCGAGGAGGAGACGTTGGCTTCTGTCAAGAGGGAAGTCATACGTGCAAGGACTGAAGAGGTGGCTTCGGTCGAGGAGTCATCCTCAAACCAACATGGGGAGACTCGGTTCTCACAGCTGGAGTCTTCTGATAAGCCTGACGACAAAACGGCCGGAAAGCTCGATGATAACGAAAAGGATGATAGCTTGATTAGTCAACTAAGCTCGAAATTACAAGGTAATAAATCCACCCCAGTTGTAAAATCAGAACAAAAGGTTAAACTGGATTTGGATCTGTATAAAATTTGTCAGCGATTGAGGACAACAAAGCTTGATTTTGATTCAAAAGCAGAAAATAATCCTATTGATTCAACATTTGAAAATGTTGACGTTAAAAATAATTGAAATAATTCAAATACTGATTTTGATTTTGAATTTTCAGATTTGATGGAACGAGTTCAAAAGCTGGAGGATGAAAATGAAAATTTTAAAGAAATATCAAGTCAGATTTTGACTCGCTCGTGCAGTCAACCTACAAAGGGCAAGATGATGTGGCTGGCGAGCTTATAAAGCACAAACATAGCTTAGATGAAAGGCTTAGCTGGATGGAGAATAAGGTTCAGAACTGGGCAGATGAGGAAGAAAGTTATCAGCTGGATGTTAAGAAGTCTGCCCAAGCCACAGCATCTGATAAGGTAATGAATTCTGATGCTAATAAGAATCCAACGGATGAAGAGATGTTGGATAAAATCAGTTCGACTTATATTTTCCAAGTAGTTCAACAGGAATTAAATAAGAGAAATTTAAATAACGATTCAAGCTTGATTAAAGATAAAATTCAAATAGAGGTAAATGGTAGGGAAAATATCGTTCGGAGAGAATATAAATTAACAAACAACTTAGATATGGATTCTTTTATGGATTATGTAAACTCGGAACTTACTGTTTGTGATTTGCTTTATATCATTGATCCTACTATAGATTCAGCTCGAAGATTAAATGTTAAAAGTGTTCAAAAGGATACCGTAAGAGTTCGAGATATTCTTATAAATCGTATAGATAATTCTTATCATTCAAAAATAATTCATATTCGTGACCCTGTTGAACTGCTTGATAAAATAAAACATATAAAGAAAATGAGACGACCATGACGACGACAAGCTTGAGAAAAAGGCTGCACAGCCTTAGATATAATCCAAATCAGGAAAAGGCGTCTGTATTTTGGGATAGATTCGATGATGTAGTTCGAAAATACAATAAACTACCTGATACTCCTGAACTCTCTGAAATTGAAGTGAGAGATGCATTTTTCGAAGCAATCGTAACTAATCTCCCTCGAGTGAGGGAAACTGAATTTATAAATAAAAATGCGACCGGAAAATTATTAACGATTGATCAATTAAAAGATTATATTGTTCAGCAGGAAGCAGCTCGAAGTGATAAACCGGCTGGGCAGAAGGACAGTACAGCTGGAGTAAAGGCTTACGTGGTGTCAAACCCCAGCATAACATGCTATAACTGCGGAAATAAGGGTCACCAAATGTGCTTCCGCTGCAAGAGGTACGCAGGTCATGTGAGGGCCGATTGTCCTTACACGTAGAAACAGCTGGAAGAAATCCTCCGTGAAAATGAGCGTCAGAGAAGGTATGAATTTCCAAATTCAACTCCTTTCAATAAAAGGGGTAGTTTTAAGCTCGGAGTAAAACGCCGAAACAGTGACCGTCCTGTAGGCGATACAAAAGTGAAATACTTTAAGGCTGACAGAGGCCGAGGTCGAGACCGCGGTCGAGGCAGATGGCATAATCGAGGTAGGGGAATAGCCTCAACTGCGGAAAATAAAGCTAAAACCGGTGAGCCTGTGAGTTTATTCACAAACACTCAGCTCGACGATATAAATAATTCTTAAAATAGTCGGCTTATTAGATTTCTGGCAGACTCTGGTGCTACTGAGCACATGGCAAATTCGAAATTGATATTTAAGACTCTTGATAGTAATATTCGATCTGATATCAAATGCGCGAATAGTGATGAATTCGCGACTATAAAATCCGAAGGGATAGGTGATATAGTTGGATGTACTAATAATAAATTTGTAAGCTTGAATAATGTAATCTGTGCGAAATCACTTTCTGAAAATTTATTATCATTGCGGAAATTTGTGGATGAAGGGTTAACCGTATATCTTGATAATCAGCGCATAGACATTTTCGATCCGGTGTCAAAAGAAATTTTTGTTTCCGGTATTTACAAACAACCGCATTGGACAATTGAATTGGAGTCGAATAACTTGATTGATAAAAGGAATAAATATTCTAAATTTAACAAAGTAATTGCTTATGTCACCACAAGAAGGCGAGTGTATGAAGATACACAAACAAATAAAGAAACTAAGCTTGAAGATCAAAACCTAAACGAAATTGTATCAGTAGAACATGAACAAAACATGCTTGAAGATATAATGGAAACGGATGTTAATAAATTTAATGAAGTTGAAAATTTAAACGAAATAATTAATTCACAGGGCAACGAGCAATGCTCTAGCTACTCTAACTTTGAAGATACTTTACGTGATAGAAAAATTAATGAATTAACTGATGTAAGTAATTTAGAAAATTTGGATGATAATATTGATCCTTGTGAGATTAATTCTAAGTTTAATTTGAATCAAGCCATGTTATGGCATGTTCGCTTGGGGCATGCCTCAGTAAAATATTTGATAGAATTTCAAAAACAGTTTCCAGAGGTTAAAGGCTTAAAAAATGTTAAGTTCGATGATTCTTTATTAACTTGCAAAATTTATATGATGTCTAAACTTAATAAATTACCTTTTAATTCCATGAGACAAAGGATGACTCAACCACTTCAGATTGTTCATGCTGATACGATGGGTCCAATCAGCCCGACTTCTCATCCAAAAGGATATAGGTTCATATCCGTATTTATCGATGACTTTTCACGACTTGCTATGGCTCATCCCATGAAAAGTAAGAGTGAAACTGGATATTGCTTGGAATCGTTTATTAAAAGCTCGAGGAACATGCTTGGCTATGATGCCAAATTCTGTTATCTGCGATGTGATCAAGGTACAGAATTTACAGGAGGTTATACATTGGAAGTATTGGATAAGTACGGAGCTGAATTGGATCCAGCCACCCCTGACACCCCACAGCATAATGGCGTAGCTGAACGTTTTAATCAAACGATTCAAAAGAAAGTTCGAGCTTTGATTTTTGACGCACGTCTGCCTGAGAACATGTGGGACTTCGCCTTGAATACAGCTACTTATGTTTATAATAGAACTCCTCACAGCTCGAATGAAATGATCTCCCCTTTGCAAAAATTCAATCCGAATTTAAAAGTAAATGTAGAACAGTTTAAACGATTTGCTAGTATAGTTTACATCAAGGTTCAGAGAAAGGTTGGTCCTAAATTTAATCCGTTTGGAAAGCGAGTAGTTTTTATTGGATATAGACCAACTGGCTATTTATTTTTAAAACCCGAAGACGGGAAATACTACGAAAGCAGAGATGTTCGATTCAACGAGAAAATCGTCTTTGGAGATAAATACAGTAAGAGAAGCATTAAAAGTTGGGCAAATCCGCTGGAAGAAATAAACCAAGATACCTGGTTTACTAAGTTTGATGAAGAAGAGACTACTCCGATATTGTTCCGTCAATCGTTTAATATTATCGACGGAAAGAGTGCCCGTATATTTACGCAAACTTTTATTAAAGGAATGATATTAATATTTAATGATATTAAATAAATTATTATTTAAGACCATCGAATCTCAACACGTTCGAAATAAATACAATAGAAGCAGTCAGGTATATAAGAAAGGTTTAAATACGTTTAAGACGGTAGAGTTTTCACGTTGAACATTTTATTACTTTATTAGTTTTCGGTCGAGTCTCGAAGCTTCGATCCAGCCGCGGTCTTCCGGTGTGTTTCCCCGACTTGGGATTTCCCGGGGAAAAATCGGCACGCGGTTTTCATGTACATGCAGGCTTGCCTAACAATCAGCTGATTAAGGGAGGCGTCCTTTTACCTTATAATTTGCGTGAGGAAGGAGAAGCACAGTTTTTACCTCATCAGTTCTTAGTTAGCACTCGAACGCGTCGGTCGATTGGTCTACTTGAAAATCCGTACAACATCGTGCGCATTTTTAACTCCGTGTGATAATAATCGTGTACGGGTATCTCAAAAATTCATAAGTTGCTAGTGATCAAGTGATTACTTCGTAATCGCGAGAGTCACGGGTTTATATTCGCAAGTGATCATTTCATGATCGCGAGAGCATATAAACTACAGCAAAAATAAGTGCAAGTGGTTATTTTGTGACCGCGAGAAATATACCGTTTATAATAGCTAGTGATTCTGTTTTGGTCACGAGAGCACATAAACAAAGAAACACTGAAGTCAAATTACAAGTGATTAATTAATTTGGTTAATCGCGAGACTCGAATGTTCGGACGCGACATTCTTTAAAAAAAATATAACTATTTTGCAGACGATCACACTGCAGAAGATCGTCTGAGTGGATTAAATATATCCACTAACATACACATAAACACAATAACTCACACCTTCTTATTTATCACAATTTCATATATAATTTTTTGTCAATTATAAATTATCAAGGGTTTTTATGCCTTCTGGCTTTTCCCTTCGAGCCAATAAATATCATAAATCTAAGGCTCAATTCTGTATTTTATTTGAACATCCACTACCTCAATCCTACATTCTTTCCAAGGTAAATTTTAATTATAACTTAAATTATAAAAAGTAAAATTTGAATAACGGAATCTGTCCACGTTGGCCAGATTTCGACGCTACACAACAGATATCAAAAACGGAGGGAGTAAAACGGAAAAGAGGTTGTCCAAGAAAGGAAAAAGAAATTGAGCAGCAAACTGAGTCTCAACAGCTGGAATCTGATTTAAATCTGTTGGAAGACAATGAACTGCGTGCATTAAATGCAAGTATACGAGGAGATTCAAACTCTTATAAAGAGGCTATGTCATCTCAAGATAAGCTCAAATGGAAAAAGGCAGTTAAAGAAGAACTTGATTCAATGGAAAAGAATAAAGTTTGGACATTAGTAGATAGACCTCAAAATGTAGCTGGAAAAAGACCAAACATCATAGACTCTAGATGGGTGTTAAAGACTAAAGCTGGAATTGAAGATAAAATTAAATATAAAGCTCGACTTGTTATACGTGGATTTAAGGATAAAAACATGTATGAATTGAACGAAACTTATGCTCCTGTCTCTCGTTTGCCATTGATTAGATCAGTATTGGCGATTGCAAATAAATTTGATTTTGAGATAAAACAGCTTGATGTGAAAACAGCTTTTCTTAATGGGACCATAGATAGTGAAATCTACATGGAAATACCTGAAGGAATTGACTGTTCAGAAGAAGTTCGACGAAGCAAAGTTTGTAAAATTCAGAGAGCATTGTATGGCCTAAAAATAAGTCCCAAACGATGGCATGAGAAATTTTCCGAAGTAGCAGTCAATCTTGGACTGCAATCTCATGCTTCAGAACCTTGTATGTTTAGCTGGAGAGAAAAGGATAAACTTTTAATCCTATTGTTGTACGTAGATGATATTCTTTTGACAAGTAATTGTAAATCTAAGTTGGATGAAATTGCTTTGAAACTTAAGTTGGAATTCGAAATGTCTGATCTTGGCAAACCTAAAGTGTTTTTAGGTATAGAGCTAAACAGAGACAGACATAACAAAACGATAGAAATTGAAGGAGTATATAGATAAAATGTTAAAACTTTTTGGATACAGCGAAATGCATCCTCAAAGAACGCCGATGGTGAGTAAGCAAGTGATGAATCGTGAGAGACGTGATAGAGAAGAAGATCAGCTGGACGATGCGAATACAAAGACAAATGGACCATACAGAGAAATAGTTGGATCTCTTCTGTATTTGGCAAATACAGTACGGCCAGATGTTGCTTATGCCGTAAATGTCTTGAGTAGGCATCAAAACAACCCAACGGAAGAGGAATGGAAAATGGTAAAACGAGTATGTCGTTATTTAAAACATACTAGAAAATTAAGTATTAAGCTTGAAGGAAAATCAGATAATTTAGAAGGATATGCTGACGCTAGTTTTGCAGATTGCAAAGGCTCATTAACAACTAGTGGGTTTGTAATTAAGTTATTTGGTGATACAGTTGCTTGGAAGACTCATAAGCAATCTTATGTAGCTTTATCTACTTGCGAGGCAGAGTACGTTGCAATGAGCGAAGCTTGCCAAGGATTGATGGCATTATATAATTCTTTAAGCTTGATTTTGATTAAAAATTCGTTTTTGCCGATAACACTCTGGTGTGATAACCAATCAGCTGGAGCTAGTGCACAAGTCAGTTGTACAAATAAGTTAAGACATATGACCGAAGTTAAAAGAGATTATGTAAGAGAGTGTGTTGCCAGAAATCTAGTAAAAATAAGCTGGATTTCGACTAAGAAACAAATTGCTGATATATTCACGAAAGCGTTGCCTTTAGAGTCACATGCACGCTTGACTGAATTGCTCCTGAATATTAATTTCGTAAAATAACCCTTTGTTTGTTTTCAGATACCTCAGAGAAAACTAAGGATTGATGTAATTGTTGACTACCAGCTGGACTGAATCTGCTCGGGAGGGAGTGTTGGATGTTAAGGAGCGAGCACAATCAGTGTAGCTATTCGTAGCGAGACTCCCCTCCCCGACCGCGGAGCTCTCGAGCTCTCGGCTTCTCGGGCCTGCGAAGCGAGCGTGCGCGGCACTGTTGCGCGGGAGCAGCTCTCTCGCTTCGGCTCACTCGTTCTTGAACGATCGCGGACGCCGGACGTGCTTCTAGTATTTTGCTCGACTATAAGTTTTTTATACAGCTCGAGTTTTTGTATATTTAGTTTAAGTGTAATTTGAATAAATCTAAGTACAAAAGAAGGTAGTGTTTTTATTATTAATATTCCCTCTCTCCTCTCTCCTACAGATTATTTAAAACCTCAACAATAGACAATTACATTGTAATCTATCTTAAGATTTTTTAATAATATATTTTAATATAACAATTTCAAAGTATAAATTTTATTTGTACCGTAAAATGCAATTTCTATCTAAAAATTCTGAATATATATCTTATGTAGATAAATGCACTTACCACTTTTATAATTTTTCGCTGTTTCCACTTGAAAATCTTTATAAAGTTGTGGTCTGAATTTTTGTTCTATACCGTAATTATAAAATCAAAACAGACACTTAAACCCATAACAATATCCTTCACATACATCTTCATAAGCTATTGTCCTAAACTCTTCGTACATAGTGCAATTGAAATTCTCCTTTAAGAAAAATGACCAAAATTGAAAGAGTGTGTTCACCTCTTGTAACTTCTCTGTACCAAGTTGTTTATGCTCTGAAATAAAAAGAGATTCCATGAATTCTAAAGTGAACGACTTTATGTAAATTTTATAAATAATGAATATAACAATATGATTAATATTAACATGATTTCTTTAGCTAAGAAAGAAAACATATTATAATAATCATCATCACATCAAGAATTTATAACTTAGTTACAAAAAGTAAATTCAAGGTTTTTAATATCTTACCTTTTAAACAACGTGAATGATATTTATGATACACTTGTTGAGTAAAACTCGTTTACTTTCAATAACGAATGACTAGGATGTTGGAAAGTTGACAATGATTGCGAAGCACTAACGTAACTACTAGCTAAGAAACCTTTGTTTGAACTTGTATCAGCACCACTTCTGTAAATATAAAATAAAAAGAAAAACCTATTATTATTGTAATAGAAAATAAAGCTAAATATTCAAAAACATAAAAAATATCACATTAAGTAAGAAAAGTTGTTAAAAAAAGTTGTAATAAAAGATAACACATTAAACATCAGTTAATGGATTGAAAATATTAATGATGTTCGCAAAACACTTTAATTAATATTGCATAATTACATAATTTAACAATTGTTATATATGTTAAATAAAAATTATACTGTGCTTAAATTATAAATTTTATAAGCTTATTTCAAAATTAATATCTATGTAATTTATATATTTACCCTGAATATGTTCTCGGTCTTAATAATTATAAGTGCCATTCTTTTAAATTATTGTATTTATTATTACATAATAAGAACTTTGTAACCGAGGGATTTTGCCAAGTAAGGAAACCAGGGTGGGGTTGAGTAAAGACCAACACTTTTTATTACTAAATGAGTATTTATTATTCGCTTAATTAAATTACAACCCGCTCGTCCTTATGTCTCTGCAACAAATGAATACAAGAAGAGTCTCGTTAGTCACATAAATCTATTCGCATGCGTGTTATGACTGTGTATATACAATATATGTGTGATATGCTAGCCAGGCAATATAATTACTAATACGGAATACAAGGTTACAATATACTAATGACGCGGTTACCCCTCGACGAGATCGACTCGATCGTTGATAGGGCAGAAAATCTCGGTGGTGTCGATAATCCTCTGGAGAACCAAGAGGGTTATCGACCCAAACGCTAAAACGAAACTGGCTAGGTGTGTACAACGGTGTCGACTTGCCTCCCTCCACTATGGTGCGCCGATAGCCAAAGGAGCAAGTTTCGTAGACGACTATCCTGGTGAACCGAGGAGAGTCGTCTATTGCTTTCGCGGTTACGGTGTCGCGGGGGCACGTACGCGGTCGCGGGGCCAAGCACCTTCCTCGTTTCGCCCACGGTGAACCAGTGGGAGAACCGAGTCGGGTTATTACTGACGTACTCTGGAGAACCGAGGGTACGGTCAGGACTCGAGCTTGTCTCAGCTCCCGAGAGGATCGCGCTCTCAACCTGGTGAACCGAGGTAGAGAGGGAGTGCTCCTGCTCGGGCCACTGCGCCAAGCCGACTGTCTGTTCTGGTCCGCGCGCCGGTATATATACCCGTTGACGGCCGCTAGGTGTCTCTCGTTCGTCGGTATAGGAGTGGGGAGCAGTCCCTTAATCCTGCTTACTCCGCGAGATGTTAAGCGCGAGAGCACGGCGTATTGCTTATAGCAAGGGCTCTCGTCGCATCCCCCTCCTATTTCGGAGAGTGAAAGATCGTTTCGCTCTTATCACAAATCGGTATCCCGGGGGTAATGAACGTTTCAATCGGTAACTAAGAAAACTGTCTTACGGCCGATAACAGTTTCTTTAATCGGTGTACGGTAACAGGTAATACTCACTATATTTATTTATCGTCTTCACCACTCCCACCGCATCCAGACGAATCGCCCATCGTTGACCGCCACTCTCGACTCGATGCACCCTCCTTCCTATCGGTACCTCTACTACCGGTCCATCCGGAATCTCCACCCTGACTGTTGGTCGCTTAACTGCCTGCTCAGCTGATGTTGTTGCCGGCTTTATTTCCTGCTGTACTGGGGTCAGTGGTGGGGTTGGTGGAGTCACCTCCGGTGTGGGAGTGCACTGTGTTGGCCCTTGTGTCCTTGGTGCTGGTGGTGTCGCCGCTACTATTGCCGGTGTTCCTGGCGGAGTTGGAGCCGATGTTATTGGCTGTTTTTTAACCGGTGGTGTGGTTGGTGGCTCTGCTGGTGCTGAGGCAGTTGATCGTAATCCCGGTGGCTCTACGATCACCGTCTTCCGCGTCGGCCGGATCGGTCTTTTTACCGGTTTAGATCCTCTCTCCTTCTCCGTTTCTCTGCTGGCCACTTTACGGCGCAGCGCGGCTAATTTTAGTGCCAATGCCTCTCCTGTCACGTCTTCCACCAGCTTGATGCGAGGCCTCTCCTTTCCTACCTTAGGCCTGGTCTTCCTTGCTCGTGGCGGCTTGATGACTGACGTCCTCACCTTCCTCGTCACCTGCGCCTTTGGCAGTTTCTTTGCCGGTGTGATTATTTTTATCCGCGGATAGACCCGTTTGGTCAGGACCTCCAAAGGTGTTGGCTGGTAGGTCGGTGTCTGCGGGGGTACCGGTCCTGGAATATACTCCCAGTCTTTCTCTCCTTCCACCTTCTCCTTTCCTGGTGTTTCCTTTTCCTCGTCCTTTTCCGGCCACTCCGGCACTATCCACCCTTCCTTCTCCATTTCTGCCTGGATCGCTGCCACTGCTCGCTCCGTCTCGAGGACTACCTCTTCGAACGACATGTCGAACGTAACTAATTTCTTTTAACTTTCCTGCGAGGCGCTAGCAAACCGCTAATGTATTGTAGGACGTCTCCTGATGTTATTGTTGACATTATCGGTCTCTCGCGTGGATTGTTATTTCCGACTAGTCCGCTTGAGTTATGTACGTCCTTAGATCTCGTATATGAACGTGCTTTATTTTTCTACCGTTTCCGTCCTCTAAGTCGAATATTACTGGTGATATTTTCTTTGTTACACGGTACGGGCCTTCTGACTTCTTATCCAATCCGGCATTATAATTTTTCGCTTTATTTGAGAGTTTATGTATTTTATATAATACTTGTTCTCCTATTGTTGGACTCCATTTACGACGACTTAGATCATAACTATGTCGTTGTTTGTCGAAGCTGCGTGCTAACAAAATACGCGCGAGTTCAATTGCGTTTTGCTGGCGTTTACGGCGGGTTCCTACCTCCGTTGGTAATGAACCTCCCACTTCCTGGCTCAGGCTGCCTGGTGGGTTTAGTTCGCGACCGTAATTCAGATATGCGGGTGAATATCCAGTAGCATCACTTGGTGCGGTATTATATGCGAATGCTATCTCCGCTATATGTCGATCCCAGGTCTTCTGTGAATCCGTGATGTATTGTCGAATCATTGTCTTAATCACTCTGTTTGTCCTTTCTACCGGATTGCATTGTGGCGTATACGGTGGTGTATATCTCGTTTTGATATTGCAATCTTGTAATAATTTCTTCCATTCTTTACCAATGAATTGCCGACCATTATCACTTACCACCGTACGCGGACAACCATATCGTAATATTATCTGCTCTTCTAGAGTTTTTGTTACCGATTCGGATGTTGCTTTACGTAGAGGGCGCAACTCTACCCACTTGGTAAATCTGTCCTGCATTACCAACAGTTGTACATTACCATCTGTTGATCTCGGTAGCGGCCCTATTAGATCTACCGATACCATTTCCCATGGCTGATCTACTTTTGTTGCGTGCATTTTTCCTGGAAGGGCTTGTTGTTGAACCTTGTGTTTTTGACAGCTATCGCACGCTCGCACATACTTCGTCCCATCTCGTAACATTCCCGGCCAGTAGTATAATCGAGCCATTCGGGAAAGTGTCTTTGCTATTCCCAGATGTCCAGATACCGGTGCGTCGTGACATTCCTTTAGTACACGCACTCGTTCTTCCTTTGGTATACATAATTTCCATTCTTCTATTTGATCATACTCATTAAAATCGAGTGTGTGTAAAATGTGTCGGTATAACCGTCCCCCGGTAATACAGTACTCTGGGTTACCATCCGGATCTTTCCTTACTTTATCCATCATCTCGTTGTACCATTTACATTTTATCACTTGATTTACGGTGTATACTTGGATTGGTTGACGTGATAACGCATCTGCAACCACATTGTCTGGACCTCTTCGGTAGCTTATCTCGTAGTCCCATTGGCTTAATTCCATTGCCCATCGGGCTAATCTTCCTGACGGATTTTCTATTTTGTCGAGCCATTTCAAAGACTGGTGGTCGGTTATCACCTTGAAGTGATATCCTTCAAGATAATCGCGCATTTTCCATATTCCCCACTTTACTGCTAGACATTCCAATTCCGTAGCAGAGTAGTTTCGTTCTGCTCTATTCAGGGATCTGCTTGCATACGCAATTACTCTTTCTTCTTCTTTATCACCTTGTGTTAAGACAGCGCCCAGTCCTTCTTTGCTCGCGTCAGTCTGCAGCTTAAACGTCACTGCCCAATCAGGGCATGCGAGAATCGGTGTTTCCGTCATTTTTACTTTTAATTTTTCAAATGCTTCTTGATGTTGTTCGTTCCATTTCCATCTTTCTGCTTTTCTTAATAACTTATTCAACGGTGCACAAATTGTTGATGCATCTTTTATAAAACGGCGATACCATGATACCATGCCGAGAAATCTTCTTAGCTGCTTCACATTTTTAGGTGGTTCCAGTGTTTGCACGGCTGCTACTCTCTGTGGGTCTGTATGTAAACCTTCCTTATCGATGACATGACCGAGATACGTTAATCTATTCTTACCAAAGTGACATTTCTCCCAATTGGGGCTTAAATTAGCTCTTTTTAACTTGTCTAATACGTTTCTTAAAATTTGGATATGCTCCTCAAAAGTTTCTGATATAATCACAATGTCATCAAGGTATGCGAATACATTCGGGGCCAAATCTGGCGTTATAATTCGATCCAAAAGTCTCTGGAACGTAGCTGGTGCTGCGTGCAACCCGAAAGGCATAGTCATAAACTCGAACAAACCACGCCCTGGAACTGTAAATGCCGTAATTTCGCAACTCTTATCTTCTAGAGGAACCTGCCAGTAGCCATTCTTCAAATCAATCGTTGAAATAACTTTTGCCCCGCGTAATTTATCCAAAGTAGCATTTACTTGGGGTATGGGGTATGCATCCTTTTCTGATACTTCATTTACTTTTCGGAAATCGATACAGAACCGCCATTTGCCGTTCGATTTCTTGGTGATTACCACGGCTGAATTCCATGGACTGTTGGACGGTCTTATTACCCCTTCCTCAATCATTTTATCTACTTCAAGATTCATCACTTTTAATTTCTCTGGATTACACGGTCTGTAACGTTGTTTTATTGGTGTCTGTTTATTCAACCGGATTTCGTGTTTAATGAGAGGCGTTGTTCCTTTAATTTTCTCAAATTCCTTTTTTTCCTCTTCTATAAGAGCCTGTAATTTCGCAATGTCCTCTCTTGATATCTCCGATAGCCCATTTCTCACCGTGACTTCGTAAATCGAATTTCTTTCAGTATTTCTAGCTTGTAACTCTATCCCGTTCAACATGATTTTCATTTGTAACTTTTTTAAAATGTCCATTCCTAGTAAAATATCTGGTCCCAGGCTTTCCATGATATAGAAATTGTGTTTTAATTGACGGTTTGAAATTTCCAATTCTCCGGTGATATTTCCGGTAAGTACGATTTCTGTACCATCCGCCAAACTAGCTGTGCTTTCTTCGGGTGTAATCTTCCATTCCGCCAACTCACAATTCTTGACCATGCGTTTACTTATAAATGAATTTATTGCTCCGGTGTCGACTAATGCAGTGCATCTAATATTTCCTATTCTGGCCTGGACATAGTATCGATTTTCCTTTCCGAGGGCCGGCTGTTCTTGTTGGTCGAGCCGGCCCGCTCTCCGTTTCCCGGTTTCGGACACTTACAATCACGAGTTAAAATGTCATCTCTTCCGCAGTAAGAGCAGAATTTCTTTGATTGATTTCTACAATTAAATCTGTCGTGGCCTCTTTGCTTACAGCGCCAGCAGCATTCCTTCCTATTATAGGTCTGTGTGACAGTCATTGTAGACCCTGGAGTATTCTGTCTCGGATGAAATTTTATTTCTCCCGTTTGTACTTTTGTCTCACGGAGAGTTTCTTCTATTTCTTCCACTTATTGAACGAAGTCATCAATAGACTTAATTTCACCTCGCTTGATGTACAGTCTTAGTTCCGACCTCATATTATAATACAATGTGTTCAGTTGACGTTCTAGATCGTATCCTCCTCGCCGTCGCATGAGAGTAACGACATCAAGTAAGTAGTTACGAATTGCTTCTCCATTCCTCTGATGACGGTCGTTGATCTGTTTTTCGAGACTACGCAGTTCACTTGGTGACAAGAAATATAAACGTAACTTTTCTACTAGTCGCTGCCACGTTAATTCTTCTTCCTGGATAATTCGATACCACAGCAGCGCGTCACCTCGTAACAGTTCTGTAATTCCTTGCATCATTTGTTTGTCGGTAAACTGATATGCTCGCTGTAATTCATCGACTCGTTCCAGAAATGCATATAAACTCTCTTTACCACTGAAGAAACAATTCCATTTTCTCATCGACTCCATTGTTCTGACGGCCATTGAGACTGGTATTTCAAATTCGGTCGATAACATATGTTTATCTTCTTCGCCGTCGACTGAATCTTCGGGCTTATCGGTAAATTTATCCGGGTTTGCGCGCACAAAAACGACCAGCCTTTCTCGTAGTTCAACTACCGTTCCTTCCCAATCTAACTCATTCTTCTTAACCTCATTGATCAGCTCTTCTTTCTTGAGTTTATATATCCAAGAAACGCCCATCTTGGTTACTATCTGTTTACAAAAATTGTGCTAGTGTACGCGCTGTTCTAGTGTACCTACAATCGATCGGTGTAACGAGATGCCATAAATTCGTGTGACTAACTACTCTATCTAAACTGTTCGGGCGCCATGTAACCGAGGGATTTTGCCAAGTAAGGAAACCAGGGTGGGGTTGAGTAAAGACCAACACTTTTTATTACTAAATGAGTATTTATTATTCGCTTAATTAAATTACAACCCGCTCGTCCTTATGTCTCTGCAACAAATGAATACAAGAAGAGTCTCGTTAGTCACATAAATCTATTCGCATGCGTGTTATGACTGTGTATATACAATATATGTGTGATATGCTAGCCAGGCAATATAATTACTAATACGGAATACGGGACGCGGTTACCCCTCGACGAGATCGACTCGATCGTTGATAGGGCAGAAAATCTCGGTGGTGTCGATAATCCTCTGGAGAACCAAGAGGGTTATCGACCCAAACGCTAAAACGAAACTGGCTAGGTGTGTACAACGGTGTCGACTTGCCTCCCTCCACTATGGTGCGCCGATAGCCAAAGGAGCAAGTTTCGTAGACGACTATCCTGGTGAACCGAGGAGAGTCGTCTATTGCTTTCGCGGTTACGGTGTCGCGGGGGCACGTACGCGGTCGCGGGGCCAAGCACCTTCCTCGTTTCGCCCACGGTGAACCAGTGGGAGAACCGAGTCGGGTTATTACTGACGTACTCTGGAGAACCGAGGGTACGGTCAGGACTCGAGCTTGTCTCAGCTCCCGAGAGGATCGCGCTCTCAACCTGGTGAACCGAGGTAGAGAGGGAGTGCTCCTGCTCGGGCCACTGCGCCAAGCCGACTGTCTGTTCTGGTCCGCGCGCCGGTATATATACCCGTTGACGGCCGCTAGGTGTCTCTCGTTCGTCGGTATAGGAGTGGGGAGCAGTCCCTTAATCCTGCTTACTCCGCGAGATGTTAAGCGCGAGAGCACGGCGTATTGCTTATAGCAAGGGCTCTCGTCGCAACTTTAATAGTAAAATAATAAATACAACATTAAATGCAAACTTAATGTAATTTAAAATAAATTAAAAAATGTAATAAAAATGTGACAAACCGTTAATGTATACCAGATCAACCTTGAGAAAGATTAAACATCGCCAAAACAATCCCAATACAAAACAAGAGGCTCGTGGTTATTGTTGAATTGAACCATTATTGTTCGACTCACTACCATTGTTACTCTTATATTAAATCTGACTAGTAGGTGAATTACTCCTATAATTCATAATTATCTTATATAATTTATCTTTAAATTTAATTATAATGTATTCTACAAATTAAAACATAAATAAAATGTAAAAAAATAAATATTACTTAGTTATTGACAACTTACGGCAACTTAATATATTCAAAAATAAATAAAATATAAATCTTATACAATAAATAAATTAACTAGATAATAAATAAAAATTATTTACCATACAAAAATAGTTATTCTATTATTTTCAAACACTGCCAACATTGGACAAATACTGGACAAGAGCTTTTGCTATTTTGTAATGATCACTTAACTTTATATTAGAATAACTAATATCATACAGTAAAACTTCATGAAAATCATATAAAAACTATGTGTATACGTAATATATATGTACATAACTTTATATACACAATAAAATAAATAAACTAACGTTATATTTATTGTCCGTTTAAATAGTGCCATCAGCGCCATCATATACACATAAGTATAATATATATCGCATTTTATGTAACCCGCGTCCCGTATCCAACTTTGAATTTAATTTATTTTATTTTTTTACAAAAATATTTATTTATAACAATTCTCTTTTTTTATTTATTTTTTAATACAAAAAATCGAATAAAAAAAATTATAATAAAAAATTTTATTTATTAAAACAAACTAATATTTTTATAACAAAATTTAATATAAAAAAATAGAAAACAATAAAAAATATTTACCACACACAAAAATAAAATTGTGAAAATAATCTAAACGTCAAACCCTGTAAAGCATGTTTTCAATATGTCCAAATTATTCTAAAATTTTAAATTAAAATTTAATTTAAATTTTTAAATAAAATTAAACAAAAACTTTGTTCTTAAACTTGAAAAATTTAGACTTGAACGTTAAATAAACATAACGAATTTATTGTGTCCGCGAATTCTAAGAATATATTGATTTTATATTACTTAAATATATTTGTCTTTTCAAATATTATAATTATTTTTTTCTTAATTTATTTAATTAATAAAAAAAAGAAATCATTAACGTTTACATGTTATTAATAACATTGTAATTTAATATAGAAGTTAATAATTCACTCTTCATGTACATATTTCAATTTACTTTGTTCACCGAGTTTTTCACTTGATAAATTCATCAATTTAAACATAAAGTACATATAGGTACCATACACTACTCTAAATTTACTACCAAAAAAGGCACCCGATAACACATCTTTGGGACCTAAATTAAATTTATATAATGCTCCAGTAACCATTCCGCCAGCTGCATAATAAAAAAAACAAAGCTTCATACAAATGAATTTCTTCAAAAATTAACAAACTATTACTTCTTTCTTGCCAAATATTTTTTTTTTTAATTTTTGAGATATTTGAGGAACAACACTTTTCTCTTGAATACATTGTTATTCAGAATATTAGAATAATATCTAAAATTTAACATCTATAAATACATTTTAAATTTATTATTGCAACATATATGTATATGCAAAATAATAATTCTGTATACTATAATTGCAATTCTAATTTTTATTATTATTATTTTATATAATAATAAAAACCACCAACGGTACGAGCGCGAAGCGCCAGCTGTAGCTCGGCCCCCCTAGTATGTTAATGTTAATATTATATCTGAAGTATGACAGTCCCAAGCCTGTTTTATAGCAGAGGGAAATGTGATAAAAATTTCCAAACCATTTAAATTTCTACAAAAAACAATTGTAAGACTAATTCAAGTAATGTATGCTGTTCTTTTAAATGATGGAATCAGAAAATAGTCAGCGAAAATTTAGAGTTTTTTTAGAAGCTTTGATTCCTTTTTGTTATTTAATGTTTCTAATTTCTATTGTATACATTACGATCAAATTTTTTTTAATGTAAATAGGTGAAAGGCACCATCAACACATAACCATTTAGTATTATTGTAACGATCGTGCCTGGAATGTAAAAGCGTATAGCTTTTACATATTTCGGCCCTACTAGTTGTTTATTGATGTCATAATTTATGCAAGACATGTACCTTTAAGAATGTAAATTAATTAGGTAATTTTTATTATATCAATGCTAACAAAATGCTAGTCAACAAATAGTTTCTATATCAATCGATATACATTCTTCTAGAGCTAAAAATACAATTTACAATTTTTAGTCAAAGTAAATATTTTTTATATCTTCCAACAGTCACGTTTAAAGTATTTAATTTGACAATAATAAATGTGTTTTTTCACCCAAACCATCCAAAAAGTCCACTTTATTGACCCCAACGGAGGAACAAAAGTTCAATTTTTTCCATGGGTCTGAAGTTTGAACCGTTGCACCGCAACCATTTTTTCAAATTCTTCAAAATCGGATTTTAACTACAGAAACATCTAAAATATGCCTCAAAACAAATGATCATTAAAAATAACATATTTTTTGGGAAAAAAATGTAGAGGAGGTGTTTCTAAGAAATTTCAATCAAAAAATAGCGAAATTATCGCTTTCTCGACATACTTTTTTGGATATCTCAAAAAGGCGTCTTTTAAAACGTTTTAAATTAAATAGGTAAGCTTGTGGTAAAACAAGAAGGGTGCACAATTTTTATTTTAATCCGAAACAAATATTAAGGGTGGTTAATTAAAACTAATAAAAATTGCACTCCCTTCTTGCGTTATAACAGGCTTACCTGTTCAATTTAAAGCATTTTAAAAGACGCCTTTCTGAGATAATCGACAAAACGTGATGGAAAAAAAGAGCTTCGTTATTTTCGACCCATTTTGCCCCCGCCAACCACCCTTAATATTTATTCCGGATAAAAACAAAAATTGCGCACCCTTCTTGTGTTACCACAAGCTTACCCATTTAATTTAAAGCATTTTAAAAGACGCCTTTCTGAGATAATCGACACAACGTGATGGAAAAACAGAGAGCTTTGTTATTTTCGACCCATTTTACCCCCGCCAACCACCCTTAATATTTGTTCCGGATAAAAATAATGATAGGGCATCTTTGTTGCATAATATTTAGCTGAACTTATTATTTTAAAGCGTTTTAAAAGATGGCTCTTTGAGATATCCAAAAAAGAATGTCGAGAAAGAGATAATTTCGCTATTTTTTGATTGAATTTTCTTAGATACACCTCCCCTACTTTTTTATTCTTAAAAATATGTTATTTTTTAATGAACATTTATGTTTTGAGACATATTTTAGAAGTTTTTGTAATTAAATTCTGATTTTGAAGAAGTGGTTGTGATTTTTCTTACAGCTAGAGTTATGTAGTAAGAGAATCTGAGCACCAACACGTGAAAACTGCCTCGTGTGGGAGTTCACTTTCACCTACTAGATATCTCTAAGTGTAAGAAAAATCACATCCGAGGGGTGTGCCAAAAAAAATTTTACTTTTTTTTGAGACGTCAAAAAGGAAATTAGCCGCGCTCTTATAATTATATATATTCTTTAATAATATGTTAGTAGCTGGGGCAAAGAGGATTCTAAGCCACTTACCATCAGAGTATGGTTCTGATCCGTGCTAACAGTTTCCTACCTTACCGACCGATGGTAATACCGACGCCCCCTGCTTTACCAAAGCCT